>JAEQBH010003112.1:0-428855 GCA_016808115.1 Tetrastigma voinierianum
TTTGTCACGGGCCTATTCGTTTACATATGGTTGGACTGCTGTGCGCAGAACTGCTCGTTAGCATGCTTGATACGCCTTATACGGTAATAAGTTCGTGACATGTTGGAAGTTGTAAGTGTGAAAGCACAAACTCATTTATGGGTCCATGGAAATTTCATTCCCGTCATGAAAATTCTCAAAAGACAATCTGGTAAAGAATACTAGCCAAATGATGTAAAATAGTTGAATCCGTTTCAGATAAGTAAGTAGTGTTTTCACTACCACATACACACATTAAGCACCATCATACCTTACCTTACCATACATAACAAAGAAAATAAAGTTAATCGATTAAACCTCTATTGAATTTTAAGGGACTCAAATTAATGATCATTAAATTAAATCTTAAAGCCTTAATCCAATTAAACTAAGGTCAAAGAGAAATAAATCAAACATCAATTTTCTTTTTTTTCTTTTTTTGTTGTAATTCTAAATTTCTTTTTCCTTTATGGCCGTAAGCCGTAAGGCTACCAAATTAGCCCACCACTATTCTGAAACACTTTTTTTTTTTTGGTTGAGATTCTGAGAACCCTTTTAAAAAGTAGTAGCCATTTCTCCCTTCCCAAAACCCTCCACACATACACACACACCACACACACACACTCTCTCTCTCTACTCTCCTCTCTCTCTACTATTTTCTCCCTTTTCAATCAAACCCCTTCTTCTCTTTCGATTTTCTCTTCTCTTTTGGTTCTCCGCCATGGAAGAAGAGCAGAGGGTTACAGATCTAATCAAAGAACTGGTTCTTCGATTACTCTCCCAAAGCCCTCAAAGCCCTAGTTCTTCAATCGACACTCAGAAGTCTCTTCGCTATGCAATTCGCATACTCTCCAGTCGGATGACACCCTCAATCGCCCCCGACTCAGCCGCCATTGCCGAGTCCATCAAGCGTCAAAACCGCCACCCAAGGTAAAAGTCTTCACAAGCCTAGCTTTTGCGGTCTTTACACCAAATTCGCTTCAAAAGATGGACCTGGAAGCATACAGAACAAGTGGGCTGTACTCTATTTGCTTAAAGTCATTTCTGAAGATCGGAAGGAATAGATCCAGTTCAGGGTTTCTTCGGAGTTCTCTGCGCCTGTTGGTTTTGCCTGCATTTCTGATGCCAGATTGGGGAAATTTCTCCCTGGTATTTCGAGAATCAGGAACCCTAAAGGGTTGGAAGAATGAGGTTATACTGGTTTCTAAGGACCCCGAAAATCTTAGGGAAATTGCGTTTAGGGAGTTTGCGAATTTAGGGAAAGAAGAGAACGGAGTGTCTGAGGAGGTTCTGGTTAGGGATGTGTTGTATGCTTGTCAGGAATTGGAAAGTATGTGAAATTTATTAAGAGTGTCGATGGGTATGTATGAGGATTCTATTAAGGTTCCAGAGCAACCGGATTACGGTTCAAGCTTTGTGAATTAGGGTGGTTGTTTAGGAAGGTTAAGGGGTATATATCTGAAAGGTATGGACCGGTTTCCAGCTGAAGATGGGGACTGTAAGAGGCAAGCTTTTTTGTGCTGCATTGCAAGACGAACTTTCACATTATTATAAGCTGTTGGCAGTGCTTGAAGCACAATCAATGAACCGCATTCCTTTGGTGTCAGAGACTGCAAGTTCAGGGAATTATCTTTCACTGAGAAGATTGTCAGTTTGGTTTGCTGAGCCAGTGGTGAAGATGAGGTTAATGGCTGTTTTGGTTGATAAGTGCAGAGTTTTGAGGGGAGGGGCAATGGCTGGGGCTATTCACCTGCATGTCCAACATGGTGATCCACTGGTGCATGAGTTCATGAGGCAGTTACTCCGCCGAGTATGTTCACCACTTTTTGAGATGGTGACGAGTTGGGTTTTGGAAGGGGAGTTAGAGGACATTTTTGCAGAATTCTTTGTTTTGGGTCATCCTAACATTTAAAGCTGAATCTCTTTTGGAGGGAAGGATACCGGCTACATGCTGGGATGATTCCTTGTTTCATTTCTCAATCTCTTGCTTAGCGCATTTTAAGAACTGGGAAGTCAATAAATTTTCTGCGTGTCTGTTGCGAGGATCGTGGATGGGCTGATGCTACCACAGAAGCTGCAGCAGCAGCTGGAACCACCACTAGAAGGGGGGGTCTTGGATATGGTGAAACTGATGCACTCGAGTCTTTGGTCATTGAAGCGGCAAAGAGAATAGATAAGCATTTGTTGGATGTCATGTATAAGCAGTACAAGTTCAAAGAACATTGTCTTGCAATCAAGCGTTATCTACTGCTTGGACAGGGTGATTTTGTTCAGTATCTGATGGACATTGTTGGCCCGGAGCTTTCTGAGCCTGCTAACACTATTAGCTCATTTAAGCTCGCTGGGTTGCTGGAAAGCGCAATCCGATCATCAAATGCACAATATGACGACCATGATGTATTGGATAGATTGAGGGTCAAGATGATGCCTCATGGAACTGGAGATAGGGGCTGGGATGTATTCTCTTTAGAATATGATGCTAGAGTTCCACTTAATACTGTCTTTACAGAGTTGGTTATGGCCAGGTATTTAAGAATTTTCAACTTTTTATGGAAGCTTAGACGCGTTGAGCATGCACTTATTGGTGCTTGGAAGACGATGAAACCAAACTGTATTACTTCTAACTCTTTTATTAAGCTCCAGAATGCAGTTAAGTTACAGCTGCTTTCAACATTAAGGCGTTATCAAGTTCTTTGGGATGAGATGAATCATTTTGTTACAAATTTGCAATACTATATCATGTTTGAAGTTTTGGAGGTTTCATGGTCTAATTTTTCTAATGAAATGGAAGTAGCAAAGGATCTCGATGATCTACTTGCAGCACATGATAAGTACCTTAATTCCATTGTGGAGAAGTCTCTCCTTGGGGAACGGTCCCAAAACCTTTATAAGACTCTCTTTGTTTTATTTGACCTTATCTTGCGGTTCCGAACTCATGTGGATCGGTTATATGAAGGTATTCACGAGTTGCAATCAAGGTAATGTTCTGTCCATATCATCATCACTTATATTCATGGATAAATAATTAATATCTTAGAAGACTTTATGCAGTTCAATTGAAGAGATGTGCATTAACGCCTGGTTTTCTTTAATTTTTTTTCCAGAACCATGGAATCCCTGTTGCCTTCTCGGGACAAGGCCAAATCCAGGAGGCAATTAAATGATAAAACTGCAGAGCCTGGGGCATGGATCAGTGATGGTAGGAAGGCCCTAACTCAACGTGCTGGTGAATTTCTGCGAAATATGGGGCAAGATCTGGATATGATTGCTAAGGAATATTCATCGTTGCTGGAAGGATTCATTTCTCAGTTGCCTGTGCAACAACATATTGATTTAAAGTTCCTCATGTTCCGACTGGATTTCACAGAGTTTTGCAGCCGTTACATCCAAAGAAATAAAAGCACTTAATCTAACATTTGAGCTGAATTAAATGTCCCTAATCTGGCATGGACAACGTGCTAGAATGACCCACCTTTGCTTCGACTTTGTGACTGACCAGTTGTGGAGATGCTGCTTCATTGGGACTGACCTGTTTGTATCTCAATGCTTTTTTTTAGGTACTAGAGATATTTTGCTCCTTGGTGCTTCATATTAGCTTATTATTTCCTTTTTAAATTGTCTTTTGAACACTTAGTTATTTCTCAATCTGCAGATGGTTCCCTTCTGATTGGTAGCATGGAAGTCTTCAATAATCGAGGGCGTGCTGTTATCATTAAATCAGTGTGTCAATACGGTAGTGTACACATTTGTTATTTCATTGTTCTATGATGTGTTTCCATTTTTTTCGGCTTTTGCAAGCTGTGCATCCTGAGTTTGTACATCTGTACCATGATAGCTTTGTGATGTTTTAAGGACAAGAAATGTGTGCTAATTGTTCTAATTGTTAAGATCTTTTTTCGTATGTTTAACCATTTCTATTTTTGCTTGTTCAAGTTTTTGTGTCTGCAAGTTGAAACTATTTATAATTTTTTGGTACTTTGGTCACCTTGCAATGCTTGCTTTTCTGGTGATGCAGGTGAAGGTACATGAATTTTTAATCAGTATCTTTACCAAAAAAAAAAGTCTGATCTTGCAATTGCAAATGATCATAATAAGTTGATGAGCTGTGGTCAAGGGGTGATTTAGAGTTTAGTACTTGGTATGCTAGGGCAAAATGAAGTTCTATTTGGTTGAATTTTTTAATTTTTAATTTTTAATTTGCTTCTTATTACTCACCTTTACCTTTGGTACCAATCACCTTAATGAAATACCATCTAGGCCCCTGTAATGAAATGAAATGAAATTGTTGTTAATAGATGAAGCTTCATTTCTGGGTCGTTATTAACCCTTCTATCAAGAATTTTGTGTAGATATTTTGATTTTGGAGTAAGCAAGGAAAGGATAAAATATTTTTGTAGACATGAATGACAGTCTGATGGGTTTAAGGCCTATGTTAAGGGGAGATTGTTGGTCTCTTTCTTGAAAGAACAATTTAACTTAACAGAAGTAGAGAGTGACAGCTAAGGTTTTGGAGCCAAAATAATGCTCCTCAACTATCCTCTAGTAATCCATTTTTAGTATCTTGATGGTGATAAAGGTGTACATACACCATTGTCCTGTGAAAGAAGCAATAAACTAACCTAGTACCCTGTTATTATAATCCAATATCTGTTAGTTAAGAATCTATGATCCTCAAGCACCCGCTTGATTTGAGAGGAGGAAGTCAATAATACAGAAGCAAAAATAAATCATGTTTTGGACTTGGAAAATTTTCATGAATGAGTCAAAAGAGTTGGGGCTAGAATTCGATTACAAGCTAGTTAGTTGAGACACAGGGCTTGGGGTTGAGATGGAGAAGAGTGAAAATACCTCATGATTGAAATGTAATGTGAAGATGATGGGATGATGGATGCTCTTTGGCTTGACTTGAAAGTCACCTCCTTCATATCCTGAGGGTGGTGATGAGCAAGGCTGTAGGTGTCTTGTCCAAGCAAATAATCGATCCCCCGAGCCTATTTATTATTATTATCGTTGTTGTTCTATTGTAGGGGCAGGTTGTGTTTACTGCCATAGATTGAATCATGCAATGCAATAATGGCTGCTGTCACTCGCTCCACTTGCTCAACTAACTAACTGGAAGTGGTGAAGCATTAGTGTAGTGTGTAATGCTTAGAGAACCAAATTTCATATGCACGACCCCAAAAAAAAAAAAAAAAAAAATTGGGAAAAAAATCAAATGTTTACATGAGAAGATAGCTAAATGAAAGATAAATTTTCCATTAAGACTTCTCCAATTTTAAATACTTCTTGGAATATAAAAATTATTATAAAAAAAGATCAATTAAATAAATAAGTCATTATTTATGTTTAGCATATGAGAAAGTAGGATATAAGAGAACAGATTTATTGGCTTTTCTTTATACCATCACCTCTCGTGGTACTTTTCATCTCCTCTACGGCTCTGAGTACTAGTACTTAGTTATTATTATACGTGCCCTGTCTTCCATATATAGTAATAAATAAATAAAATCTCACAAGTGTTAGGATCTAGGGTAGGGTCTGTCGCATTCTACAAAAACAACTGAATAGAGTTCACATACTTCCACAAAAATAGGTCGTCGTAATTCAACTAAAACACAGATTTTCTTTTAGTATTTCATATATTTACAATTTGAAAAGAGTAAAGACAGGCTTTCAAGAAAGAAAAAGAAAGATGAGTAAAGACAGAATCATTATGTGGAGTTCAAATTTAAGAAGAGGGAAGTTGGAGAGTCTTTCTGGGAGAACTTATCAGGGAGAATCGGCAGCAGCGAATCTCCACTGAGAGCATTGACATATCGTGAGGCCAGAGCATATTCGATGCCTACCCGTGGACCCACGAGCATCTTTTCTGGTTCTGGTCCATCCAAAATTTCGAGGCCGCCTGAGAAAAGAAGCCATGCCATTTTGGCTATTCTCATTTATTACCCATCCATTTCCATTTTACTTTAACCATTAGAGTCATGACAAAAAGGAGTATATACCTGGAGTGTAGAGCTTATGGCCAGACCATTTTGTAGAAATTCCTAAAGCTTGACATACCTGAAAAACCCAAATAAGATTTAACTCATTTGAAACAATCACGGAAGTGGATTGCATACTCATCATCCCATCAATTATAATTGACAACTGTATCAAGAATAATTATAAAAAGGATTTTAACAAGTGTGAAATTGTTTACAGAAATGCTTTATCATTTCCTTTAGAGTTGATGATTTGTACACTGGATCCTGACCCGGAATAGCTTAGTTTGATGACTGTAATCCTAAGAATCTTTACTTGCATTAGTAACTAGTAAGTGATGACAAGATGAAGCCCTTGCTGTTGTTTTCACCAGCACAATATATGCTTTAGTCTCAGGTTTTTCTGACAATATCTATGAAAGAATTGGATTCATTTTAATATTTTATCAATGAAAAATAGAAACCTAATATTGGGTTCAGGCAGGAGGACAGAACTTAGAAGGGAATAATAACCAGTTTCCTGACTCTCAACACTATGATTGTATTTGGTTTTTGGAAATTACTAAGAAAAGAAATCTTTATGTTGATGAGTTAAAATAAATAAAATGAGTTCGATGTAGAAAATAAAAATAATATTTCCGACCTTCATTTTTTCTTTCTTATACTTTTCCTCTTTATTTTTTTTTTTCTTATATTTTCTCTCTAATTTTATACAAACCAAATATAAACTAAGTGGTTTTCACTGAGAGGTATTTTGACCCCTAATTGTTTTAACTATAGAAGATACAACAAGAATCCATCAAATTCCAAAGAAGCCATTACTTTAGCATGCATCCATCAGTTAAGCATCAAAAAGAATTTTTATTTTTATTTTTTGATAAGCAAGAGGAAGCTGTATATTAAGCACAAAAAAGAATAAAGCCAGGAAGCCCCCAAAAATAGCGTATTCGGCAATGTACACTTCTCATATTTTGAGGACAATTCTCAAAAACAGCTCTTAGTCATTTTTTTGGGGAAAAAAAATTCTAGACATCAATCTACATGATCCTGTTTATATTAAAAATGATTTTTTTTTTTTTTGCCCCAATGATGTTTGGATAATTGTCGACCCAAAGATAGTGGAATGAGCTTGAATGGATATGCTCGAGCCCCGACCAAGCCTAAACCGAGTCAGTAATCCAAGAAAGCCCAAATCCATGATAATCAGCCCATGAAAGGGTCCAAAGATATTTCAAAAAATTTTCAATTTGTCAAAGTAGCCAGGTCATAATGGTGAGACTTTGTCTCAAAAGCAAGTGGAATGAGACTTTTTCTCCAACTCAAGTCGTGGACGTGATCAATTATTATTAGTGGATAAATGACTTGAAGAATAATTTGTTAGTGGATAAATGACTTGGAGAACAAGTTGTTAGTGGGAAAATGACTTGGAGAACAAGGTTGTAGTGGGTACGTGAGTAGTTCTTGGAGAGGTGGGCTGTGGTTGTTCGAATGCTATAAAGGAAAGATTCAACATGGAAATGGTCAATCAACCATCAACCAACACTCAATAGCTTATTTTATTTCCAAATATTTGTTTTAAAAGCTTTCATGCTTCAACAATTTCATTTCCAGTCAGTTTCTACAATGAAATTTACTACTTTTTCAGCTTGTTCACACAGCTTTTCTCTTAGCTTTCCATACATCCCAATTTTCAAAGCATTTTCCACTTAGACTCTAGAAACGTCGGGAACTGGGAATCCATTTTCGTTTGGTAGAAGTTAGATTCGACATCGTTTCAGTTTGGAAATACTATAATTTCCTGGCACGCCCGCGCATTCACCAATTCCCATGCTTTTGTATGTTTTGGACCAAAATCCAAGTCGAAACATATTTTGGCACACCTGGTGGGACACATCTTTGTGGAACATCGATACATCTTTTTGTTTTGTATGATCAGTTATGCATATTCCACGGTGGGACACACAATTTGCTGAAGAATGCCACTAAAATTGAGGAATAAGACAACTGTAGAGTCTCCGGACTCAGGATCTGATGTTGTAGAAGCAACACAGGAAGGAAGAGTTCCAGCCATAGTGGAACAAATAGAGAACAGGATAGATTTCTCGATGTAAACGTGAAGTCCATCGGCGATCTGATGAACAAGTGGAAGGGGTGCAAGAATGTCGGATATGCCTATACTTATATCTGTGGTTACAATGAATTTAGAGCTCATGCAAGATTTAAAGAGCGATGATTGATCATAGTGCCATTATGGAAGAAATAAACGACGATCTCCAAGCCATCTGGGAACACTTTGAAAGAGATGACAAGGCAAGAAGTTGCTTCAAAGCCTGAAAGACAATTTTCTCACAAACTCGAGGGGCAGTATTCTAATAACCTACAGGGAGCTAGTGAATTTCACCGCTTACTTATGCAGGCAGAGGTTAGATACCTTCCTCCCCACATGAGAGATGGAGGTACTCTAGAGAACGTAGCAGGGGAAAGACCTAATGCAGCTAGAATCATAGCCCCTTATAGGACTTTCGCTCAAACTACTTGGAGTATATGAAGAAGGCTTTTCTTTCAATGGAGGCCCGGGGGGCATCATGCAACCACCTGCTGGAGTAAATGGCAACTGGGGACAACAAGTTCCTCAAGTTCTTCAACAAGTACAACAAGTTCTTCAAGTTCCTTAACAAGTTCTTCAGGTTCCTTAACAAGTTCCTCAGGTTCTTCAACAAGTACAACAAGTTCCTCAGCAACCTTTTGTGCAACCAGTTGCAGTACCAGATTTAGGAGCAATCAGAGAGAAAGTCACAGTGAAGTTCCTTGGAGAAAAGGAAGTTACAATGAAGTTCCTTGAAGAAAGGAAGTCCTGATAAAGTTCCTTGGAAAAAAGGAAGTCATGGTGAAATTCCTTGGAGAAAATGAAATCACAGTGAATTTCCCTAGAGAAAAGGAAGTCATGGTGAAGCCCCATGGGGGGAAAGAAGTCATGGTGATTGATGAAGATCCATTTCCGCCTGCAGCTTCAATCAACATAGCTACTACTGACTTGAGGGCTATGCTAAATGCAAAGAAAGCTGGGAGATTTTCACCAAGTGCCAAGGTAAGAAAGGTATGGATTCCTAAGCAGTACCTTACTTATAAAAATGATTTGGCAACAAAAATGAAAGTGCCTGCAACCAGAGAAAAAGGAAAAAACATAAGGTATCCATACTATCCATTTGAAGATTCAAAACAAGAGCGAGCAAAAATTTCTTAAAGGGAATGTTGTTTCTCCAAAAGAGACATGTTTCTCAAGGAAGGAGCATGAATGATCTGCCAAAGAGGAAAATGCCTCCCCAGGTTTGTAGTTCCTCCTACTATCTCACACAGTACAAGAATGGCATGGTGCGACATAAGAAATCCTCAGCTCATGTCGGAACCCAAAGAGGATGTGAGACAAGAGCCATGGAAAAGGCAGCTTCCTAGAGAAATCTTTGAGAGGAAAACCAAAGGAGGCAAAGAATCTTAAGAAAAAGGTGATGCCTAGTCTAGAGAAAACCAAATTTGGAGGAAAAGCTACAGAGAATGTTGAGTCTAATTGCAATTCAAATGAAGAAACATATTTGGGAACTATTCTGATAGGTACAAATCCTTTTTTCTTGAATTATTCTACTAATTCTCTAACTTCACTAGCTTTCTTCAAATCAAAGAAAATGGAGGAAAGCCTAGTAAAAGTGAAACAAAAACAACCTACAGCAGATGAAGGTTGTATTTACAAGGGGATTATCATTGAAGCCACTAAAGAAAGTAGGCCCCAAAAGGTGATACTTGAAAAACCTACTGTGGAAATGACAAAAACACATTCAATGTCAAATCTACAAGAGGAGTTGCACCAAAGGTTCATCAAGGGGAAATACCTTAAACGGTATTTCTCTACCATGTGGAAGAGGTTAGGCATCACCCAAAGGATTAGGCCGATCCAACAGCTTAAAAAGGCTCAGCAAGCCTAAGGAAAAAATAATGCTAAAAGCAAGGGGGAATTGTTCTATTCTATGTTTCAAGTAAAAAATAAGCTTTTTAGCCACCATTTTCTCAAGCATTCAAGTCTTCCTCAACAAGGTACCTATTCAATATATATCCAGAATCGAAAGTAGGCTTTTTAGCCACTATTCTCCAGAGCGATACCTATTATATGCGGTGTATATTCTCAAAATAAATAAAGTAGGGCTTCTGACCTCTTTAAAATTGGGAAAAATATGTTCCAACTTATGGGTTGAATAGAAAGTATGATTTATGATCCCTATTGATTTTAAATAAAGGTTCTTCCCCAAGAATGGGCTTGTTGTGTCTTCAATTCTCTAAAGTAGGTTCCATGACCACTTTAGGACTGGAAAAATTTGGGAGGACTTATTGATAAAGTGGCTTCTTAGCCATTGCATTCATCAATTCATTAATTTCTCTAGGGGTGTTCTTGTTCACTCTCCGGATAGGTCCCAAGATTATTGAGGTCATTGGAGAAATAGATATGGATTGCAATTTCAAGATAGGATTTGAGGCAGTAAAGTTGGCCTTTGGCCATTTCACCTCAAAAACCTGAGCTTCTCCGAATATTCTCTGATGATTCCCGAGGAAGACTTGCTATCCACGAGATGGAAATAGAGTGGAAATATCAAAGTGAAAAAAAGTAGGCCTTTAGGCGACTAGATACACATTTTTTCCCAAAGAGCACCTTAGAAAAGTTCGAGGAAGAGGGTATCATAATCATCCTTGATAAGCCCTTAAGAGGCGACCTCGGGTTCGCGGCGAATAGAAGCCCTTCGCCCGAGGCAAAGTGCGGCGAAGTGAAGAGCTTCGCCAAGGCGAAGGATGTTATTCTCCGCAGCGAAGACGTTCACCACAGCGAAGATACTATTCGCCGCAGCGAACAGGATATATGCCAATTCTCCAGTTTTTACCTAACACACAACAGTCAATATATATATTTAGAAATAAATAGTAGGCTTCTAGCCACTTTTCATCAATTTCTCCAGAGCAGAGACGTAGTATGTCATCATACACACGCAAGCACACTTCCAAAGGTAGAAATAGAGCCACCTTGGTCCACTAATGCAATGTCATGGTTGTATCACGTGTGCTAGTGTTCGATGAATCCGCGGTACCTGGTTCATCACATCCAAGAGTGAGCTAGAGCCACCTTGGTCACTAATGCAATGTTGCTTGTGAGTCTAGCACACATGTCAGTGAATTTCCATCAACAATCTAAGCACAAAAAATCAAGTATCTCAAGAGCAAGTCCTCAAGCCATGGTTGGCTTTTGGCCACCAAGCAAAAAGAGATAAACTAGCATGACCCAACCTGTATTCTCCAAAGCAATATCTTCAAGTCCAAATAAAAGGTTGAGAAGTTACCTTTGCGATGCTTACGTTGGTAGACGAGGCAAAAAGATTGAGTAAAGTAGGAAAGACCAAGATCTACATATAATGAAGGAAAGCTTCGATAAAGCTTTAGTAAGAACCAGACTCAGTTTTAATTTTTTTTAAAGATTTTTCGTCGAAGAACAAACGGTTTTAGAGGACAAAACGAAAGGTCTTGTCTTTCAAGATTTTTGTTGAAACGAGGTTGTAGAGTTCTAAACAACGAAAAAAGGGTCTCTCTTGATTTTTAGTTAGAGAACAAGGGTTTTTAAGTTCCAAAGAACCGAAAAAGACTTCCTAGTTTTTGAAAATCTAGGAAAACTTTCTTGAATTATGGGATTAGAGATCATATGGAACATTCATCGCAAATCACTTCGACAAAAAGGGACAGATCTACTCACCAGTGTAAGAGGTAAGTTCGGGTTGTGGAAGATGGCCGAAAAAATTAGAACTTGCAGTAGAAAAAAGATTAATGGAGGCCACAACGTCAGCCCGAACGTGGCCGACCTCCACATCAGTTTGATGAGCGGCAATGTCACTTCGAGTTACAATGGCGGCGTCGATTCGAGTAGCAACAACGTCTTCACCAACAACGCAAGGATTTTTGGCTAAGAATGGGTTTGAGAAAGAAGAGAAAGAAGAAGAATATGAAGAGGAGAAAATGCAGGTTTTGTACGTAGATCAAAAGGATTTATTCCTATGAACTTGCCAAATCCCAAAGGAGAGTTTTTGTTCACAAAAGGAATCGAAGAGGAAGATCGAAGTCAGGGTTTGAAGAAAATTGGCAAGAGGTTTTTCTCGGGGTATTACTTTAGGCTTTTCAACTCATCTAACAGGCTCGGGTTTGGCTCGTTCTTGTCGTTGGTAATCCACATCCAAAGGGGTAAGTTGCACCTTGGGCCTCATGGTAGAATAATGAGAAAAGAGAGGAGAGCCTTTAACATATAAAAGCTTTGTCATACAAACATGGCCAATGGGCCATATTGTATGCGGGGGGCAATTGTTTACACTAAAAATGAATTTTTTTTGGGCCCACCCAAATGGTGTTTGGATAATTATTCGGCCCAAAAGATAGTGGAATGGACCAAATGGATATATCAAGTCCAAACCAAGCCCCGAGCCGAGCTGACCTAGTCAGAAGGCCCCGAGTCCGCGATGGCAATCAGTCCATGAAAGGGTCGAGGACATTTGGGAATTTTTGATTTGTCAAAGTGGCGGCTCATAATGGGTGAGGACTTTGTCTCAAGCAAGTGGAAGGAAACTTTTCTCCAACTTTCGAGTCATGGGCGTGAGTAGTTATTGTTAGCGGATAAATGGCAGGAGACAGTTGTTAGTGAAAATGACTTGGAGAATAGGGTTGTTGTGCGTCGTGAGCGATTCTTTGGAAGGTGAGCTACGATGTGGTTATTCGAGATGTCTATAAAGGTCAATCATCGGAGAAAGGAGAATTCGATCAATCATCAGCCAACACTATTAGAGCAACAGCTTTTCTCATAGTTTCTACAAGTTCATCAGCAATATTTCTAGATTTCTAGCTTATTTTATTTCCAAGTATTTGTTTTAAAAGCTTTCATCTTTGCTTAATTATTTCAATCAATTTCACCACAGTAAATTTACTACTTTTAAACTTGTTCATCTGACTTTTATCTCAACTTTCCATACATCACAATTTTCAAAACATTTTCCACTTAGACTCTAGGGATTTGTCAAGGGAACTAGAGAATCCATTTTTCGCTTGAGTAGAAGTTAGATTCAGCATCGTATAAGTTCGGAAATACTATAATTTCCTGGCAAGCCCACGCATTCAACAATTCCCGTGCTTTTGTATGTTTTGGATCAAAATCCAGTAGGAACAAATCCATTTAATACAATAGATAGTTTTTGGGTCAACTTGTATAACAAATTTAATCTGAAATAACCCATTTAATAATCAAGTCAAACAAGACTTCCCTCGATCTTATCATTAAATAAGAGGATTTGATTATTAAATGGATTACATGAAGTGTTACCTATTGAATAATTGAGTAGTATTTGAATTTCTATTTTTCATGTTATAATTATTCGGGTTTGGGTGGAGTAGTAGAATTTCTATGCTTTGACACGATATGAATATGGCCCACTAAGGAAGATGGGGGTTTGGGGAGGGGATTGGGTTGTGGCCAGGTGGTGGGTCTGAAACCAAGAAATTAATTGTGCTATACATGAAATCTCACAACAGACATAGCAACTGAATTTTAATTCATCGCATACAATCTTTTAATATCAACGGGATCCTTGGCAATTTGGAATCTTATAACAACAACCGCAACTATATTAGATTCATGTGCTTGAAATTTTTTTATCTACAATATATATAAATGAACATCCTTGGTCTTCAGTTATACCTCCAGCACAGGCAGATTTGGACTGAGGATTTGCACAAGTGGAAAATAACCTCAAGGAACACATAACGATTCATTTTTTCTTCATGGATGCCATTCAATGAATAAAATCAATAAGTAGTCAATGGTGGCGTATTTCATCTCTTATAGACATAGAATAAGCATTAAAGGTACCAAATGAAAAGGGCTACCAAACAGCAGCACTCCACTTTGATAGTTGTTAACTACTAAGGATTAAGGTAATAAAATAAAATAAAGATAAAATGTAAGAAACAGCCATTGACCAAAAGGAAGGATGGTTGTCACTGACCTTTCCTGGTCCAGTAAGAAGAACAGGCTTGTCAGTTATTTGACCTCGGCGCTGCTGAATGGTTTCCAAGCCTGCATGGATTAATGATGATTCAGGAAAATACTTTTCTCAAGTAGTACAATTACTTTCATGACAAAGAGACTATAGAGAATATGGAATGGGTCCCTCTAAGAGTTTCTCTAAGGAAGGGCAGGAGCTTGATGGTTCAGGTACTCTCTTTTTTGGCTATTCCATGTTTCTCTAATTATATATTTCTATTTTACATTTTTTTTTATCAGTAAAAAGCAAATATTATATAGATAGCAAAGAAAACCAAATGTACACTTGGTCGTGAACGAGGAACCAAAACAAAAACAAATGAACAACAAACCCAAAACCTACCTACTTCCCAACCATGTGAAAATCAGAACAGGATGCTTATATTATCAACACTTATAGTTAGCCCGAGACCACAAGTGGAAACAAAGTTCGCACAATCCTTTGGGCGAGAGTATAGTTAACGAGCGACCTATTTCTAGCGCCGGAGATTCCGGAACAAGCCTGAGGTTGTTGACCAAATTACGTGCTTTTTGCCCACGGCTGACTCCTTTGCGAAGCTAAAGGAGGTGTGAATAACCCGTTCGGAAAACCCGACTAATCCCGACAATTGACAAAAAAATATCCCATAACATTTTAGCGCTTTTGCAATGAATCAATAAGTGGTCTGGTCTCCTCTTCCTCTTAGCATAAAACATCTATTGAAAATTAATTGCACAGTGGTTTAAGTTAATCTGACATATAGGCACTTTGGCTTCCAAGCAAAGACTCCAATTTTTGGGGTAACAACTGGATTCCAAACCAAGCAGTATAGGAAATCAAAGGCAAGGGGAATATCAAAACCTTTATACATGCTCTTAACCGAGAACCCTTTTTCCTTGACAGTCTTCAACAAAAGCTTGTCCTCACATGCAGGACGAAAATTTTGATCATGAAGAGTATGTAGGAATCTTGTCATCTCTTCAAGCTCCCAGTCGTTAAGTGGTCTTAGGAAAGTTGGGGACCAACACCCAGCCCCCTCGCTTTTATCCCAGATGTCCGCAACCTTGGCCTCTTTGTTCAAAGCTAAATTAAAAAGAGAGGAAAAACTATTACTCAAAGCCTCCTCACCGCACCAAACATCGTTCCAGAAGTTGATCCTCCTTCCATCCCCAAGGACAAAGACCGCATTCTGGAAGAAACCGAGCCACTCTTTTCTAATTTACTTCCATAGAAAACAGTCCCAGCCACCTCTCAGAGTCAACGGGGTCACCAACTGACGGACTCTGGGAATTTACAGCAAATAACCTTTCTCCGGAGCTCATTTCTATCGTTGGCAAACCGCCAACTCCATTTGCAAAGCAGGGCCTTATTCAACTTGGAGAAGCTTTTTATCCCAATGCCTCCTTTACTCTTGTCTGAAACTGGCCAGCGGCTCACCAAGAGATTTTTATCAAGGTCCTCCCCACCCCCAAGGCGCCTTTGAATCATTCCAATGCGGCACGCACTTTTGAGGCATTCGGAAGAAAGATAATAGATTGGGAGGCCCCGGACAAGTGCTGCGAATGAGCGTAATCCTACCGCGCCCAGAAATATCTTGAATCTTACAGGCGAAGCCTCTTTCGGAATCTCTCTTCAATCGAGTCCCAAACACCGAGAGCCTTATGCTTGGCACCTCGAGGAAGGCCCAGGTAGGACGTAGGAAGGGAACCAATTTTACATCCCAGCTCTGAGGCCAACTCCTCCGTGTTAGTCACAGGCTAATTGGGATAATTTCACTTTTGATTAAGTTAATTTTCAAACCCGACATAGCTTCGAACCATATCAGTATCCAGCTTATAAACTTTAATTGATCATTGTCAGCCTCGCAAAAGAGGAGCGTGTCATCGGCGTAGAGAAGATGGGAATGGTCAAATCCTCCTCCGGAGTCTACAATCCCTTGCTAGAAGGTAGGTTCCTTCAGCGGCCATGATTATGAGACACACGAGAGCTTCCATTCCAATAACAAAGAGGTAGGGAGAGAGGGGATCACCCTGTCTTAAACCCCTAGAGCTTAGGAAGAAGCCAATAGGGGATCCGTTTATGAGGACCGAGAAAGAAGCTGTGGAGATGCACCATTTTATCCAGCTCAACCACCGGTTGTTGAATCCCATCACACCCCAGACCTGGCGGGAACTCCGTGACTCTGCTCATTAAGCTTTTTCTATATCCGACTTGCAGACCAATCCACGTTTTTTCCTCCTCAGGGTTGAATCCTTGCTATCTCATTGGCGATCGAAACTGACATCAATGCGTAAGCCCCTGCAGAAAGCATTTTGGGACTTAGAAATCCTTGGCCAATCCGTGACCTCTTGATCCTGTTGGCTAACACTTTGGTCAAAATCTTGTAAGGCCTCACCACAGTTGATTGGCCTTAAATCTTTAAAGTCTTCCGCGATGCATTTCTTGGGATCAAAACCGGAAAAGTGTAGCTGGTTCCTTGACAAATCTAGCACGATCATGAAACTCCTTGAAAAACCTAGTACCTCATTCTTTACAAAGTCTCAGCTAAAAGCCAAGGCTAGGGAAACCATGGGGACGGGAGCCTTATCTTATTAAGACCGAGAAATAGGCATCGGTTGGAGTCCTGCGAAAGGTTTCCTCGGCTGGCGCATCCTCAAACCCAATCCATTGAAGCTAAATCGGGAAAGGGGCCCAGGCTCCCAGCCGAGATTTTAGGCGTACGGACCGTCCTTGATATCAACCTTCTTGCCTAACTTTCTACCATTGATGCAAATGCTTTTTAAGCAATTTGCCGCTATGGGCATTAGTAAATGTAATGAAAAGCGGAGTATTCTGTCCCTTCCTTTAGCCATGTCTCTCGATTTACATCTCGGAGATATCTCTTCCAAAAGGGCCCAGCTTTTGAAATCAGCTCTGGCTTTGGCATGTTCCTCAACTTCCTCGAAGACCAATCCCCTTTCCTTCTCGCGATCATCCTAGAAGGATACCCTGCGTAAGGCATCCTCCTTGTTAGTCTCGACTTTCCCAAAAATTTCTCTGTTCCAAGCCTTAAAAATACCTTTCAGGGCCTTTAATTTAGTAGAGGATGAAAGCGGAAGAAAGCGCAAAAATGGAATTTTGCCTACCCTTCAGGGATCTCTTTAAATCCCTCGTACTTTAACCACATCAATTCAAAATGGAAGGGGGATGGCCCCATTCTGACACCATCACTGTCCAACATAATGGGGAAATGATCAGAGAATGGCTTGGGGAGACATCTTTGGATCACCTTGTTGCAATTGCTCTCCCAATTGGCAGTGACTAAAAATCTATCTAAACAGGACATTGAACTACCGTTGAGTCCACCCCTCCAAGTGTAAGGCTCTCCCTAAAGCGGAAGGTCTCTCAAGTCCAGATCATTCAGGATGTCGGAAAACCTTCTCATGGAGTTAGAGAGCCTGCCACCTCTAGATCTTTCATTGGGAAAGAGAATTTCATTGAAATCGCCTGACCTTGCAAGGATCTTCCAGACATCGTCGAACCAAGCTCGATTCTCTGAGTCTTTTCTCAATCAGGCCATACACCCCGGAGAAAACCCATTGAAACCCATCTTCAGCCATTCTAAACAAGCACGAGACAGAAAAACTACCAACCACGGAATCCACTAAGCTGATGCGACTATTATCCCAAAGCAGAAGAATGCCCCCCGCGGATCCCTCGGCGTGATACTTTCAGGTTCAAACATAGAGGCCCACCCAGTGCATACCCGTATAATTTATCTGCGGGACCTTAGTTTCTTGTAAACAAACCCGAATTAAAGCCTGTGGCTCCCTAAGAAAGTTCTTGATCACCTTGTTTATCGGGGTCATTCAAGCTTCTAACATTCAAGAAAGAATTTTAATCTTCATTTAGCACTATGATGGGTTCCCCCCAATCAACCCCCTCCTTTGTTTGTCTTATTCTCATTATAATTAATAGTGCTCCTCAGTCTTCTTAATTCCCGCTCGCTTTTTGAGACTGTCAAATTTCCCTTCTCCTTGCCGATTTTTTGGGAAGCCACTAAATTTCTCAGTAAATCCAAAATCTCCTTTTCAAACCCCTTAGTAGGGAATCCTAGGAAATCGCTAAATTTAGCCAAGCAACTACTTTCCTAGCTCTCGCAAGTCCAGGTCTCTGATGACTCATTTTGTGCCTCCGCCTTTCTTTGGCCAACTTCACCAAGCTCCTCCCCTACCTCAATTATCACTCCAGAACACTCCAAACCCCATTCCCTACAGTCGGCTGTAGCCACCTAGATCGGTTCAGATCCATATGCGCAAATATACCCAGACTAAAAACCCCCTAGTAGCAGGGGACGGCCAAAAACAGAGAAAGGAGTAGGGGTAGACTGTACGTAGAGGTTGTCACCGTACCTGTTCATATGGTCGCGACCATCTTCCTGGACTAGATCCTCTCTAAGCTCGTCTTCTTCCCCAATGTGTAAGGATTTCCCCTCTGTCCATTGTTTAAGTGCGGATATAGGACTTTGCAATCGAAGGCAAAACAGGACCTTGAAGCAAACCTGTCTTGGCTGACCCCCATTCCACGTATCCTAGGCCTTAGGCGGCTAGAGACAAGGCCCGACCCGTGAAGGAGCCTAATGGTGGGGCTGGGCAGGTCTGCAGAGAGTAGTCTAAACCCAAACTCACTTGCCAACCTTGGGCCCGACCCAACTCACGACCCGAATCTAAAGCAGAACCCGATCCTCGATCCGACCTGCTAGCTTGACCCGGCACGAGTTACGTCTTCTCTTGGGTTTTGGATTGAGGCGCTGGCACTCTGCCCCGGGAGACGGGGTGAGTCCTTCCAGCCTTCCCCGATCTTTTACCCCTCTGGTCTCACGCTCTTCCACAGCGTGTGTCGTCTTCCCTTCAACCCAGACCCCCCAGGCCGGGTTGTTGTCTCCTCGAAGTTACGGGAGGCGATTGATCTTCCCCCATTTGGAATTTATGCAGGGTCGATATTTATGTAGGACGAGTCTTGTGACGGGGCTAAAACACGCACCTTCTCTGACGAAGAGTCGTCTTCTTCACATACAACACCCAAGTCTACGGATGACAAGGTTTCTCTCGGAGCCTTACCGGAGGTCAGATCCCGGTCCGAAGCGCAGGAAGAGCTTCCCTTTTCTTCTGTCTAACTTCCTTCTGTGTCCTTAAGGATGCTTCTCTCCTCTCTGCTCAATCCCCCACTTTGTTTTGTTATCCTCGCTGCAGCCTGGCGTTTGAGTTGGGATCATCTCTTGAAAGCCCCTTTCTTCGACCACAATCGCTTTACTCTCCTGAGGCACAGCGCAGCTAGAGTTCGCCATGCCCTTTGTTTTTTCCACAAGCATCCCCTTACCCTTTGGGGGCAAATTCCTACTTTATTAGACTGACGATTTGCTCCCTAAAGCTTATTGGGCTTTAGCCCTCGGAGACACCTTGAATAGGGCATGGGTTTTGGCCCACCACACACTCAAGGTAAGGCCCAGGACTTCCTCTATTGGTGTCACGTAAATGGGCTTTTATGAGCTCCTCCTCTCTCATCCTAAACCTCAAGTTGTTTTGAATTTCAAAACTATGCTTAACCCCCACTTTGGAAATCACACCACACTGCTGACATTGAGACAAGCCATCTGTTGCCGCACATGTTTCCAGAAGAAATAGATGACCCACGTCTCTCTGCTCTTCTCGAGAAGTATGGCTCATTATAGCCCATTCAGTTCTCACGCGTCCGTCAGCACGTGCTTTTCTATCGTCTTCCTCATCGGGTTCCGCCGGAGCTCCAGATGTTCTACTGCTTCGAGGATATACCTCCGCTACCGTTGGTTGGATCTCCCACCATATTTGGAGTTCATAACCTACGGCCCATGGCGATTAGTGAAGAAGGCTTTAGGTCTTTGTTCATTTTGACCATAATTCTTGCCCAATGGAGATCCGTTTTTAAGGCTGTTTCTTCATCGAACAGCAAAGCCTCGGCTATCTCCACTTTTGAGTTTCTCCTATCCACGAGATGCAAAGGAAGACCCGCGCTCTAATCAGACCACGGTTCTTAGCCTTTTTCTTCCGTGCGACTGTTGGCGAGTCCATATTCGGTACATCGCTCAGCTACTAAGATCCTGCTTCCATTCTCCATGACCCAGTTTGCCTCTTCCAACGAGTCAAAACCCAGGAAGAATAGATTACGGCAGAGGTGAATAAAAATGCACCACCGACCTCGAGCCCTTTTGGCCCAAGCTTCCACCTACATCCTTAGCAGTGCATTTGTTGGTTGTGATATCCGACTTCCCGCCCTCCATATTTTAACAACCCCAAGTCCCCTTTTGAAATGCACTCCCTTATGTCCAACCAAATCGTATCTGCTTTATTCTTCGGGACTCATTATTTCCTACACAAATGATTTATCGGAGTTAGATCTCCACTTGTGTTTCTCCGCACGAGGAGAGATGTCTTTACTGGTTTTCTTTTTTCTCCTTTGTCCTCCTTATATTCCGTAGCTTGCAGGTCTTCTTCTAACAAAGTCCATCCATTTATCAGGCCGTTACCTTCAAGGAAGAGCAATCAGTGCCTTTTTCCGTCTAGATCTGTAACCGAGCAGAGAATAAAACGCCCATGATCATTTTTCCTCAACTCCAGACTGTATCTCCTTCCATTCTCCCTCCATTCCAAACCTTCACTATTCTTGTTTACTTCCTTTCTCAAAGATTCAACGCTCTTAAGTAAGATTCTTGCCCCTTCTTCTCCAAAGCGAATCCAAGAGCTCCGTTCCCTTCGCCTTTCTGTTATGAGCACCTAAACCTTTCTGCCTTCCCCCACCACCTTGATCTCGAAAGATTTGGAATCGACGGAGAACCATCTCCTCCCGAACTTCTCATTCATGACATCTTGTCATCTCTTGTATTTTCTTTTTATCATAAGGGCAGGGAATCGAGTGTCGAGCTTCTTCCTCATACTATGAAACTAAGAACACAAAATCGAAAACGGATATTTCTATTTTACATGTGACGCTGCTGCAGTGTTGGGTATTCACCATTTAGGTATTTATACCACAAATTAGTGGATTGTCGCTAATCCTGAATTTTACATGGTCATTCCACTAATGATGTTCAGGGATTAAACTAAAATTTTATCTGCACCAAAGTTATGAGTTATGCAGGCATGATTGCCTAACTATAAGATTGAATGTTTTTAAGTGAAAACATCTGATCAACAGGATACACAGAAGTGGAAACAGCCAAAACAACACCAGAAATAATCCTTTCCATTATTTATATTTGATATATTCACCAATTCAGCTATTAAAATTGCGAAAAAAAGATGCAGGTAGCAGTCCAAATATGAAACTGAATTGTGGGTTAATAATATTTGGTGAGGTTTTAGGCATGGTCATTAAAAGCTCAGTGAGACAGACTAAAAGCATAAAACTACTACAGGGTGCAAACATAGCCAGCAAAATGATTAAGACTATTTCCAGCACAGTAAGGAAGGTACCATAGACTGGTTCACAAGCCCAGACCTTTCTGCTGCTCCAACTCCTTCCTTGTCTGCAACAACATTGAGCATTGTATGCAAACCGCCCAGCACAAGTATACATAGACAAGACCTCCTGGCTCAAGCTATTTTTAGCACCAAATTATAATACATCAAAAACATTTTATCACCAGTGCCTAAAAATGGGTTCAAACTTTCAAAAGAGCTAGCTTGTAATGTAAGAATCCCAACTTTTCTAAAAGCACTAATAATTTCAGCATCTTACAACTGGAGCTGTTCGTGCAGTAATGCCAAACCTTCCATGACAAGCAGAATCATTTGGCCTATATGCTTCTACCTGTCAAAAATCCATTTCTTAACAATGTTCAGAAAAATAAACCTATTTTCTCTTTTGATATTTCAGTATACTAATTGATTTTGCAAATGCTTGCAACTTGGTGGCCAATAAATTACGGGAAAAGCAAATGAGTTTGAATTTGTGTATTCCTTCTTAAACACCAGCTCATAGATTAGTTTTCCCAGTAAAGCAAGAGTTTACATATCTCTGGTTATTCTTTCGTAGCACTTAGTTTGATAGTTAGGGAAGTCAGGAAAATATAAGAATACTAAAATGGAAAATTTGGCTCAAGCAAGCAAAATTAGATTCATTAAACTTGGGTCCCAAGTAAACAACGGAAGGATCCATCAATTAAAACTTTGATTTCCTGTTTTTCTGGGGAAACAAGCAGATTGAAATATATTGACCACATAAGAAAACCAAAATCAAATGTTTAGCTCAACCAACTCAAATAGTTCCAATAAACTCGTGTTAAAATAATGAAATATTCCACTAAGGTTCCCATATTTCCCATTGCAACTCCCTTTCATTTCTTCCTGCAGTTTTTCTCGAGAAACAAATACTGTTGAAAAAGGGCATTACCTCGTGATACGAGCAACATCGTCTCTCTTGAGTAACTTGCCAGCGAGCAGGCGTGGGCGAGGTCTAGAGCGTCGATTTGGGAAGGAATCAGTTGACAATATTTTCATTTCAAATCAAAGATAGGGTGGATTTGAAATAGAAGAATTCCGGGTCGGCGTCGAGAGTGAATTTAGGTTTGACCGGAATAGTTTCTGATTTTTTAGCGGTGTGAACGGAAACATCGGGTTGAATCAGTTTCTTGGGCTTTCTTACCCTCTTGAATCGATGAGTTTTCTTGGTTGGTTTCTTGGGCAACCATGATGAAAATGAATTACAGAGAAATCAAGGGTTTGGATAGGAAGCACGGTAGACACTGAACTGTACTTACTGTTGATCCGTTTCGGGTTTGTGAGGACATTAAGAGATATTTATGGGCTACCAGAAGAGCGTAGCCCAACCTTTTCATAAATGGGCCGAATTGGACTTCATGGGCCTGGTCCGGGCCTGGATCAAACCACCACTTCCGTTTCCAGTTCATTTCCTCGATTTTAGGGTGGTCAAAAGCCTAGGCGTTCTAGATTGTTCTATACCAGGGCAGAACCCTCTAGAGCAGCCTCTTACCAACCGCACCTCTATTTTCTCCCACCCCTCTTTGATTTTCAGTACTGTCTCTTCTTCCTAAGACTCCACAGAACTCTCTCTCTCTCTCTCTCTCTCTCTCTCTCTCTCTCTCTCAAGCGTAGTTCTCACTTCTCAGCTCAGCTCAGCTCAGCTCATCAATGGCCAAGTACGGTGAGGGCGATAAGCGTTGGATCGTTGAGGAAAGACCCGACGGCGCCAACGTCCATAACTGGCACTGGGCTGGAGACCAGTGTCTCCGGAATGGTCTCGAACCCTCTTCTCGAATATCTCTCCGGATTGACCATTCTCGACGGAAGGCAATCTACATGGGCAGACCGTTGACGAGGTTGAAGGGGACGCCTACGTCAATGTCCGGAGAGGGAAAATAATTCCTGGATACGAAATCGCATTGACGCTGTCTTGGGAGGGTGAGGTGAAGGACTCAGATGGAAAATCTGTGATTAAATGCGATGGGACTGTGGAGATTCCGTATATTGCTGATGAGAATGCGGATGAGGACCCGGAGGTGAGGATTATGGTGAAGGATGAGGGACCGTTGGGGAAGAGGTTGAAAGAGGCTATGGGTTCGAAGGGGAAGCCCGTGATTTTGGAGAAGGTTAGGGTTTATGTGGAGAGTATGGCGAAGGGAGGTCCGGCGAAGGATGACTTGGAGGTGAAGAAGATGCCTGGGACCGCTGCTAAATCTTCGGTGCCGTCTGCTGCGGCTGCGGCTGCGGCTGCGTCTAATGTTGGGGCGCAGAAAGAGGTGAAAGAAGGAAGAAAGGGTTCAGAATAATAACTTTGACTGAGAAGTTCAGTTGTAGGGCGAAGGATATGTTTGAGATATTGATGGATGAGAATAGATGGAAAGGGTTTACGCAGAGTAATGCGAAGATCAGCAAAGAGGTAGGTGGGGAGATCAGCATTTTTGACGGGTCGGTGACAGGGATGAACGTGGAGTTGGTTGAAGGGAAGTTGATTGTTCAGAAATGGAGATTTGGAAGCTGGCCTGATGGTGTTACTTCGACGGTAATATTCAGGGCTTCTTGTTAATTGAATTGATATTGGTGAAAGGTTGGGAACTTTTTATATAATGAATGAATGCTCAATGATTGTTGAAATGTTGCAGGTCAAAATTGCTTTAGATGAGCCACAGACAGGGTTGACTGTTGTTAAACTGACACAGACCGGTATTCCTGAGGAAGATCGGTTGGTTCTTGTTGACTGAGTTGTTCTTTTTTTGTTCTTTTTTTTTTCTTTCTTTCTAAGGCTCTGTGATTCTGACTTGTGGCTGTTTGTGATTGCTTTGGTATTTCATTATGCAGATATGGGAATGCAACAGTGGTGGAGAACACTGAGAGAGGATGGAGGGACCTCATTTTCCACAAGATAAGAGCAGTGTTGGTTTTGGAATATGAATTCTTTTAATGGATAAGATTAAATGTAGAATCATTATCGATTTCATGTCTTGGAACTTTAACTTATCAAAAAAACGTCTTGGTTCTGGAAATTGCTTTTACACTGGGAGGAATTGTGGATGCTAGTTTTCTGTTGCTCATGCTGGACTGATTGTCATGCTTATGATGTCATGAAATAACTAAATCACTTTTGGGATTGATAGAATTTTGAAGTACCATATACATGAGATGGTGTGTGGCTTATTGAATTCACGTTACTATATAATTTTTATTCTCCTGCATGCTATGACCTGTTGGATTTGTCTCTTGATTTGTCTTGAGACACCTCATTTCTGAAATTAATTGTCTCATGGTCATCATGATCTTGCTACTTTGTGCCATTGTTAGCGCTACTTGGGTTTTTTGGCCAAACAATGTGGTCAAGTTTGTTTGTCTTTAATTTGATGCCTGACTCAATAATGCTGGTTGGGAGAATTCATTTTCTCGATTTCTCTTGTCAGTGATCAGTGACATACTAGAAAAAAAATTTGTTGATGGTTGTTTTTTTTTTTTTTTTTTTTGTGTCTACGTTGGAACTTGAACCTAGAACCTCCCATAAGGGCATTGACAGGGTAGAAATTGAGTGGAACTTTAACGAAAAATGTTAGCTTTTGAGTAACTGGATGGTCATACCTTGTTGTACTATTAGGTATTTCATTTATAAGTTTAGCGCTTTTCTGATCTCCGTTATGATGAATCCTTTTTGTTAGTCTCATGGAGGTAGGTCTAGGTGGCTGTCAAGCAATTACTGATAGGAACTTCCTCATGGTCATGTGAGGTGGTATGGGAACAGATGAAAAAGATAAAGTTCATTATCAAGTATCAAAGTTGTGTACAATGGGCATAGTTAATACAAGTGCCAGATAAACTGAAGTCTGTGATGATCTTTATGAGGCTGAAAATGGCCAGTATCCTTTAGGGATGTAGAGTATTTATGGTGATCAATTTGGGAATCAATGACCATGTTTAAATGAAGGAAATAAATAAAAATGTAATAGTATCTGAACACGAGTAAACTGAGTGACTTTAACATGTGGATTGAGTATTTGGTTGTAAGCATCTGGGGTAGAGTGATTAAGAGAAGACTTGGGGATTAATTTATGAAAATCAGTCTAGTCAAACTCTTACTATTTGTGCTGCAATAATCAAGAATCATGCAGTTCCTGTTGTGCATTTGGAGAATCAAGCATATAATCATGTATTCCATTCATGTAAACTGTATGATATATGTTAGTTATCTCAAAGCGCACCATCGTTTTATGGCCACACAACACATTTGCATCTAGAATGTAATGAGTCATCCCTTGCTCGACCAAGAAACTCTGCTCCCTTTTTCTTTGGAACTGCATTTTAGGAATTTTCATGTTTTTACTGATCTTAACCACAGCAATTATGTACAAGCCATAGCTCCATTGGCTGTATAGGCTGAAATTCCTCCAAGAAAGCATAGTGGAGGTGCTTTGTTAGTTCTTTGTTAAGGGAAAAGTTGATTATCTGGTTCAAACAGAATGATGGAGGAGGCTGATTAGGTTAATGAATAGGTGCTCTTGATACATCAATGCTCACATTTTATGTTTTTTTAGCTACACACAACAGTGAGGTGACCGGAGATGAACGAACCCCTACATACTCGACGTTGTAGAACATCCAATGAAGATATGTCAGGAAAAGGATTGTGAATATGATGATGGCATGAATTTGATTGTAACAGTATTATGTTGCCTGGTGTTTAAAAGGAAAAGGCTATGTTACTACTTTGGCATCACACATTTTATGATCCACACCATTTTAATATATAGTCAGAGATTTAGGAAGGTATAAAGTAGCGAAAATATTTGCAGGTTCAAAGCATTTAATGCCATGGGGTGGTAACCCCAGTATAAATACTAGGGTTACCTGTCAAATTCAGGGGAAGAAGCCTTACACAGCTCTTTTTTTTTTTTTTTTTTATCAGAGCTTACACAGCTCTTTTCAAAATGGAAATGTGCCCCAGAAGCCATTTTACCATCGTTTAATAACTATATGCACAGGATAATTTAGCCCCATAGTCAGTATGGTCAGTCACTCGTTTCATGATTGGATTAATTCCTTTTGGAAGGCCAAAGGTTTTTTCATTTTTAGGGGTGATTGACTTGGAATAATTCATAGTTTAGTGTCTTTTTTAATTAGTTTCTTTAATTATCCTATCTGTGATTAATTAGAAAAAATCTCGGGTTTATGGGGTCTCGGATCCTATTGGTTTACCAGTATATTATAAATGTTGCTATCTAATTGACGCTAAAATTTTATTTTAAAAAAAAAAAAATCAGCTTAAGCCCACCCTTCTCTCGACCCTCCTCCTCCCCTTCTCTCTTCCCCCTTTCTTCCTTTTCCTCCTCTTCCGGCAGCTACTCCCTCCTACTGCCGCGCTTCTCCGTCCCTCTTACCTTCTCACTCACCCCTCCTTTGATCTCCTTCTGTTGCTCCCCTCCCCTTCACTGTTGACTGTCGTCTCCTCCCTCAAATCCCAAATCACACTTTCTCTAAGACATGCGATCGATGTACCTTCAACCCACGCAGCAAACGTTCCTCCGTCGTCGATCAACCAAATCATGCGTGGTGTTGTTGAGTTCGATGATGTCATTGCTATGAAAATGCTTATTGGGGTTGTTGAATTCGATGATGTCATTCATTGCTATGAAAATGCATATTGGGGTTGTCGAGTTCGATGATGTCATTCATTGCTGGTATGTTAAGGGTTGTCGTTGTCGATTTGCTACATCAAATGAAAAATTTTTTCTTTTTTTTTCTTTCAATGGGTTTCCCTCTAAATTAAATCAAATCCTGTATTTTGAATCCTGTTATCTAGTTCATTGGTTTTTGGCTGAAATTTATTTTCTTTTTTTCCTCAAGGTTTTCATAACATCATCAAGCCGTAGTAATTTCTCAATTTTCTAAGAAACAAATGAAGCTTTCTACAGATGTAATCTTCGTTTCCTTAATAATTTTCTATAATAAAAATAGAGACAGTTTGCCGCCGTGGGGTTTGTGACGCCATGATCTAGTCATCGGAGATCACCGACATTGACATTCCTGAACTCGTGTCGTGCCTCTGGATTGTTGGCGTGGTGATTTCCGAGGGTTGCATTTGTTATGATGATTTGAGTTGGTGTTGAGGGAAGGTGTTAGGGGTAACTGAATTTTGAATTTCTAATGTTTGGAGGTGTTGTGGGTTTTGGAGCATTTCGGTTTCTTCTAGCATCATCACGTACCGCAATCGGTGTGTGCCTTCGCCGTTCAGATGGCGGACACTTTAGATTTCCAGTCCGAACTTCAATGTATCCAGGAATTTTAGCATTGATTCGTCTTTTGGGTACCTCGTGCTGATGCATTTCTGCGACATCGTGAGCAAATCTCTCAATGATCTTTACTTCAATGTCCATATCAATGGGGTTTCCGGTTGGATTCGTCGGCAATAACATCTGCTTTGACCACGCCTTATTACAAAGATGTTGTTGTCAATTATTCACTTATGTCCGATCAGCTCACCCGTTCAGATTGGGCCAAAGTATCAAGACACTGGTACAGTAAAAGCCATTCTCAACGAATTTTAGGTGCTAAAGATGAACAATTCGGTGAACAGTTTGGACTGCGAATTCGACGAACCAACATGCAGTGGCGGCGGTGGTTTGATTTGCCATGATGTCCGGAGCCTTTGTGGGGCTTGCCGGCATGTTGATTAAGTGGTAGGAGGAGTTTGGGTGGGGATAAATTGGTTTTTTTAAAAATTAAAATGTAGGAGTTTAATTAGATAGTGACATGACGATTGGGAAGAGAGCCATGAAAGATTATTTTAACTTTACCCAGTCGGTCATTGGTGTCTCGGGACAAATGCAATACAAGACCTCTTAAACTTGAATTCTTAGTGTGCCGAGACTAATACGATATAAAAAACCCATAAACACGAGATTAGGTGGTGGCGTAATTTAATTAACCAAATTGTGGCCTTAAAATAAAAATCGATCGTCGGTTTTTGGTTTATTATTTATATAAACCAAAAACCTAATCATTAATATGGTTGATCAAATATTCGGTTAAGCATTTGCTCGGTTAACCATATATCGGTTGTTCGGTTAATCATATTTAAAAAATAAATTTACAATTTCATAATCATATATTAAAGTTCAAATTATAATAGTTATTATAAATACAATAAAAAAAAGTGCAAAGAAAAAAATGAATACAATCTATTCATTATGTCGTATAATGACTTGTGCGTTTTATCACATGTTACATATTCACATTCACAATAATATATGAAATACATGAAATTAGATAATTCAATCATGTTTTTAATCAACCACATGTTTTTTAACTTCAATAGAAAAAACTAATCCAAATAAATCCAAGGCCTATATGCTTTGGTTTGTAGGACTAATGGTAGAAGAGTTGGTTTTGAGGAAAAAAGTAAAAAGTGACATATGAAAATAGAAAAGTCATAACTCACACAGAAAGGAAACGCCTTTTATTTATATATATATATATATATATATATATATATATATATTTTTTTTTTTTTTTTTCGGTTGGTTACTTGAAACTACAGTTTGTATTTTGTAAACCAGAAATCTACATGAAAATCGATATTTGTGTAAAAATAGCCAAAATCAAATCATTCAATTTGGTTAACTATTTTCCATTCGATTTCGGTTTGAACTTTGACGATTCGGTTTAGATTTTTGCCCACCCCTACATGAGATTATTCCTACTTAATCAATGAGTAAGACTACTTAAAAAAGATCAGCTAAATTTGGGATTATTCATGTTAATTTCCCCTTCTTTTTATCAATTTTTTTTCTTTTTTTAAGCTTACTCCTCATAGCAAGAGACGAAAATATCCGATATATCGACTGATATATAGGATATCGGAGGATACCAATACGATATAGGCAACTGAAAGTCAATTAAAGAAAAAATCAAAGAAATATTGATAATATCGTCGATATATCGTCAAAATATTGAACGTCCTCACCACGTGCGTGTGAAGGAGAATGTTATAGAAAAAATCAATAAAATATCATTGAAAAATCAACAATATCGTTGACATATCGCCGATTTTTTGCCAAATTTTTTTTTTTTAAAATCGGTCATGGGTTTTGACTATATTTTTCAGATATTAATTGAGAAGCACGACTGTGAGAGTAAGAGAGGAGAGGAAAAGAGGAAAGAAGAAAAAATAAAATGAGAAGAGGATGAGAGGGGGGAAGTTCTCGGCTAGGGCTGGAGAAAGGAATATTTTGGGACTTGTTGGGTTTAAGAAAAATCAATGGTGGCGATGGTGTTTGTGAAATATGAATAGTTTAGATTTAATCTTCAGAGGAAGATTATTGGGCTTAAAAAAAAAAGCCTAAGAGGCTAATAATCTTTAAAAACTAGGTTATTTTTTTATTTTATTATTTCAATTTCTTCATTCATGTTTTACATGTACAATTGTTTAAAAATAAATTGAGAAAGCCATAATTTTTCTTAATATTATAAAAAATCTAAATTCTTATTTGATAATTTAAAATAAGTTATTATTATTATTATTTTTTTGTCAAGACATGAGGTGTCTTAGTAGACATATGTAGGAATCTCATGTTAAGTCGTACTCAGCATCCAGGGCCAATCTTTCATTTGAGGCAGGGATGAATGAGGCGGTAAGCTCTACCACATAACATAGTTGCATTACTTATAAACAGAAACTCAAGACATTTAGGTCGAGTTATGAGAGGCTACAATCTATTTCACATGTTCGATAGTGGTGGTTATTCTACATTTGTGTGTATCTAATGTGATCAATTTAGTAAATTCACGTGTTTTCTAACTCCAAATGCTTTTAGCAATTGGCCTTAAATTTTTAATTTGATATGGTATTTAGGTTTTGGTTTAACTTAATAATATTATCTTTAAATGTAATGGTTGATATCAATAAATTATATTTAGTTAGAATAAAAAATTAAATATATCTACTATTTAGTAAAAAAAAATCAATTTAAGTAGATCTAAAAATAGAAACCTAGATGTAAAAAACTAGAAACTGAAATTTTTATTTAATGACTCTTGCAAAATCTATATATAAATTATTATCCTTTAACGAGTGTATTTTTGTTTATTTATATCATTTTTATACTTTTTAAAAGTATTTTTATTAATTTCAAAATATTTTTATTATTTTTAAACTCTTGATATTTATATAAATATATCGAATTTGATATTTTATCGTTATTTCGATATCTCCAGTAAAATCTAATCTGGAAATATGTGTATTAAGTCAGTATTTTACTCCTTCACATAACTTATGACGTCAAAGAGAGACATCTTATGTTTACATGGCCTCCTTTCTTGACTTTTAATATAATTCTAAATTGGTAAAAAGAGATACAAGGATTGAATTGTAGAAGCCAGTACTAGTGAATTTATGGTGTTTAGGAAAGATGAAAGATCTTTGTGTTGGGTGGTAAATGGTAACTATATATATATATATATATATATATATATATATATATATATATATATATATATATATATATATATATATTTTCATTTTAATTGTATTTACTTGCATCTTTTTAAAAGAAATAAGACAATGAATATATTTTATCAAAATAATATAAAAATTATTGAAGAGCTTTTTTTTTTTTTTTTTTTTGACAGCGAGTTTGTTGAAGAGTTAAATTTCTGAAATGGAGTTTTTATATGAACTTCTTGATCAAATCACGCCAAGAAAGTTTTGAAGAAGTACATCTTAGAATAATAAAGAAAATATAAATGCTGGTTTGTGTTGAAAAGCTGGAAAAAATTAAATTTTGGAGAAGTGTATCTTAAAATAATTAAGCAAATATAAGGGGTGGGTGGGTTATATTATGGTGAAAGAAGAAGAGGCAAAAAGAATCGGCGCCTGACTGATTAGAGAAACCCCATGTACTTTATAGTTAGAGCGTACCAAATGCATTTAATAAAATAATTTCACTGAAAATATATTTAAATATTAAATTCATTACTTTATTTATGAAGCTTTTTAAATGCAACTTGTGTATTTTACTTTAGCTTAAATAATTTAAAAAATTCGAACATATATAGAGAGAGATGAGAAAAAAGGTAGAGAGAGAATTTAGAGAGAACAAATAACTCAGCATTGGTGAGAACGTTTGGGTAAGTAGGAAATAGAGAGTGGAATAGAGGAGTGGGTTTGAGAGAATTTTTTGTGTTTATTCAGCTAAAGCGGCTAAAGAGAAGAAATAGAGAGTGGGTTGGAGATCTTCTTGTGAGTATCCTGTTGTTTGATATTTAGTGACTTTCTCCCCTCTTGATCAAAATGTCTTTATTGACTGACCCGTGTCCCAAACCTTCCTAGAAAGCGGATCGACATTTTTTTTCTTGGTTTCCAAACTTCAGTTGAGGCTACAAAATATCGGCATCAGAGTTGTTGAAAATATTTAATACGCCATAATCTTTGTTAAAATTCAGATACATGTTTTAGTTGTCTAACAGACCATAAGGGAGTGTAACATGAGTTGTCTTAAGGTTGATAAATCAAGCTGGATGATAAGACTTACCATAATCAGAAAAATCCAATTATGGAGAGGATTTTCTGAAGATCGGAGTCTGATATGATGTGGGGATGGATAAGGTATGACATAAAGTAATATTGAGTAGATCAAATCTTCAAGATTTGATTCATTTGATGATTTTATATGGAATGGAATATCCCTTAATCCGACATGGAATAAAATCAATTGGCTCGATTGACGGCTTTCTACACATATATATTCACTATTTGATTGAGCCATAATAGGAAATATATGATCCATAATATCATGGTTTGATTTCCTTCGAGGATGATAAATAGGAGATACGTTTTGATGCAAAAACACCACAAAAATGTAGAAGCACATGCAAAGAAGGTGGTTGTGGAGGTTGGATACTTGTTGTAGGTATTGCCCAATTTCTCTCATTGTTAGGAGGTTTTTATTCATCTTGTTTAGGTTTATCGGAGTCTAGATGATGTTTAGGGCATGAGGGGATCTCATTCTCTGTTTCATTGTGGGAGAATTAAAGCGGAAGCATCATTGTATAAAGTGCCTGGTCTCATGGCAAGACTACACCCGGCAACTTAATTGATATATGCTGAAACTTTTCATTCAAAATAACCCCGCTTTATTACAAGTTAAGCTCTAACCGCGTAACTAATTTTTCGTGTCCTCGCATATATACGATTTCTATTTTTCAGGCCTTTTATTTACGCTGGCAATTAATTGTTCCCACAGTGGTCCATAACTTGATGCACCAACTGGTGCGCCAACAGGCAGAACATTTTCCATAACAAACAAAATTTTCCCTTTTAATTGGTATAAGAGTGAGTCACTTTAAGATACTAAGTGAGATCCATGGGATCCTTAGACCGTTTGTTTTGGTAAATTTCAAGATTTGATCAAGCCAAGGAAGAGGAGATTGACGCTGCAAACTAAGGGGGAGTCATGCCTGTGCCTATAGTACTATAGAAGAAAATTTCGGTGAAAAACACTCGTGATATTCAAAGGAGACTACAAGATAATGACTTGAACAATTATGACGACGGCCCATCAATGCTTTAACATGTCCTCGATTTTATTTTTGCCATTAAACGTCAAAGTGAGATTGTCAGACATTACCGCCATAATCTTCGGCAAAATTGTGACACATGTTTTAAATTTACATGATTTGCACTATAAAAGAGGTAACATGAACTGATTCAAGGTCAGACACAGTTTCACTGCCCTGCGACTTTGCATGATTTTCTCAAGATTAGAGCCTGATATGATGTAGGATGGATAAGGCATGACAAAAGGTAATATTGGGCAGATAAAATCTTCCAGATTTGATCATATTAATGATTTTCTAAGGTAAATATTACTCAATTATTTAATACGGAAGGAAATCGGGCCATTTGATTAATGTGTTTCTATGGAAGGTATATATTCATATGGCTTGATTTGAGCCATAATGTGAAATATGCGATCCATAATATCACGGTTTGATTTCTGGAGGATGATAAATGTGGGAATCACATTTTAATGCAAAGACACCACAAAAATGTAGAAGCACGTGCAAAGAAGGTGGTTGTAGGGGTCAATATCCTGATGGTATCGCCCAATTTCCTATCACGGCGCTTATACATCTCATTGGCCAATGCCACAGGCTAGCTGAATCTGGGGATGACGTTGGAGGCCCAGGGACCTCATTCACGTTTTAACGTGGGAGAATTCAGTAAAGGTGACATTACTAGAGAAAGGGGGACTCGTTTACATAAGACCTCAACCCAATCTAATCGAGAGCATAAATAAATCCTTCTATCCGGCAAGTAGTCCCTACGCATTTAGCTGCTTCGAACCGCATAATCACTCTTGTGTCCTCGTGATATACGCCGATTTATTTTCGTAGCTTTTATTTATGTTAGAATTTAACGTTCTACAATGTCCATAACTCGATGCACCAATCCCAGGTGCCAATAAAGGTAACATCTCCATATAACAAGCAAAATTTTCCTTTTTAATTAGTATAAGAGCAGGTCCCTCTAAGATATTGAGTGAGATCCATGAGATCCTTATTTGTTTGTTTTTGTAGCAGAGATAGATTGTTCGAAGGAAGAGGAGATTGATGTAGAAATTAAGGGGGAGTCATGCTCAGGCCTATAGTACTATAGAAGAAAAATTCTAGAAAATCACTCAAAGGAGATTCGTAGGGAGACTACAAGGTCGATGACTTCAACAATTCTAACGTCATTCCATCAATGTTCCAACATATATCCTCGAATTTATTTTCACAAAGTGAGATTACGTGGTATATTTATCACATAATCTTAGAAGGAAAGCCAGGACGATATTTAGTCAAGCCTGATGAAGTTATAGCGTGTGAATATGAGCTGCCCTAAGACGTAGACATATGGGCCGATAGACTGTTCACTTCGCTGAAGACTTACCATATTTAAAAATCCGATTCTAAAGATGATTTTCTCAATAAGATCAAAACCCGATATTTTATAGATGGATAAGGTAAAGATAAGGTAATATGGGCGCATCAAATCTTCCGCATTTGATCATGATATTCTTGATGATTTTCTATCTACGTAAATATTCATTAATGCAGAATATAAGGAAATTCTATTGACTTGGCTGATGAGCTTTCTATGAAGGTATATATTCACATGGCTGATTGAGCCATAATAGGAAACATGTATCCATAATATCATAAGCCGATTTCCTCGAGGATGATAAATAAGAGACATCGTTTGATTTAAAGACATCACAAAAATGTAAACACTTTGCAAAAAGGATTGCAGGGTCAATACTGCTTGCAGTGATTTAGTTTCACTTTCTCATTGTCAGATTCTTGGCTGCTGATGTTGATCGAAGCCTTGAATAAACGATGCTTGCGAATTATGAGATCTCATTCTATGTTTCATGGAGAACTGCGCCAAGACGACATAGAGAAAAGATGCTTTATTCCATAAAGACCAACTATAACCTAATTGGAGAGAGGGAAAATTCTTCTCTATCGATTAACCCCACCACAGACGTGATGCTGTCAACCGCCAGAACTAAATTTTTACATGTTAATTTATTTTTGTGCCTTTTTATTTATGTTAAAATCTAATTGTTCCCATGTGGCCTATAACTTAATACAGTAACTGGTGCGCCATCAAAATTTTCCCTTATTGCTCCGGAAAACAGGGAACCCCCTAAACCAACCCCACCATTCCCCTTACAGGTCTGCCATTATACTAGTATTTCTTTAATTAACACTTGTTAAAGGCCTAGATAGAAGGAGTTGTACTGCAGATATGGATCTCGTGAATAAAAGAGAATGGTATACCATAAATTATTACACAAACTTGAATCATCTCTCTCACTTCATCAATGACAATCCAAGCTTTATGCCCTCCAATTACTTCAGCTTTCATCTCCCCATCTTTCCACAGCTGCAACACAAACAAAACCCCTTGTCATCATCTGTTCCAGCTTTGATCATTTTAACCCAATTCTTTCCATAAAATTGTGAAGGTTCAGAGGATGGACATACCTGAATGGTTGGCATTTTCTGTGCATGCATCATCCATAAACTGTTATCAACATTAACATTGCGGAAAAAAAAGAGAGGAAGATAATGAAATTACTAATGGTTGGGTTTCTGATACATACAGTGATGTTCCCGCGCTTCACCAGGGCCTGCGGGACGTTGTTGACATCCACAGTATAAAATTTGATTCTATATCCACAAGGTGTGAAATCAAAGTGAGAATTACATAAAAATAACTAACATAAACAACTATCAAACACTTGTGTAATTGATTATGCCCATCAAAGAAGAATCCACAGCCAAATTGTTAGTGGGTATGAGAGGCAAAATTGGTAGTACAACATGTAAAGTATTTTCAGAGCTGAAAGAGAGGGCAGAGGGAGATAGTACTTGGTATCATACTCGGCAGCCAATTTTTCCAGTTTAGGCTTCAAATATATGGTATCTTTCACACCACTAGCCATCCTAAAAACAGAAAATGAGAACGAGAAACAAGTGAATACTTCCAAAAACACCCAAATAAGAAAAAACAAAGGGAAGTATTTTCCATTTTCAGAGATAGATAGGGAAGAGAGACCAATCAATGATGATAGACTGGTGGAGCTCTTGAGCCTGGGCTAAAACCTGATCAAGGTGGTCACAATTCCTTGATGGCTTGATTCTATAACATTGGTCTAGTCGGTATCTGACCAGAAAGCCTCTACTCTCGTCCCTCTTCTTCGTCTTCCACTCTCCTCTCCCTCCTCTTCTCCCATCAACTCCAAACCCATGAGACTTTGACCAAATCAAACAATTCCCACCACCCAGAGAACTGATTTTGTGGGTCCTGAGGATCACTTCTGTACACGATGTGGGAATTTGCAGCCAAATAGACATTCTCTTGAACTACCCTCCAATTTCTCCAAACCTCTTGGAAAAATTAATAAAAAGACTGAATCAAATCGAGAGATGAGAGGTGATTAGGCTGATTAGCCAGTGGGAAACGTTAAGAAGATCATGTCGTCTTACAAGGAAAGATGATTTGAAGGTCGGAAGTCTGAGAGCTTTGAGTTTCAGATATTTAGTTAGCCATTTTTGGTGGCATTGAAAATCGGTGAGAAAATTCTTGGGAAAAGGTCTTATCCAAAGGAGAGGTGAGTTGAGAGGGAAAGAGAACCTTGGGACCCACAACATGGAACCCGATAAGGCCAGCCTAGTCTGATTTTATTTTATTATTTTTGTTTTTATTTTTTTATATTTATGTTTAGGATTAAAATAAATTAAGTCACATATACTGATACAGTTATCTTATTCTTGAAAATTTTACTTGAAAGTATTTATATTAATTATAAATTTATAAGTATAATTTTTATGTTTTCAAAAGTTTAACTAGATGAAAAATGGGTATCTAAAAAATATTTGAAAATTTGTGAGTGGATTTTTTACTTTTTAAATCTGAAAATTATTTAAACAAGTGTTATTTCATTCAAAGAAGATCAATCACTATTATTTTAAGACAACAATTAAAGTGCATTCATTTTTTTTATATAGATTTGAAAAAAATAAAGGATCTGCCTTAATAATTGATCGTTAAACCGATAATCGATTCACCTTAATCGACTCAGGGATGCTCGATGACCAAATCATCTGGTCATTAGCTGATTAAGAAAGAATAAACCCGATAAAATAAAAAAAAATCTACAAATTGTAGATCTTTGTGATTCATTGTTGTAAAAATATCAAAATTTTCTGTTTTATCATTCTCTTCATATTTAAGTAAATTTAGAATTTTTATAAATTATAAATTATATGAAATAATATGGATTTTTATGATTATAGATTTATTTTCATATTATATTCATAAAAGTCAATAATATGAAATTATGAAATTTATAACCATAAATAATTTATTTTATTTTTATGAAATAACATTATTTATGGTTAAAGTTTTTATAATTTTATATTATTTTTATTTATGAGATACGTAAATATATTCATATACATTATAAATAGTTAAATACTATGAAATATCATAAATTTTTTGTATGATTATAAATTCACTTATTTATGGTTATATGAAATAATATGAAAATTTTATCATCGTTATGGTGGTAATAAATAATAATTTTTTTTATTTATGGTTATAATCTATAAATGAAAATATTTTTATTTATGATATTATAAATAATCATAAATATATAATTTTATAAATAATATTACAAAAAGACCATACTCCTTTTCATAAATTTATTAACAAAATTATTTTTATGAAAAATATTATTTATGCTATAAATAAACAAAATTCAGCTTATTTATTTATTTATTTTTTTGTTATAAATTTTCATAATTTCATATATTATTTTTACACTTATCTCTTTTTTATATATATATGCATTATTTTTTCTTTATTTCTCTATCATATTTATTCATAAATTAATCTTCAACTGTTATTTTTAATTAATTACTTTATTAAATAGGTAATTACAATTACTAGTTTGTATTATCAACTGTTTTCAATCAGTTGAACCAAGTATAACCAAATGAATCCTAATTCATATTAGTTTGATTTAAAATTACTTAAATAAAACAAATAAGAATATGTTCTGCTTTAACACTCAAAATTAATAGCACATACATGTAAGAATTTAAAAATTAATACACATACTGGTAAGAATTTGTTTTATTTTTGTACTCCGTTGATCTTTTTTTTTTAATAAAACTTGGTTTCAACATAATTGTAACTAAAATAGTTTCTTTTTTCTCTTCTTTTAATCACCCCACAACTACCAAGTGACACTGACCAGGCTCCATTACTTTTGTATATAAAAGATCAATTTATCCACATAAAATACAATATCAAGCGAGAGCAAATAAAAAATCATTTCAACGAATAATTTAGTGATCAAATCCAAAAAATAATTCAACAAAATCAAATCATTATGAGGTAAGAAACGAGAAGGTTGGAATGAACAATACTTCCAAATTACATATAAATTTGGAAATTAAGATGAAAATATTTGAACAAAGTAGGCTCTCTACATATAAATAGTATAGAGTTGTTAGTTGTTGCTTACCCTACATAAATCAAGTGTTTCATTTGAGAGGAAAATCGTTAACATTTCTAAATTTTCTTATTATAACTTCAAAGGCTTGATACATTTATAAGACGGTAAATAAAAAAATTTTCTGTTGACATTAAAATTTTACTATAATAAGTTGTTCATCTTCAATCTAAAATTTTGTTAGACAAAATCAAGTTGGATTTGTTAACAAGTTTACTGATTTTAAAAAATAATTTAGAATTTGAGAGGTATTCAAATTGGATTCATTATTGTTTTTAAAAAATATTAAAATAGTTAATTTTGTAATATAGTTTCGTCGTGGATGTTTAAATTAATTACAGACTTCCACTAACGGCACAAGATCTTTAAAGATCCAATATCAGACTCTCAAGTATCTCACTGAAGTTAACAACAAGGTAAACCTTTAATAACCTTGGCCTTTTACTTTAACACCAATTCTAAATCTCTCAATAAGTTTGTTGATTTTTAGGAATAATTTAAAACTCAAAAGTCTCTATATAAATCTCTCTCTCTCTCTCTCTCTCTCTTATATATATATATATATATATATATATATATATATATGCTTATGGGATTGACTACTGTTGTCTACATGGCCCCCCTAATTTCTTTCATAGATGAAAATGAGATTAAAACAATTTAAATCCCATCCTCCTTAATATAGGATATGGTTATTTGGGCTTTCTCTCAAGATGAGAGTTTTACTCTTAAATCAACAACTCAAGCAGTGAGAAAGTCATTGACTCATCCTAGATCCTAGTTCTTGAATTGAATTTGGAAATTAAAAATCCTTCCCAAAATAATTTTTTTATTTGGTTGGTTAGTGGTTATTAGAGATGTCCTTCTTACTTATGATTTTCTATATGCTAAAAGGTTAACCTAATAACACTACAAAAAGAAGGTTTTGATAACTATTAGTCACGGTCGCAAAATGCTGACTAAATATAATTTTTTTGTCGTGACCATCGTAAAATTGTCGAATCTTAAAATATTTGATGGGAATTTTAGTTACGTTTTTGAAATTGTAACTATAATGCAATACGAGTGGCCTCTGGCGCGAATCGTTTAGTCATGGTTTTTCCCGAAACCATGACCAAAAACTACGCAAATGTAACTTTTGGTCACAACCACAAATAAAACCTTGACCAAATCCCCTAGTAGCATGTATTACACTAATATTGACTTTAATGCTTACTTAAACCGTGGCCAAAAGTATGTTATCAGATCTTGGTCACGTAGCTTTATAAAACCTAAAAATTGTGACCAAATCTATAAGTAGGTAATAACAACTTTGACTATAATGAGTGACTTTTTGGTATAAGTTAGCCATACATACATACAAAAAAAATATATATATATATATATATATGTATATATATATATATATATACTAAACTAATTAGGTTAAAATTTACCTTGACCTTCCATTCAAATTTAAAAGGAAAACACTTTTTCTATATAGATTATAAAAATTAAGGCTTTTATATTATATGCAAAAAAAATTTGGTGGATGAAAATATTAGTATTTGGATATAGATAATGATGAAAATATTTTATTACATTCAATAACTATATAATTTATAGTAAAATTTTGATTTCAATATTAATGGTTTTGGGATATAGATATGTATTTGGATTAGAAGCAATTTGTTTGTATATTCACAAATACTAATTATTAAAATGAAGAATATTTTAAATAACATTTAAACAAAACCGGATGTATAATGGTTCGACACACTCTTGTCTACGTCAACTTCTCCTCAACCTTCAATCGGTGAGGGTTCCACTAGCGACAAGCTCTTACCTGAGTTTCTTCTTTTACACTTGGATTATGGCTCTAATGAGCTTTTCACAAATCCTTTAAGTTATACACACGAAGTTTTCTCATTTAAGTACAAGGAGGCGCTCTCGAAGGCGCTCTCGAATCTTTCAAATACAACTCAAGCTTGGATGAACCTGAGTGTACGCTCTAAAATATGCAAATGTAATAAATGCACTCACAATCTTAGTTTGAGAAATTATTCACAAAGGAAATGATGATTGAGAGGATATTCAACAAGTGTCTTATCTCTTAAGTGATCCTCCACACTCTATTTATAGAGTGAGAATTTGGCAGCATTTAAGCTGTTAACCGGTCGACCTTTTCCTATATAGTAGCCATTTATAGCCGTTGAAATAGAACTGACGGGGGAATCGATCGAACAGTTCGACCAATCGGTTTACTGTTTCTATGAACCAATCGACCGTTTATGAACGGTCAAAATGGATGGATCTTGCATCCATCGGTGAATCAGCTGATTGACGACTAATTAGGCCGTTTCCATAGTATGCACAAACGGTCTACCGTTTATGCCAACCGAGTTGTAGATTTCATGTCAAAAATGGATGGCTCTTGCATCAAATGATCGTGGAAACCCGATCGACCATTTCATGTATCGAAAAAAAAAAGAATATTCACACATCCATCCACAGTAAACAAGCGGTCGACCAATCGACTCAATCATTTCATATCGAAAAAATGGATGGCTAATGCATCCCGCTCCCGGTCGACCGTTTCATCTTAGAACCAAATGGATAGCTAATCGCATCCAAATGGTCGACAAACCGATCGATTGTTTCATGTAAAAAAAAAAAAGGATGGCTACTACATCCATCCGGTCAACAAACCGGTAGACTAATCGGTGGACCGTTTCATGCCGAACCAAAATGGATAGCTATTGCATCTAAATGGTCGACAAACAGGTCGACCAACCGGTCGACCGTTTCATGTCAAAATAAATGGATGGCTACTACATCCATCCAGTTGACAAACCGATCGACCAACCGTCAATCGTTTCATGACGAACCAAAATGGATAGCTACTGCATCCAAACGGTCGACCGGTTTCCTCGACAAAAAAGGCTATAAGTTTTAATTTCTCACCCCACTCTGCATTTTTCTCTTATTTTCTCTCGCATTCTCCTTTATCTCTCTGCCGAAAACCCTAGAAACCTAATTTTTTTACCGTAGATCTTCACATTTAGGCTGCAAGACTTCGATTTTTGGAGTCCATAGCTCATATTCTCCGTGGCTAAGGTTTCATTTTTCATTTTTCTCTCCACAAGGCCGATTTTTCTGCATCTTTGGTAAGTTTTCTCCTTTTCTTCTTGTTCTATTCCACGAATGAGCTATTTGGGTTTGTCTTGTTGGTATTTTTCCCACTATGTTGTTGTTTTAGTTAGGAGACAGTTAGGGTCTGTTTGAGACCTAACCTAAAGATTTGGGAAATTGGTAGAAATTGCTAAGAATCAGTTTTGGCTATAGTTCAAAATTGTTTTGGTTAGAATTTGGTAGAAATTAAGGCAATTTCTAGGGCTCCAAAACAGTTAGGGTCCGTTTGGGACCTAACCTAAGGATTTGGGCAATTGCTAGAAATTGCTAAAAATGGATTTTGACTCTGGATTCAAAACTATTTTGAGTATTAGATAATAAGCTTAGATTTGGTATTGTCGGTTTTTAGGACCTCTGTTTGACTTGTTATAAGGCTGGCGATTTTGTCCTCCCCTGTGGAATTGCTTCTCCTGCTATTTAAGATTTATAGCATATGTGATTTATGCTTCAAAATGTTAGAAAAGTACTATGCATTTGTGCTAACTATATGATGCATTACAAGTCCTTACATGTTAGTAATTTCTTTGTATAAATTTTTGGATATGTTAGTCTCATGGTGTGTTTTTATGTAATTTTTTCTAATATTGTTTGTCATTCTTTTATATCATTCACTCATTCTCAATTTAGTAAACCCTAGAAATCCCGTTCAAGCATCCTTGTACGATAGTTGTCTCTTTGATCATATACTGAAAACATATAAGTTGAAAAAGTACGGATATGATTATTTATTTTAGTCATACTCAAGTTTTCAACTTAAATGTTTTTACATATGATTGGTGAAATTGTCTACAAATGATGGCAGATTGTCGTTAGACTAGGTTTAGAAATACATAACATCTATGAAATCACACACTTATGTTTTATTATTTTGAAATTTCAACAGTAATTCCCTTGTTCTCTGGGTACATATTTGGACAATGTGACATATTGTTAGCAACTTAGTTAAGCTAACTAATAATATGTTTATACCTTGGCCATTTCATATACTTGGAGAACTGTAGGGAAATGCTACCGAAATTTTCTCAAAATGAAACAAAGCATGTTGGTGATTGATTTATAGGAATTATGTATTTTTAAATGGGATAGGAACCACTACTTGATATAGGCATTTGAGATGATACAAAACATATCACATTCATTACAAGTTGATAGGAAGATTCATTGTTATGTGATTGAATGATTTAATTTGCAGAGATACGAGAAAATGCCAATAAATAAGAGTTGGAAGCAAAAGTCAAGAGTAAGTAATGAATATGAGATAGGAGTCTCACAGTCCTTAGACTTTGCTTTTAATAATGCATTGGGAAAAGAAATGCTCTCAAGTCCTTGCATTCGATGCAATAATTGTCTACAACAAAAACGAGAAACTATGTATGACCATTTGTTAGACAATGGGATAGCTAGAAATTATGTGCGATGGTTGATACATGGGGAATATGAGTTTAATGAACCTACAAATATTGGCAATAGTGGCATTAATGAGTTTGATATGCATGATGAGATGGAAGAAATGTTAAATGATGCATTCGAAATGTCAATGCCAAATGAGGAATCTGAAAGAAGTCCACGTGTTCATGAGGAGTTTGAATTGATACCGAATGAGAATGCAAACAAATTTTATAATTTTTTGAGGGAATCTGAGCATGAATTATATCTAAGGTGTAAAAAATTTACAAAGTTATCTTTTATCATAAGACTATTTCATATGAAGTGTCTTAATGGATGGAGCAATAAGTCATTTACAATGTTACTTGAATTGTTGAAGAAGACTCTTCTTGAGGGTGAGACATTGCCAAACAATTATTACGAAACAAAAAAAGTGCTTCGTGAGCTTAACCACCATTATATTAAGATTGATGTCTGTCTCTCAGATTGTATGTTGTATTCAAAAAAGCATGTCAATGCGAATGAGTGTATTATGTGTGGTGTCTCTAGATGGAAACCAAGTGATGTTCATCCTACAGATGGGTTCAATCAGTCATCAAAGAAAAAGAAAATTTATGCTAAAGTATTGCATTGGCCACCATAAAACCAAGACTTCAAAAAGTTATATATGTCATCGAAGATAGCTTCTCACGTGAAATGGCATGTTGATGGTTGCATGAGAGGTGAGATGATGAGGCATCCAGTAGACTCTTTAGCTTGGAAAAACTTTAATAAGGTACACCCTTCATTTGCATAAGAACCTCGAAATGTTAGGCTCGGTTTAACAAGTGATGGGTTCAATTCTTATGGAAATATGTCAATTTCATACATCATGTGGCCCATGGTTCTTATTCCATATAACTTACCACTTTGGATGTGTATGAAACAAACATTCTTCATGTTGTCACTCTTTATTCCTAGTCCAACTGCACCTGGGAATGACATTGATATATACTTGCAACCATTAATAGATGAGTTGAATGAGAGATTGGAGTTGAAACATATGATGCTTCAACAAAACAAAATTTTTGTATGCGTGCAGCTATATTATGGACCATTAATGATTTTCTTGCATATGCAAATCTTTTTGGTTGAAGTACTAAAGGACAATTTTCTTGTCCTATTTGTAATAAGGATTGTTTGTCATATTGATTATAAAACGGACGGAAATGGTGTTACATGGGTTATCGTCGATTTTTACCAACCGATCATAGATTTTGACTTGATAAAAGGTCATTTGATGGAAATAAGGAGCATAGAGTAGCACCTAAACAATTGTCTGCATAAGATGTTATACATTAACTACATGGAATGAAACATATTATTTTAGGGAAAGCATAAAAAAACAAGATGTTGGCTAAAAGAAAAAGCGAACATGCTAAACTTGAGCATAATTGGAAAAAGAAAAGCATTTTTTTCTATTTGCCATATTGGAAAACCCTTATTTTGTGTCACAATTTGGATGTAATGCATATTAAAAAGAATATATGCAATAGTATATTTGGCACCTTGTTAAGTATTGATGGTAAATCGAATGACAACATGAATAGTTGTCTTTATTTGCAAGCTATGGGTATTAGAGATCAACTTCACCCTATAGAAAGAGGAAATAGGGTTATATTGCCTGCTACATGCCATTCACTAACTTCAAATGAAAAAAAGGAATTCCATAAATTTTTTAAAGAAGTGAAGGTTCCAAATGGTTATGCTTCTAACATCTCTCGATGCATACAAGTGAATGAGTGAAAGATTTTTGGATTAAAGTCTCATGATTGTCATGTTCTCATGCAACAACTCTTTCCCCTTGCGATTCGTGGGGTTCTACATAAGAATGTTTGTGTTGCTATAATTGAATTATTTAGTTTCTTCAAACAATTGTGTTCTAAAGTGTTAAAAACTGATCAATTAGAGCACCTTCAAAATGAGATAATAGTCACACTTTGAAAATTGGAAAAAATATTTCCTCCATCATTTTTTGATGTTATAGTACATTTACTTGTGCATCTTGCAAATGAGGCAAAGGTCGTTGGACCAGTGCAATATCGATGGATGTATCCTATTGAGTGGCATGTTCTCATTCAATTAATTATATATATATATATATTAGGTTTCATATAGTTCATGAAACAAATCTATTGTGTTATGGATTGATATGTATTTACGCACATTAAAGTCTTATGTGCGTAATAAAAGTCGTTCAAGGTTTTGTGCGAGAGGGGTACGCATAGCGAGAGAAGAATGTACAACCTTTTATTCTAGATATTTGCACGATGTTGAAACAAAACATGATTGTGAAGAAATGAGTTATGTCATTGCAAATAACATAACAAATGAAGAGTTAAGCATTTTCAAATGCATGGGACATATAATAGGAAAAACAACATCTCATGTTCTTAAGATAGAAGAGTAATTACGAGAAGCACATTTATATGTGCTAAGTAATTGTATGAGGAAGTGACGCCATTCATTGAGTAAGATGATTGTTTGAATAAAACTTTCTTTCAATTCTTATGTAGAAATGTAATTTTGGTCTTTATGAGCATCATAATTACAAATCTTTATTTTAGAGGAAACACAAAACAATCATAAGGGGCTAAGCCTTGTATTTGTGCACGAGATGTAAATTTGATTCACATAAAAGAATTCATTAGTTGGTTTGAAAGAACGTGTGAAGTACATTCACTATATAAATTTTCATATTATCAAACAAACATGTGTTTTATAATCTTATATTTGAATTGATAGGTTATACAAATGTGACATGAAGTCACTGGATTTCTAAACACATACTATCCTGTCTCGTGGACCAAGTACATCAGTTATGTGTTATAAAGGATACATCATTAATGGGTTTAGATTCCACACAAGAAAACGAGAAAAAGGAAAAAATACTCAAAATAGCGGAGTTATTGTAACCACAAAGGTGTCTAGCTTTGCAAGTGCAAAATACAAACCCAATTTCTGGTCATGTTTCTTATTGCGGTGTGCTAATTGACATAGTTGAGTTACATTACCTTAGTGGATATAGAGTTATTTTATTTAAGTGTGACTGGTGGGATGTAATCAATATTGGAAAGGGGATAAAGAATGATGAATATGGATTCACGTGTTTGAATTTTGAACGTACCATATGCACAAATGAACCATTTGTACTTGCATCTCAAACAAAACAAGTCTTTTATGTTCAAAATTCAAAAGGAGGAAAATTGTAGCTGCTTGTTGTAGAAATACAAACTAGAGGTTTATGATATGAACCAAGAAGTATCTTATACTAATGATCCAGAGCCATATCAACAACTATAACACTTCATAGTCAACATGATGTGCATGACCTAGTTGAGAATGATTTAATCAATTGGGAAAGAAATGATATTATAGGAGAAACTGTCCAAACAAATGTTCTACTATCACGACAAAGAAACATTGTTGACTGAGATAATGAATTTATTCATGATGAGGATATAAATGATGTGTAGTTAATAATACTGGTAAACACATAAATATATATTATTTGATATATACGTTGTAATTTATTCCATGTTATTTATATAACTTATTTGTATTTCATTTTATAAATTACTTTTATTATATAGAAATGTCTTATCAAAAGGAAGGTACGGTAGTGTCTCCAGGAGGATGACTCGAGCGATCTACAATAGAACATCTGGGTTACAACAACTTGTAACTACTTCTACTGAGTACGGTGATTTTGGTCCTTTAGCTAATGGGTCAAGCGGTATGTTTTAAGATAATTATGTTTAGCTTTACTTATGATATTTGTGTTTACATATGTTTAATTTCTCAAATAATGAAAATTGATTATTTAATTTTATAGTAGAGAATAAATTATGTTTCTTATAATTTAATTCTTACTTTTAGAAGGTTCCTCTAGCAAAAAGAGGACACGTGGACCAACACTTAACTTGGGTTTACTTGGCATGAAACTTGACGAAAAAAAATCAACACATTTCGATATAAAAGGCCAAGTTGTTTATCATGTTTCGCGATGAAAGACTTTCTAGTTACATGGGCATTGAGTACGATCTCAATACAATGTACTCATCAAGTCAAGATTGACATATCACGTTAAGTAAAGATATTATAGGAAAAACTTTGGGCCTTGATATTGGTATGTCAATTACTATTCATCTAAATTGTAATGTTATTGTTTGAAAAATGAAACCTCTTAATTATATATATGACTTTTCATGAAATATAGGATAAATATATGAAATGGATGAAACATCACGAGGCTACGTTATGTCATATTGTGGATATCTATTCGATTATAGAAATAAGATGAAGGCCAAATATTATGACCCTTATAATACGGATGAAGAGAGATTGGGCCACAAACCTCCACACATATCAGATGATGAATGGAGGTGGCTCATTAGCACAGGGCACGAGATAAAGGTAAACATAATGATTTTTTTTTTTCATATAGTGTATCTTTTCATACCCATCTTCAAATAAAATCATATTTAGTAGTTATATATAATTTAATACTTCATTTTAGTAACTTTTATTATGTTTTTCTAGTAGCTATATATAGGTATGCTATTTTTTAATTGATATAGGATATCTCTGGAAAAAAAAACAAAGCTAATAAGGCAAAGCAAGTCATAAAGCATACATCGGGATCAAAAAGTTATGCTCAAATCCGACATGAACAGGTAGAAAATTTATTATTAATAAGATTTGCTTGTACATCAATAGTTCATAAAAAATAATAACAATTGTTTTACTATGGAATAGACACAAAAAGGGACGATCGGGCGAGTCTAATAGGTTGAGATGTTTGTCTTAACACATACAAAAAAAAGATGGGACGCCTATTGATGATCGTTCTAAGTAGATCATGGTAATGAAGGATTTAAATTTTATATACTTGTATTTCAATTATAGTTACATACTAAATTATTTGTACAAGTCTAACAATTATTTTTGTTTTTTGTAATGTTATGATCAATTTGAGTAGTTACTATCCCAACCTGAAAGGATGTCTCCTTCTTCTCTGATAGCCTACTTTATGCATCACATTTGTAGCATCTATATCTGTAGATGACATATATGCCTAAGTGATGGGTCGAGAGAGGCATGGACGTGTTCAAGGGTATGGATTTGTTGTTACTTCTACCTTAGTCTTTGGTAGCAGTAGTACGGGGCAATCAAGATCTACTTTGTCAGCACAATTTGAAAATACCCAAGAGATGCTAAGAGTTGCAGAATAAAAGTTTACAACATCAATTGAAATATTTGAAGAGAAGTTGGTAGAAGTTCAAAGGAAAACACGAGAAGACGTGAAAGAAGAGTTTGATGGAAAAATTATGGAAATGCAAATAGTGCAAGCACAACTTCAAGAATAGATGATGCAAATGATGCAACAATTTCAATAAAGGTAGTAATAGACTTACATTATACTACATTTTATATTATACATTTTGGAGTTTTTATGACTAATATGTGATAGTTGGTTAGTTGACTTATTACATTATATGATAGAATGCAAAACCTAATTTGTATATCTTTTATTATTTTTTATCATATTATGTTAGTTTTTAACTATATAGTGTGGGATAATTTATTATGATATATTGTACTATTTTAAATTTTGAATTTCAAAATTGTTGAGTTGCTTGATTGCATACACAGGTTTAAAAGATTAATTGTTTATTACAGGTTTGGAAAATGATCAGAATCTATAAAAAACAAATTGTTTAAATGTAATAATTTTTAGTCACAATCAAGCAAAAAACTATGACCATATGGTCCATTTTTTGTCACGGTCATAGCAAAAACCGTGACCAAAAAGCAAGGTTTAGTCATGGTTTTCATGCTGGCCATGACTAAAAATGTCCTCTTTTGAGCTTACCTTCCTTGCTTTTTGGTTATAGTTTTTGCTATGACCATGACAAAAAATGGACCATATGGTCACGGTTACGTAGGAAGCAAGTGTGGCTAAAACCCTTTAATGCGCACTATTGTGATGTAGTACGGTTTATAAAATCGCGACAATAAGTTTTAGTCACGAAGTTCATTGCTTGAAGTAGCAGTTGATATTTGTGACCCTAAGTCCCTGGCCCTAATGGCAGCAATTAATAAGTAATCTTTGTTGCAAACAAAACATTGAAAATATTGATAATATTTTTAAAAGGACCTTTTATTTTATGTATTGGGATCATATTAAATATTATTGTTCAACACCTATCTTTTATGAGGGTGATTTCCTTTTTTGATTAGAGATGATTTATAAAAATTATAATTCTAATTGCAAATTGTTTAATCACCCTATGGAGAAGATTGACATTATCATGTGGAATGTGTGGACACATAGAAAATTATAATTGCAAATTGTTTAATAACTCTATGGAGAAGATTGACATTGTCATATGAAATATATGGACATATAGAAACCAAATTGTTTTCAGGAAGGTTCAATCAATCACATTATTGAAAGTACCTTAATATTTCAAATCTTATAGAGTATTTGATTGATCATATCTTCAAGACGCATAAATGACAAAATGTCTTTCAATTGGTTGAAAAATGGATTCGTTAGATTCCCTATATTAATGATAGATTCAAGTTGAGTTAGAGATGGTTGTAGGGTAGAAAGTAAGAGTGCTTCAGAGTGTGTCATTAGATATTCTAATGGTATTATAAAGATGATTCCTTTTAGATATGCATTTAGGCAATACCTCAATTATTCTTGCAGAATGCGTATGACACTAATAAATGGTTGCCAAGAACAAAGGTTTTTTACTCTTAAAGATTGAATGTGACTCAAAATCAATAATAGACTGTTTTAATAAGTGAGAATCTCAGTGTCCTTTTGTCTATTATGGTATTAATGAAAGATATTTGGAAGTTATATATGGATCTAAATATTTATAGTTATCACCATGTGTATAGAGAAGCTAATGGAACTGTGGATGATCACACAAGAAAGATATTGACATTTTAGATTCAAGAAATTGGCTATCAAACTTCCCTAAAGATATGAGTTATATTAGCTTTGTAGATTGCTAAGAATTTTTATTCAATTGCCCTTTCTAAGCTTAAAGAGCTTTGTAGTTTCCCTTCATCAATATACATACATATATATATATATATATATATGTAGTATCCCTACCGAATGTGAAGGTAGGAGGAAAAAACATCAAATATAAACAAAGTATCGGAGTTGGTGCAAGCATTCCATGGAATTTAAAATAGAAAAGAAACAAAGCAAATGAAAAGACTAGCTTCCACCATACATTATTGTTGTCCTACCATGGAGTTGAATATGTATTTCACGTATCAAAACACCAACTCACTGTCGCCATTAATTTATATTATCACACCCATCACTACCGCTACTTCGCAGTCGCCATTAGATAAAGTTGAAAAGTTACCGGTAGTGTTGATGTCACAGTTTGGCCTAGCAAGTTGCTCATGGACTGAGCCTTCACTCTCCGATCTTCTTCCCTTCCTCGCCACCATTGTTCCTTTCGTAACCATCGCTTTCGCTGGGTCCTCTTCTGTATTGGTTTCATGATTCGTGGGGTTTCTACACTGCGTTAGCGTGAGCTTCAACGCTGGTCATGCTCTTCAGCTTCCTTTCCCAGATGGTAATAAGAGTATCCAACGAGGTCATGATCACAATTCCAATCTCTTCCATTCACGCGACTGCACCTCGATCCTTCAAGGACTATTCCATTTCCAGTTCCGCTCCGTCGCTTTTTACCGTTATTCCTCGCCGTTCCGTTTTCTTCTTTTTCTTCATCTTCTTCTTCTTCATCTTCCTCAACCCATTTCTTCGGTCTTTTCCTTCTGACCCTCCCCATCCTATTCTTCGACTCCTCAGCTTTAAGCTCCATCACGGTTTCCATTTCGATTAATGTTGGGCGTCTTTTCTTCAGTGGAACTGTTCTATCTTCCTCACGCCAGTGCTCCATCACTGCCCAGTACTCAATTCCAGTAACAATAACCACAAACAGCAACAAAGTTCCCTAAAACTGGAAAAAAAAAAAAAAAAAAAAAAAAGAAAGAAAAAACGAAAAGGTGGAGCTTACCAGCTGATGTTTCGACTGAGCTGCTGCTGTTGCTGCCTCTGCAAACAAAACACACGCGCATTACAGATGGAATGACTGCTAAGGCGGTAACATGCACCACTACGGAATGAGATAATACCACACGCATAAATGACTTATTTAAAAAAAAACCTGGTGAGCTGATGAAAGGGGAGATGGAGATGCTGAGGAGATGAAATGATGGGTGATGGCACGAAGTAACATTAAGAGTGGTGAGGACACATACATGGGATAATACTTGCACGAACGAATAGAAACTAAGAAAAATTAAATAGAAAGTAGAGGAAATAGTATTCTTGACGAATTTTCCAGTGATGAGGAAGATCTCTGCCACCTGAGCCACCGAGAAGCCAATTCATTTCATCTGCTGCCGCCTCTTCCTCACGCCGATTTCTTGGATCCTCACACAACAGAAGCCGATAAACATGTCGACGAGGACAGTATCAGAATCGCACAGTAAACACAGTTCTTGCATAAAACAGTGATAATAGCTAATGTGTACAGGCTGCACACCGAAACTCCACCATTTTCCACAGAAGCAATATGAAATCACGCGGAGATCTACGTTGAATTGCACCTTGGAGCTCACCTCGTTGGCTCCGACTCCTTCTCCCTCCGAGAGAATCAAGCCGTAGGTTTGAACCTGTAGATCTGACGTCCGTCGATCGTCAGCTGGTGCCGGCGGAGAGGGAGATGGATTCCTACCGGGACTTTGCACCGATTGATCGTTGCCGTGGTGCAGTTGCGACGACGGTGGCGAAGATGGAAGATCCGGCGGAGGAGGAGGCGTCTCGTCCCCTGGATCTCCTCATTGAATGAAGATCTTGATCGAAAGAATTGGGGTTTGCAGAGAGGATTTTTGAGCTTTTTGGGGGAAGAAGACGATAACCCCTAAAAAATAAAAAGCGAATACGAGACGACTCTCTTTCTCTCTCTCTGTAATTTTCTACTCTCCAGTCATTTGGGGTGAGGTCTTCTTTTCCTTTCCCCTCTCGGTCGTTTTAATTCGCGCCACGCAATTCGTGTGTGCTAAAAGCAATTTCAAGAACGGCTAGTCTACTCTCCGAGTAAGAGCGTGTTAGACACGACCCAATCATTAGAGAGATTATTGCTACAATTAAAATTGTTATTTTCCTTTTCAAAATTTCCGTAATATTGCTGTAACATTGTTATTATCATTTATTATTAGGTCTAAAGAAAGAGGCCCTGTAAACATTAAAGATAGCAACTAATCAAATTTAATGTTGTCATAATCATAAGAAAAAGGAAGTCTCGATTTAAATTTCAATGGAAATAATTTATTGCGTTATAATTGAATTGTTTATCTGTAAATTAAAAAAAAATAAAAATCAAATGTTCTTTTGACAACACTAATCAAACTTAACATTAAGAGATTGAGTCGGGTGCAAAAGTGTTTTTTTTTTTTTTTTACTTCAATAGGTCTTAAACTTGATTAATTTTATAATTTTTGTAAGCTTTGCACTATTGGGTGCGGTGTGTAATGTGAAGTCCACTTGGATAAAGTCTCATTATCTTGAAGATAACCTAGAAACTCTTGGCTTAAGTATTCATTACTTAAATCTCATTTAAATGATTTGATACTTCTCCAAGCTATTTTTTCGCTTCATATCTGAATTCTCTTAACTTTTCAAAGGATTCAAATTTGTATCCTATCAGATACAAATACCCAAATCATGAATGATCATCGATAGCGTGAATGGGCGATTAACCATTACTCTAATTAATTGACAAACGATCACAAAACATCGGAATGTATTGAGTCTAATGGTCCATAAGCATGTTCAATCTTCCCATAGCAGATAACTCCTAGCCATCTTTACCTAACAAAGTTAGCATTCGTGACTCGTTAAACAGACCAACACGATCAACCACCCTAAGCTACCACAATCGCTTAACCCTGTCACGTCCTCACTGCGATGGCCGCACGATAATACCACTTATAGCATGATTTCGTGATTATCTCCTTCGAGATTTTTTATCATCATTAACATTTAAAATTAGATTCACATGATCACATGTAAACTATTGTTAATGCACCACTAGCATAAAAGACATCATAATATAATTGCGTTAAAAAGAAAAAACAGAAAGAAGTATACAAAGCGGAATTATGTGGGTACTAAGTTTTTAGGGTTCAACTATAAAAAACTGATTATTCTTATATGACAACAAGTTTTATACCGTAAATGGTGATTTTATCTCTTAAAATTTATGTTTTCTTAGATAAAATTTTAATCTACATAAATTCTTGGGCAGAGCAAAATTATCATCTAATATAAACTCACCTATGTTAAATGAAAACTAATGAAATTACTGTAAAATAAGCGGGGAACATATAATATAACAAAGAAAAATGAAAACTAATGAAATTACTGTAAAATAAGCGGGGAACATATAATATAACAATGAATACTAAGGGTGGCACGTGGGGGGAGGAAGCAGGTAAGAGAGTCTGAGCAGAATAGTAAGTAATGGTGGTCGCCGGGAATCTGTGACCGTTTAAGCCGGTGGCGTACGGATAAAGCATTTTCTGCAAGAAAAGACAATAATGGCATGTGTCATGGAGGAGGAGGCGCGGGGAGGTGGTGTGGTGTGACCGGTGACCTGCTCTGCCCACGCCTACGAGGCTGCTAGGAGAAACTAAAAGAAAGCCCAAAAGGCAAGCAATTGAAAACGACGCCGTTTCTATGGTTCCCGCAGCTTCGTGTTTCGAAACTCTCCTGAAAATTCCTAATTCCCTTTACCACATTCTCCTTCCTTCTCTTCTCTTCTCTTCCCTTCTCTACCTCCCCAGTCTATTTAAATTGTAAACTCTGTCATAAACCGTCATGGAGTAAGGTGAGGGTTTCGAATTTTTGCCTTCCAATTACCTGTTAAAGATGTAAATTCCTAGCGTCTAAAAATGACATGCATAAAAGTAGTAAATGAGAGCAGGAATAAAAACCCGAAGATCATTGGATGACAGGTTTAGAATTGATGCTATGCCTGTAAAATGTTGATAGGTTGGAGAAGCAAGCAGAGGGGCGAGGTGTGTCAAAGCGAGGAAGATGGCTTATGAAGCAGAAAGCAATGAGAGTGAGGAGAAGAGCAAAGAGATTAAAGTTGAAAAAAGAAGGTTGAAAGTGTATATCTCAAACTTAGAACCCATTTGAATTTATAGGCAAAATTATGACTATTGGCCATTAAGAGGATTTAATATAAAAACGTTATGAATTAAACGCAAACTTAATTATAATAATTAAAGCTAAACGTTACGAATTAAATACAAACTTAATTATAAGAATTAAAGCAAAACGTTATGATTTGATTTTAAATACACAAAAATCAAGGTTTTTATTTAGGCAAAGCAACAAAGCATTTACGCGAGGGACGCGTAATCATACATTTGCGTGGTCGGGCTTTTGATTAATTTCTTGTACGCAAGAGAGCTCTTATTTTCTCAAGTCATGTACAATTCTATAATTGAGTTTTAGTATATAAACCCATAAAAGGCTCTTATCTTTTTTCTATATGGGACAATACATTTTTAAAAACTATTGTTAGCTAACATTACGGACTTACAACTTAAGAAGATGCCCATGTCTCTTAACCATGCAATTAATTAATCTCTTAACTATTCACTTTTACATATTAAGTTTTAGTAATCTCTTCTTACAATGGGTTCTCTCCTATATGCCCATACCACTAGAGGCCTCAAAGGTTTCTTTTCTTCAGGTGAAATAAAGAAAAGTGGAAAACATTTGTGTTATGTCTTTTATGAAAATGGAGAATTTGAGGTTTTGTTTTTCTATGGCCAAAACAATGCAAGAAACGTATAAAAATATTATATTATTCAACTTATTAAGTGATCCTTGTTGTACCCGCCAAATTTCAAATTCATTTAGATGTTCAATATGGGGTGAAAGGGAGGACCAATTCAAGTTGCTTGTCCAAATTGTTGTGTTTTTTGATATGCAAAAATATTGCATTTACTTTAAATTGAGGTTAGGATAAAGAAAATTAAGTTCTGAATCTGTAGTCTTATGTTATTTTTGGTTTGTAATAAAGATCAAATCTCATTCATGTAATGGTGACGGTTAAGAGGCCTTTTTGGTTTATATGGTGCTTGGGAATGAAATTCTAGTGAGAATTATTTTGTTCTTTTAAACTTCTCACCAATTAGTTAAGAGATCGGGTGCTTTTAGTTTAAACATTATTTGTTTAATTTGATGGTAAGTTCAGTTCATAAGTTCCTAAATAAGTATTTTCTGCTAGGAACTCAGGGTTTGGATTGTTGATCAATTGTTTGAATTCCTTGAGCTGATATATTGTCAGTCCTAGTATGCCCTAAATACTCTTTTATCATCAATTTGTTTTGTTCCTGAAGTGAGTGAAAGAGCACTTGTTCAATGCCATTTTCGCGTTGATTTGGCTCCTAATAAAGATGAAAAAAAATGCTCATGTCAACTAAGACAGGCTCTGGTTAAATGGTGGTTTATGTTTTTTCAATTAGTAGTCTTGCATTAGAGGATCTAAGTAATGCACTAAAGGTCTATTTAAGTAATTGATAGAGCATAGCCAAAAAGAGCATGGTAGTGTGATGATTAAGTATCATACCTTCCAAACAAGTGGTTAAGGGTTCAATCCCTTTTGTAAACAATTTTTTCTCAATTTTCAGGGGGCATTTGCTCGCCCCGAAGATCCATTGTATTCGGAGCTCATGGGTGCACCTGTGTCTTGGCCAGTTAGGGCTAGATAAAGACTTTGTAAGAATGTCAGTCGGTTGTGCAGCGGAAGAAATATGTCGAGGAAGTACAAAACCTACTTTGTATTGATCTCGAACCAAGTGACAATCGATTTCAAGGTGCTTAGTGCGTTCATGGAAAACAAGATTTTAGTGATGTGAAGGGCGCCTGATTATCACACCAAAGAGAGATAGGCATGATGGAGGAAACACCAAAATCAAGGAGAAGGTCAACACACCATTGAAGCTCACAAACAGTAGTTGCTAAACTATGATATTCAGCCTTAGCGGAAGAACGAGAAACTGTCGCCTGTTTCTTGGACTTCTAAGAAATAAGTGCAGAGCCAAGATAAGCACAATAGCCAGTGACAGAACACCTAGAGTTTGGGCACTAAGCCCAATCAACATTGGCAAAGGCCTTAAGAGAAAGGGAAGTGTGAGCAGGAAAAAAAGACCCAAAAAGGAGGAGCCTTTAAGGTAATGAAGGAGGTGAATGGCTGCATCCCAATGAGACTAGCGAGGGGTGCTAACAAATTGACTAAGCTGATGAATCGCAAAGGTAATATCTAGATGAGTAAAATTTAAGTAGAGAAGACAACCAACGAGACGATTGTATTGGACCGGATCCGAAAGGAGGGCACCATCATCAACAAATAAACGAAGCCCATTAAGAAGAGGGGTGGAAGTAGAAGAGGCATTGACAAGGCCAACATCATAAACAATATCATCAGTGTACTTATGTTGAGTGAGATAGAGGCCGTGAGAGCTCCAGGAAAGCTCAACACCCAAGAAATTGTTAGAGAAGTGCTCTAAAGGCAATCACACTTAACACTTATTGTACCCATTACATATTGTTTAATATGTAAGACTTCTTCATTAATTTGATATTCATACGTTGAATTGATATAGATCTTTAATCGAATTAATGAAGTCCATGATACATAATATAGCATGAAGGAAATCATGATGGGATCATGATAATAAAATTCCTATCATGTGTAATTATGTTAGTATCTAAATTATCCCTAGTCATAGGATCAACGAGACTGAACATTGTTGATCCGACAGATTAGCACATGTCATACTCTTTGATTAGATTAAGGAGTGGATCTTAAAAACTGTGATCATGAGATGATTAGAGTTTACATGTGGATGCTTGCTAAGAGTAGCTAAATACATCGGATACCTGCCATGAGACAATCATATAGATTATCTATTTAAATGTAGATGATTGTCTCATCATAGCAATGATGCAAGTATACTTAGACTTGAGGTACTCAAGGATATCTTAAATGTTGATTTTGTACTTTGACTTCATTCCATATTGCCTTCTAAAGGTAGCTCATAGGGTGATGATTGGGTGCAACTTGAGGTATTTGAACAAAGGATTTGCCACTCCCAAATAGAGGGAGAGTATACCTATGGCCTCTTGTCAGGATCATTACTCGAAAATTTCTGGCCAGAGTGGAAATGCCATGAAGAGTGTCTTTAAGTGCATAATTGATGAGTAATATGTAGCACCCCTTTCCGGTCCGACTCGATGGGCGGATCCGAACCGGCTCCGGGATACTCGTTTGATTCTTTTTGTTTACTTTTCATTTGTTTGTTTTTTTTTTTTTTTTAAAGTGTCGCGACTAGAATCCCTGGCCCAACCTGAAGGGCGGATCTGAATCGAAGCTCGATTTACTCCGACCGTTTTCATTATCTTATCAAAACATTTTATTTATGTCATTTCGTTTTAGGGTTTTCAATTACATGGAAGCATTTTCAAATGGTAGGCCCATAAATATTTACTCTTATACAATTCGTTTACAAAATGACGTATCTTGCCTTTACAAAATGATATGCAAAACAATGGTTCAGAGTTTAACTCTTTTGTTCACAAAATGTCACACGTTCAAAAAGAAATGATATGCATATGACGGGGTATATACTTATACGCCGCAACTTTCTCTATAACTCTGCGCTTCTTGATCTTGCCTTCTTTCTTGTTTACTCGAAACTTGGGCATAGATAAAAGCTATTTCATTAAGCATTTCATGCTTAGTGGTTACATCTGATTCTATTCTAATTTTTCAGTTTAACATGACATGCATTTATCATAAAATCATGCCTTTTATATCAAACTATACTAATGCTTATTCACTTTCACATGCTTTCTCTTTACAAATCATTGATCATATCAAAATATGCATTTTCACATGCTTTCAATTTACTTAAATTAAATCATGAGATTGAACATACTCAGAAGGATGTGTTGGTTCTAAATCCCATTCTGTTCGTCAAAGTTTGTTGACTACAGGCATCTCGGCCAGTGGGCGGGCGCCGTCGAGTTAGGCCGCGGCGGTTCGAGCGGGACTATCGCACCGTTGACGATCAGGCGTACAGCAAATTTTAATTTTTTAAGGCCGTGACCGACCGCGGGCTTTATCTTCAGACGGGCCAAGATGGCCAGGCGGGACGGACGAGATGAGCCATAATAGCTGAGACTGATTGGCTCAGTGAAGGCAGACCCAGGCCCCGAGTGGCGCCCCCCTTCCCCGGCGGTCATATGTGGGTGGCTACTCCCCTCCATCTCCCCGCACCGCGGTCTTTGTGTGGTTGCTCCTCTTTGTTTTTTTTTTCACTTATTTTTTCTCTATAAATACCACACAAATTCTCTTAATTTTTCATCAACTATCTCTTAATTTTTCATACTCTCTCCAAATTCACTTCTTTTTCACAATTTGCTCTCATATTCTTTAATACTTCATTTTCTTCAATTGTTCTTCATATTATATGGTATTATTGGTGGTGCAAATCAAGTATTGGTGACGTTCAGATTTTAAAGAATTTCGGCTTCGATCTTCCAATTGAGTAATATTTCTCCACCTCTACTTTTTCTTATTTGTTTCATTTTATTTTGATTCATTAATTTATTTTTAGTATATTTTATTAATAATTTTAATATGGATAGTGCATGTGCATCTTCTTCTGATCCATGTACATCATTAAGCAAAAAACTTAGTTTCAAATATATGGAATTTTTGATAGAATAGAAATAATTTTAGAAAATAATAAAAAAAAGAAATAAAGCAAAATGTAAAATTTGTCAGCAAACTTCTTAGTGGTGGATCAAATTCGAACATAAGTCATTTAAAAAAGACACAATGAACAATGTAAAATTAAGAATAATGTAAATATTAAATTATATGCAATTAGGTAAAGATGAATGTGGAAACAAACACATTTTCTTATGATAGCAGGTACGCATGCATTAAAGAATGGTTGATTATAATAAGAAATTTGAACAACCTTTTAATATGATGAAGCGATGATTGACCCGAAACAATTCAAACATGATTAATCCTCGATTCAAAGGTTGGTCAGAATCTTTGTTAAAGAGATGATACGAAAAAATTTCAAACGAGCGAGAAAATTTAAAACAATATTTTGCAAATTTTGAAGGGAAAAATTTGTTTAACATACGATATTTGGACATCTTTAATGCATAAAGCTTTTTAATAAACCCCCTTCTAGTGACGAGAATCTGTAGAGCAACTCCAGTAACCTCCCGGCCAGACTCGCAGCGACAAGTTACCATGAAGCTAAGTAGTAAGCTGCTTGCGTATTTGGAAGCGTGGGTTATAAAATTTTCATTTTCTATCAAAATCACACCTTTAGATTTAACGAAAATCGGCGGCATACTTGCTGACTACGGTGGTCAAGCCCAAAATACAAAATCACTGTATAAAACAAAAATACACTCCCGATGTTTTCCAAATGTCCAGCTCTGACAATAAGGACCTCGGTCCTCATCAAAAAGAATAAGATAAGGATCGTCGAATATAATTTTATCATGACTTTGTTTTTCTCAAAACATGCATGCATATTTTACAAAGATATTTACATATACAAAATGTCACATTTTAGAGGTTTTACTAATTTTAATTTTACCTTATCTTATATATAATCCACGGCCACGGCGTCTAGGGCGAGATCTGGAAGGTCTTTCGGCTTCAACACACCTTTTTGAAAAATTATTTTAAAAACGAGCGCCAGGCCAAACGAGACATTAGGTACTATAAGTTCTAAATCTTTGTATCTAACATTTGGTACCTCCCAATATGAAAATGCAATGCAGAAATGGTAGTAAAAGCGTTTATGAGCGAGTTTTACATGAAACCATTCTGAAAACTATACTAAGAACTATTTCGATTCTTGGCTGTTTTGAAAACTATTTAACTGCTTGGCTATTTCGATGGTGGTTAATATCTGAAGAAAGTGCTATAGAAATCAAGTACCAACCAATGTGGCCCCATTTCTGAAATACCCTAGAAGTGATGCCTCGGAACACCGAACTGGCGTGTTAGTGAGCTACTCAGGCAATTTGCAGAGGCTAGATGGTCCGTGAACCGGGATCTATATAGCATAATGGAACCTCGGAACCAAAATGCTCGATGATGGAACCTCGGAACCAACACCTCATCGCTATGTACTAAGTCAGCCCGCTAACTATATACCTCGAATGTGTAGAGGGCGACTCACTATATAAATATATACTAGATGTAACCCCCAGATTGTCGACCGGACAATATAGTTAGTCATGTATCATTAACCTTGCCGTACACAGGTCGAAATACATGGCCAAGCGAAATTTGTGCCATCTAGGGGTTTGCTAAGCCGAGGCCAAAAGCTGTTTCTTAAATATCTTGAAATCAAACTTTTACTGTTGAGTATAACAATTGGGAGGTAAACAAGTCTTTATAAATCTATATTTTGAAAGCACTTTACAAACTTGTAATTTAAACATTTTCGTTTTAGAAAATGATTTGATACTCACCTTTTTATAATTAATTCTTTCAGATCTTGTGAAGCACTTTAGATTCTCGTCGGATGCTCAAATCGCCTACAATTCATTCAAATTACGAAAATGCCCTCAGTTCAACGTTTTAGCCATAAAACATATCTGAGGCTCAAAGTAACTATATCGAGCAGACTTCGATTCTAACAAAACTTCTGGTGCTAGTCCTATTCGATATGGACATCGATAATATGATGTGAAGTGACCAAAATGTCCATACACATTAAATACCCCATAAACTATCTGTTTTAATTAACTTTTGACTTAAAGGGACTTTCCATAAAATCTAAAAATACACGAAAGCATTTACGAAAAGTATCAGGCTTGTCAGACTATACTCTTGAAATTTCAACACGAACTTGTCGAAAATAGTCTCGAAATTCAATATTTATTTGTGGAAACGATCCCGAATTCGCAAAGTGCTTGAAACTACGGTCTAAAAATTTTGGAACTGAAGATTACGATCTTTTATTGTCTTTAAGAAAATTTGGCCGAATTCTGTAACCTTTAGGCTTGAAATAACACAAAATGAGCAAATTTTCTACCTTTTAAAGTTTGTGAAAATTTAAGATATTAGTGCGCATCTTGGCTGCGCGTAGTCCGATTTTGCGCCTATTTCCGTCGAGCGTCTACGGTCAATTCAGTAGATCACGAGAAAGAATCGGAGAAAATAAAAAGAAAAATCGTTTTCTCCTTTCTCTCAGGTCGTCCATCCATATGTAATAGTCTCTATTGTTGGATTTTATCCTTTTTTTTTTTTTTTTTAATTATTATTCTTTTTCTTTAATTATTATTATTATTTGAATAAATAATTTCTATTACCCCATTCGAGGTCCATTTCTATCGAAAAAATTTTATTTATCTAATTGAATATTCTTTAAATATTTGATTTTTTCGATTTCTGCATCCGTTTCGGGTTCTTCCCCAAACTCGTCGCTGAAATTCGCCCAAATATTCGGGCGCTGCCGGAATTTAGCAGAAACTGCGGGTTCTTAGTTGAGACGAACTTAACGGCGCGATCTAGTTTCTCATCAGAGATCTAGAGAGATTTTGAGACTTCACTTGGCTTATTTTAGCGATTTATTATTATTATTTCTTATTTAAGCACCATTAAATATACTTTAGCCTCGCGCGCCTTGGCAATTGCGAAAGTCTTACTTGGTCTTTGAAAATTTTATAATTTCACTTGTAAACGATTTTCAAAAATTCTATTATGGCTTATTCAAATAATTAAAGGCATGTCTGTATCGATTCTGGCAGCCATACACCCTCTTGGGGCAGAGATGTTACATTTTATGTATTCTTCTTTCATTATATAGATAGTGAATGGATGTTAAGCAAGAATAATTTCATTTAAAACAATAAATACTCCATAATAGTACAAATATATCGCTTTAATGATAATTGAAATTATAGATTTGAAGTATTCATGATAAAATATTTACAACATTAGATAATGCTTCAAATGTAATGTAGCAATACAAAGATTAAAAGATTTTGTGAATAAGCGATGATCATGCAAAATTATTTCACGTCACGTTATTTGTGCACATATTTTAAATTTGTTGTAAGATGGATTAAAACAAGTTGATAGCACATTAGAAAAATTAGAGCATTGCATATAATATTAATTGTTCCCAAGCAAAACATGAATTATTTTTGATTGTTGCAAAATTGCAAATATGAAAAGAAAAAATATAAGTTTAGACATACTGACTAGATGGAATTCATATAAACTTTTACAAAATATTACAAAATATAAAAAGTAGTACAATTATCTGAAATGCAATTATCTAATAATAATAATAATGATGTAGATGTTGATGTATTAAATGATTATGATTGGCACGATGCGGACCTTCTACGAGATCTTTTGAAATTTTGATCCTTCAACAAATATTTTTGTAGTGTGTATTATCAACTACATCGGGTCATTATGCAAATAACTAGTATTTATATGGTACTTCAAAATTATTTAAGTTATGAAATTTTTAATGATACAATTTTTGCAATGATAGAAAAAATTTAAAAATATTGGGGAGAAATACCTTTAATTTATTATATTGGTTTAATTGTGGATTCTAGATTAAAATTTGATGCTTTAGATGAATGGTTGCCAGTTATTTACAATGAAGATCAAATAAAAATTGAAGAAATTAAAAATGAAGTAAATTCGTTATTATATATTTTATATAATATTTATAAGAAAATGTGGTGATAATATTAGTTTGATAAAATCATCCACGACAAGCTCGTCTTTTATAAAAGCCCTTTAGAAATGTTCAAAAGTAGAAAAAAGGCCTTGGCCCAGTTAACAAAATAATACAACTTGTATATAGATAGATATGTCGATTAGCCAAGAAACAATTCCGTTTGAAGATAATGAGATTTTGATATTTTGAATGGTGGAAAAAAACAACAAATTAAATACCGTGTAATCTATTGTGCGCATTGATGTGATACTTAGTGCTGTGAGTACGGTCGCGTCGAGCCTTTAGTGCGGGTAGAAGAGTGGTTAGCAAAAGAGATGTAATTTGTCACCTCGAGCAATGACGATGGTATGTTTAAAAAGATTGGAGTTTAGTGGACAAGAGATTGATGATCATGTTAGAAAATTTGAGCCAGTGGGCGTCTGAGAGAACTTAAAAATATCAAGACATGAATGGATCGAATGGTTCCACGAGTCACCGGAAATAATGAGGATAAAAATATGTTATTAGAAATGTATATTGTATTTTTATTTTCTTATGGTTGAAAAGTACAAATGATTGACAAATAAGTAGGTGCCGACTGTAGTTGGGATATCTTTTATTTTGTAGTGATAAACTTTTATACATTTCTAAATGTAATTATATTTGATTAATAAATTTTAAATGATGTATTTTATTTTGAATTGTTTTTAAAACTACTTTTTATTTAACTTTTGAATACAGATTTAAATAAAACCTATGTGGAGGGTTGGGCTTTAGGCGGGCTTTGTGGGCACCCAGGCGAGCCTCTGGCCGGGCTATCGCGAGGGCTTGGCGAACCCACGGGGCGGGCTCTGGGGAGCTTGGGCGGAGGCCTATGGGCGGGCTTACGGCCGGAGCTTTTTGGGAGCTAAAGCCCGTGATTCGGACCGACCTTTGGGGCGGGCCGGGCTGAAATGGGCCGCGGCCGCCGGGTGCGGTCTTGGGCGGGCAGGAGCCGGGGCACTGGCGGGCTCGCCCGCCCGAGTGGCCGAGACCCCAGCGGGCCTCGGGCCCCGGGCCTTTTGGAGATCACTAGTTATTTCACTTTGTCTATAGGATTGACATTTATGACGGATTCCGTTCGGTGAATCCTGTCCTTTTTATCATTCGGTAATGTGCTTACACATTTAATAATTTCGGTCTCCCATCATGACGGATGCGGGTTGGTGCACCAGAGCATGTAGTCATTTTAAAATTCCATGCGCGCCATCGCCAGCGGATGTCGTTGAGGTGCATCAGCCAAAGTGGGACATTAGACGATTTCGGGTTGCCTTCATGGCCCGGATTTAGTTGATAAATCCCGTCATGTTGGTTGTTCGATATATCGATTCCAATTCCAAGATATCGAAATTGACCAGATCGTTTGCAACACCGATTAATCACTCACGTACGATTAATTGTCGGACATTTCCAAATATCCACATTTTCGAATCCATATGCACTTCGTAATATCATTTCAAAGATATACTCATTAAAGTAAAATCATTTTAGATTTATTTGGTATACTACGAAACACTTGAAATAAGGATAAATTCGGTGAAACAATGAGAAGCCTCACGACTCTTGTTTCCTTCCCTTTGATCTCGGTCCTTGGTTAGGTGATCCTCACCCGTCCCTAGTCAATAACAATTACGCCACTCTTAGTGGATAAACAATTATTATTCATTTTTAGTGAATGAAAAATTTATCTTCGTTAACGATTTTGGGTTAAGACCTTTAGTGCGCGAGCGAACTTCGCTTCCACAGGCGACAGGTATGGAGTACGTTTTCATTTAGTTTTATCCTTATTTGAACCCCCATTAATCATTTATTAGGGTCCTTAAACTATCGGTGTCTACGAATATCGGGTGTTTGGAAACAAAATCCAAAATTTCTCATTGTGAGCGATTAATACGTATGTGACGTAGCCTTCTTCTGCAGCTACGGCGTACCAGTGCTAATTTTGGCACCTCGGCATCACCACGGCGAGGCATCCCACACTGCGGCGTAGGTCTATGCTGCGGCGTGGGTTCCCTATGCTGCGACATAGGAGCCCGTTTTGCCCAGATTTTCAAATTTCATATTTTTTTGCGATTTTTCTCTAAAAATCCTCAAAATCCCAAAATAAATCATGGGAATCACTCCCAATAACCTCCTAATATCATCCTAAACCAACCATGAGCAAAACCCATGGATGGATTAGGGTTTTTCTAACCCAAACATCATTTAAAGAAATCTAGGGTTTGTGTCATACCTTGAAATCTCTTGTCCTTTGAAGCCCTAGCTTTCTTCTTCCACAATCTTGCAAGATCTTGCACAAACATGGAGAGATTCTGTCTCTGACTATTTCCAAAACCTGGCTTTTCTCCTCTATAGAATACCAGCGTTTTTGCTCGAATGAGCATTCTAAGATAAATGTGGTCTAATATCCCTTATCCTTCTCAAGGCCATGTTAGGCACATCAAAAACCCATTTTTGGATTTAAGTTGCCTCAATTTACCTTATAGCACATATATCACTTCTATTTGCACTTAAACACAAACATTTTCTCAAATGACCCTTAGGTCCTCATTTTACATTTTTCCATTTTTGCCATTTTTACACTTGGGTTATTTCCGGGTTCAATCAATTTCTCATTTTAGCATATAAAATTTAATCATATGCTCACATATTCATTTAACTTTTCACAATTTAACAATTTATCCGTTTTCTCGGAAAAACCCAAGTTTGGCTCAATTTATACTCGGAATATATAACAAAATTATTATAAAAATTCTAAGGTATTTTAAGGCATTACAAATAAGTCCAAGGACAAGTTCTAATATCACTTAGGCTAGATATGGCATAGCCATCTAATTAGAATACGCTTTGTCCATGCTACGACGGGTGGGGTGTAGATTCGTGGACGAATTGCACGATTATTTGTCTATGGAAGGGTTTATAGTCAGACCATTGACTCTCCGGTCAATTGGGGGTTATGGTGTGTTTCTAGATATATTTCATGACTTGCTTGATTCAATGGTTGAATCAAGTGGCCAACATAACCAGGAACCTAATGGGTCACACACTTAGAAGAGTGTAGAGCTGATATGAAACAGATTTGGATGTGATCCAAATATGAGGGAGATCATTCTTGAGAATGGAATGTCACGGGATTAGTAGAATCCTAGGTTCGAAGGCCCTCATTAAGAGAGATAGTAGACTTGGGCTTGTTCTTGGGCTTAAGGCTTGTGAAGGAACAGGTCATAGAGCATAGGGATGCGTGTAGCCTATCATCCCTTAAAGTGAGGGGCACTTTAGACATTTCATATGCTAGGGTTTTCCTATAAAAGGACCTTTATGGAAAACCTTAACTAAGAAGCCATTTGTTCACTTTTCTCTTGAAAGTGTTCAAGAGCATTTGAAGGGTGTTCTTCAAGAACTCCTCTTTGTGAGACCGGGTTTTGGCTTTCTCTTTAGATCGAGACTTGGCTAGTATCGGGACTTCTTCCAAGAATGTGGCCTTAGAGGTTGTCGGCTCCACCCTTCGTGTGGATACAGTTAGAGGCGAATGTAGGACTTGGTTCACTTCAGTCTTCGCCGCCTCGACTAGTAGATTGGTTTTTGAAACCGACATAAGGTAATCCCGTACCCTTCTCTATGGTTTTGAATTGGATTTGATGCTCCAAGGGGTCCTAGGGAGGGTTTCGTTGAGATTTTTTTTTTGTTTTGCATTGCTTTTGGCATGAGATGCCACCCTCAAAACCCTGCATTGGTATCAGAGCACACTTTTGTGCATCAAAATCGGTTCTTTGTTGAGAGTTTTTGGTTTTTGGTACCCATGTTTTCAAAAGGTTAAAAAAAGAGATTTTTGGTTTGAAAAGTGTAGATCCAGTGATGTTCTTCATGTAATCTGGTCATAACACAATCAAGGATGGTTATTATGAAGGAGAAACAACTTGGATAAGATTAAAATCCTAAATGTGGGATTTTTATGAGTTTCCCGTAGTTGTAGAAAGTAGCAATGTCGCGATGTTGTTCATCGAAACCTAGAAATGCCATGATGTTCATTTCCAACGTCGCAACGTTATTCATCCGAGCTTAGAAAACGTCGCGACATGCAAATGTCATTATGTGAGGACTTGCAGTGGGGTTTTAAACCCTCCCAATGTTGTGACGTAAGATGTTGTTGGTGCCTTGTTTGTTTCCTTTCTCTTTTGGTTTTGCACCAATTTCGATCACGCTACTCTAGTATGTTTGAAATAGAGATGTGCAAGTTAAAACTGAATCGTTTAGTTTTAAAATTTCTAGAATCATGGATTTCTAAAACCATGTTGAAATTACCTACTAGAGAACTTTGGACAAAAACGTCATTTTGGAAAATTTTCGGTTCAAGGAGTTGAATCAGGATTATAGTTTAAGGAGTTGAACCAGTTGGAGATTTAAAACTTGAATCGGTTTTTATGATTCAAGGAGTTGAATCAATTAAAGATTCGAGAGTTAAATAGGGCTTGTGATAAGAGTTGAATCGAGTTCATGATTCAAGTTGATCAAATTAGTTAAAGTGTTGAACAAAACGAGTATGGATCATTTTATTTCAAGTGTTGAAAAACCTTTCCAAGTGCTTTTGAAATCATGGGGTGCCATTATCTTTAACTTTCAATGGGTTGCATTAGAGAATGCAAGTTTAAGGGTGTATTTTGGCATGATGGATGATTATGGACTTTGCTCAATGGTGATTGAGCATATTGCATTTCATTATTATTTCCTTTTGGGTAAATTGGGCTTGTGTGTCCCTGCCTCTCTCTTTTTTCTCTATGTATTTCACTTCTCATCTAAATCTCCCTCAAATGTAACTTGAGGTTCTTCTTATTACATGTATGTAGTTAGATTACATAGGATCAGGATAAGTTGGTGAAGATGCAAAAGGAGAAAGAAGTATGGAGAAAAGGAATTAACGAGAAGAAAGACCTTTAAGATTGTAGAGCTGATTTATTTTCAGGGTTGTAATAATCATGCATAATCACACAAGTTTGACCTAGTCAATTCCATTTTGGCTCATGGAATTGATTTTAGAATGTCCATAATCATGCCATATAGTTAGAGTAACTATCTTTATAATTTCATGAGATTAATGGATAAAGCATGCTAATGAAACGATGAGACTTATCTAATGAAACACCTCCATTATTAATATTAAGGCTAACGTCTTCCACTAATATGGTGTGAACCTGAGTTCTTCTGAAAATTGGGGTTGTTTGGTAAACCTAAGCCTTACTCTATAAGGACATGTTCTATCCATGAAAATGAGTTTTCCTGATTAGTAGGATGGCCTTAACTAGACTCATTATCTTGTTGGGCAAACCCAAGGTTAATGTTGGATAGAGACGTAGTTGGGTCAATGTACATAAGATGTACACGTATCATGAGTTGATAGCCCAATGATAGTGCACAAATTAACAGTTGATAGCGCTGGATTCGATAGTTGCATCGGATTGTAATTGGTATAAGCTACCTACCTATTAATCCAAGATGGTTTGGTGGGTAAACCCGAGGTTACTCCTAGTGATACTGGATTCGATAATTGCATACTATCACAATTGGTATGGACATGATACCTACCTTTTAACACAAGGTGGCTTATTGGGCAAACCCAAGGTCATTGTTGGTGATATTGGACATCGACCCACTAGGAGAACCTCCATATAGGTTCTCTTAGATCAATAGTAAGGGCTATGAATTCGTAATAAAATCGTGGGAGCCATAATGCGTAATTATCAAACCATAACAATTATTCATTTTAAGTACAATCTAACATGATTTCTTTTACATCTAGGTTATTAGAATCAAACCATGTCAACGAATGTGAACTCGTAATCCATAATGGATGCCAATATTTTGACCGGGCCTAACTTCTTGGACTAGCTAAAGAATTTGAGAATAGTTCTCAAAAAGGAAAGATTAGCTTGTGTCATTGTTGAGCCACTCCCTGAATCCCTAGCTGTTGATGCACCTGAAAGCGTTCAAAGGGCATATCAGAAACACTTGGTTGATAGTGCGAGGACGGGATTGATTATCCACACCTCCATGTCACTTGAGTTTCAGAAACAGTATAAGACTATGGATGCATGTTCCATTGTATGTCATCTAAGGGAACATTATAATGAGCATGCGATAACTGAAAGGTTCAAAGTCTCTGGACAACTTTTTGGTTCCAAGATGGAGGAGGGGACATTCTTAATGCAACATGCACTGAAGATGTATGAACACATGGAGAGGTTGGATCAATTAGGTTATTGGATGGATTTTGAATTGTGTGTAGACTTTATTCTGGTAAGGTTACCCAATAGTTTTGCACAGTTTGTGCTTGACTATGGGATGGACCACATTATATCTACCATACCCGAGTTAATTGACGTGCTTAAGATAGCTGAGGGAAAAATGGTTGAGAAGAAAGGCAAAGAGACTGCCCCGAAAGAGACTTGCTTCTATTGTGGTCAAGTTGGCTATTGGAAAAGGAAATGCAAGGCCTACTTGGAACTCAAGAAGAAGGTGGCAAGTGATGCTCTATCATCTTCAGGTATTTATGTCATTAAGGTTAATACTGTTTCTACTAACAACATTTAGGTATATGATACCAGCTGTGGCTCATACATATGAATTGATATGTAAGGCCTAAGGAGTAGTAGGAGGCTCACAAAGGAAGAGTTCGACTTTTGAGTGGGAAATGGTGCAAGAGTTGCAGCAGTTGCTCTATGGACTTATGTTTTAAACCTCCCTAGTGATCTTTGGTTAAATTTGGATGATTGTTGTTATGTCCTATCATTGATGAAGAACTTTTTCTAGTTTCTTATTTGAACAAAAATGGTTTTTATTTTTATTTTGTAACAATGGTTGTTACATTGGTATCTTTATCTTGGTGAATTTTGATGCATGATAGGATTTACGTGTGGACATATCGATCAATTTTTAATGTTAATGACAATAAATGGCCAAAAGAAGATAATCTAAAATCATCTTACTCATGGCATTGTCGCGTGGCCATGCAGTGAGAGGAACGCATGAGGCGAGTTACCTGATTGTGGTAGCTTGGGGTCATTTGATTGTGAATCATTTGACAAGTGTGAATCTCGCTTGTTAGGCAAAGATGACCGAGTTGCCCTTTATGGAAAATGGTGAACATGCTTATGGACCATTAGACCTAATACATTCCGATGTTTGTGGTCCTTTGTCCATTAATGCCAGAGGTTGTTTCGTCTACTTCATTACCTTCATCGATGATCGTTCATGATTTGGGTACTTGTATCTTGAGATCAATGCGAGATCGCTGAAAAGTTCGAAGAATTGATTATGAAGCAAAGAAATAGCTTAGGAGAAGTATCAAATCACTTAGATGAGATCCAAGTGGCGATTACTTAAGCTAAGAGTTTCTAGGTTATCTTCAGGATAATGAGACTTTATCCAAGTGGACTCCACCTTACACACCACACCCAATAGTGTGGTGAAAAGGACAAACCGAACCTTGTTGGACTTGGTAGGGTTTATGAAGGGCAAGGCAGATCTACTTGAGTCACCTTAGAGGTATGAATACGAGACTACTATTTAAGTGTTAAATAAGGTCCAATCCAAGTCAATTGTGGTTACTCCATATAGGATATGGACTAACAAGGATCCCTATTTTTCTCACCTGAAAGTATGCGGTTATCCATCTTAGTAGAAGCAAACTTTGTCAGACAAGCTGTAGGCTATATCTGACAGGTGTCTATTTGTAGGATATCCTAAGGAAATTTTGGATATCAATTCTGTTTGGAGCCAAAGAAGTTGTTTTGTTTCAAAGTATCACAGTCTTCTTAGAAAGAGTTTCTTTTAAGGAAGACGGGTGGGAGCAAGGAGTGAACTTGATGAAGTTAAAAGTGCCTGGCGGATGTGAATCGACAAAACTTAATCTAAAGTACATTATTCATATTAATGAAGTAGTAGCTGATCCTTTTAAAACAAAAGCACATTGTAGCACAAGTAGTATACGTACTATTCAAAAGGAATATATATTTCTCATCAGTGAATAGTGGGATGTATTGTTCATAGAGGTTGTTGAGCCTACTACCTACGATGAATCTTTGAATAGTTCAGAGTCTGAAAAATGGCTTGATGCCATGAAGTTAGAGATGGGTTCCATGTGAATCAACCAAGTATGGACTTTGGTTGAACCAACCATAGCAATAAAACCCATAGGGTGCAAGTGGATCTTTAAGAAGAAGATTGACATGGAAGGTAATGTGATTACCTATAAAAATTTAGGCTTGTAGCTAAGGTTTTAAAATTAACCAGAAAGGAATTGACTATGACAATACTTTAAGCCCAGTAGCCATGCTTAAATCCATAAGGATACTACTTGCCATTAATGCTCATTGTGATTATGAGATATGACAAATGGATGTGAAGATGTCTTTCCACAAAGGAAACCTAAGTAAGGATGCATGTATGAAACAACCAGAGGTTTTCACACTTAGAAATGGAAATAAAGTATGCAAACTTTATAGATCCATTTATGGATTGAAGCAAGCATCTAGGAGTTGGAATATTCGATTTAATGAGATAATCAAAGGGTTTGATTTCTCACAAAATGAGGATGAGCCTTATGTGTACAAGAAGGATAATAGGAGTGCAGTCGTGTTACTATTGTTATATGTGGATGACATATTACTTAATGGAAATGACGTCTCAGTGTTATAATTGGTCAGTATATTGATTATCTAGCAACATTCTTCATGAAAGACCTTAGAGAAGTGACCTACATATTGGGGATATAGATCTATCGAGATAGATCAAATAGGTTGCTTAGTCTTTCACAGTCTACAAACATAGCTTAGATGCTAAAAAGATTTAGCATGGAACAGTCCAAGATCCCATGATTAATGGGATCACCCTCTCGAAATCCATGTGTCCAAAAACACAGGATGAGAGGATAAACATGAGTATGACCCTGAATATCTTGACGATAGGATGTCATGTATCTTTATGTAATGTCTGGAGCAGAAGCGTATCATATGCTCTGAGAGTCACGAGCAGATACTAGTTAGACCCATGTGAGGGTCATTAGGTGGCTGGCTGTCAAGAATATCCTCAAGTACTTGAGAATCACTTAGAATGTATTCTTGATTAATGGAGATAAGGATCTTATGGTAACATGCCAGCTAATAATATGATAGAGATGTCTCCAAATCTCAATCAAGCTAAATGTTCACATTGAATGGTGGCACAAGTCAGTTGGAAGAGTTCCAAGTAGGAGATGACTGTGGATTCTATAATTGAATAAGAGTACATCGTTGCTTTCAATGGCAACTTAGGAAGTGGTTTGGACAAGTTAGTTCATTTATGAACTAGGAGTGGTCCCTAGCATTGTTGATTTGATACTATAGTATTGGGATAACAATGGAGCCATTGCGAAAGCAAAAGGAACCACGGTCTCATCAAAGGTCTAAGCTAGTACTTAGTGTGATGCCATTTGATTTGAGAAATCTTTGGTGATCATGATGTAAAGATAGAGATATGCCCACTGGTTAGAATGCATTTGATCTCTTGGCTAAGCCACTTCCCCAGAAAGTGTGATTCACATCTACTTGCCTAAGGTATGAGATATGAAGACAATTGGCTTTAGCGCAAGTGAGAGTTTGTTAGAGAAGTGCTTTAAAGGCAATCGCCCTTAGCACTTATTATATACATTACATATTGTTTAATATGTAAGACTTCTTCATTAATTTGATATTCATATGTTGAATTGATATAGATCTTTAATCGAATTAATGAAGTCCATGATACATAATATAGCATGAAGGAAATCATGATGGGATCATGATAATAAGATTCCTATCATGTGCAATTATGTTAGTATCTAAATTATCCCTAGTCATAGGATCAACGAGACTAGACATTGTTGATCTGGACAGACTAGCACATGTGATACTCTTTGATTAGATTAAGTAGTGGATCTTAAAAACTAGGATTATGAGATGATTAGAGTTTACATATGGATGCTTGCTAAGAGTAGCTAGGTACATTGGAGACCTACCATGAGACAATCATATGGATTATCTATTTAAATGTAGATGATTATCTCATTATAGCAATAGTGCAAGTATCCTTAGACTTGACATGCTCAAGGATATCTTGAATGCTGATTTTGTACTTTGACTTCATTCCTTGTTGCCTTCCAGAGGTTGCTCATAGGGTGATGATTGGGTGCAGCTTGAGGTATTCGAAGGTAATTGAGTAACCAACAAAGGATTTGCCACTCCCAAATAGAGGGAGAGTATACCTATGGTCTCTTGTCAGGATCATTACTTAGAAATCTTTGGCTAGAGTGGAAATGCCATGAAGAGTGTCTTCAAGTGCATAACTGATGAGTAATGAGTACGGGGACAAGTTCTAATATCACTTGGGCTAGATGTGGCATAGCCAGTCTAATGGGAGCTACACTTTGTCCATGCTCTGAACTGAGTAGGGTATAGATTGGTGAAAGGACGAATTGCATGGTATTTGTCTATCGAAGGGTTTGCAGTCAAACCATTGACTCTCTGGTCAATTGGGGGTTATGATGTGTTCTTGAATCTGCTTTCATGGCTTTCGTGATTCGATGGTTGAATCAGTGGCAACATGCTTGGGAACCTAATGGGTCACACACTTAGGGGTGTAAGGCGTATGAAGCAGTTTGGATGTGATCCAAATATGAGGGAGATCATTCTTGAGAATGGAATGTCATGGGATTAGTAGAATCCCGGGTTCGAAGGCCCTCATTAAGAGAGATAGCAGGCTTGGTCTTGTTCTTCGGCTTAAGGCCTGTGAAAGAACATGTCATAGCACATAGGGATGCGTGTATTCTATCATCCCTTAAAGTGAGGGGCACTCTAGACATTTCATAAGCTAGGGTTTTCCTATAAAAGGACCTTTATGGAAAAACCTAACTAAGACCAAGCCATTTGTTTACTTCTCTCTTGATAGTGTTCAAGAGAGTTTGAGAGGGTGTTTGTAACACCCCGAAATATACCCTATCAGTTTTCGGACTTGTTAGGGTATATTAAAAGCTAAATGGAATTTTTCGGAAATAAAACGATAGAACTGGAAATTAATAAGAGAGCAAAAGGGTAAATATGTAATTTACCACTTGAGGACCTAGTGGTCATAAATGGGAAAACTGATAGTAAATTGGTCATTTAATTTAGGACCTAAGGGTAATAAGCTCATAAGATTGTATGCCAAAATAGAAATTTAATAAGTTAGATTGAGAATAATAATGAGTTTAAGGACCTAAATGCAAAAATGAGAAAAAGAAGTTAAAAATCTGAGCGAACATGACCTTAACTTAAAAGATGGATAAGGTTAATTGGTCTCTCATTTTGAGACCAAAAGCGTAAAAGAGAGAGGAGAAGGGGAGAAGAAGAAGAAAGAGGAAGAGGAAGAGAAGAAGAAGAGAAGAGAAGAAGGAGAAAGGAAGAGCGAAAGGTATGGGAACTTTGTATAGTTTGTATGGATACATGTTTGTGTGGGTTGTGGGTTGTGAAACCTAACCTAGGAATGAATTCTTGTATGAATTCTAACATTAAGTATGGAAATTATGAATTTTGTGGGATTATGTGTATTTGGACCATGGTAGGGATTTCTATGGTTTGAACCTAGGGTTTGTTTAGGATTTCATCCTAACCTAAAATTATTGAAGGTAAGGTTGGTAAAACCCTAAATGGTACAAGAAGAATGTGGAATCCTCCCTTTGAGGTTGGATACATGGTTTAAGTTCAAGTAATGGAGTTGGGGGTTAGAACAAACCGTAACTAATCCTTTTGTTTGGTTTATGTATGGGTTATTACCCATATTAGAGTTGCTTTGAGAGTAATTCATGAAAGGTTTTTGAAGAAAGATATGTATTGAAAGATGATTTGAATATAATTGAGGTTACAAGATGAATATGGAGTAGTTTTGAAGTGTATATTGATTATTGAGTTGATTTGGGTAGTAATATGGAAAAATGGGAGAAAAACCACCATTATGGGGAAATTTAGAAATTGGTACGGTGCAAGCGGTGATGCAGAGTCTGGGTCTTGATCCCCAATCATGCGAGTGCAGGTACCACATGCTTTGTTTTGGGCCCAGGTGTTTGTATTTGGCCATAACTTGGTCATTCACGATCAGATTTGAGTGATTCAAGTTGCTAATTAAACTAGACTTAAGGAGAACCAAACATCACAGAAATAGTTACCTTAAAATTCTGACTCACAAGTGGCACAGGAAATTCACTTCCAGTGGGGTATGTTCGAGCGATTCTGGTTCGGAGTTTGATCATAAGTGGTCGGGTTGTTTAGGACATAACTTGAGTTTCGGTGCTTTGATTTGGGTGATTCCAGTTGGAGAAGAACCCTTAGCACCTTAGCTTCAAAGGAGTATAAAGAACCAGTGTCAAATGTGAAGTTAAGATCCCCGAAAATGACAAAAGACGGTGGAGGCTACTTCTTCATTTGCTGCTAGTCTTTGAACCAGAGGAAAAAAGAAAGAGTTGTAGGCGAAGAAAAGTAGTGTGATTGAACTATTATCTCTACTAAAAAAGATGAAAGAAGAAGTGAGAGAGAGAGATGAGCAAATAAGGGAGGAGCTCAGGTGGAGGGACACCCACCTTGATGAACAATTAAAGAGGAAACACTTTCGTGTTAGCCCTCCGATAGAAATTGATGAATAGAGAAGAGGCGCTGAGAAAGATAGAAGCCTTAAAAATTTGAATTCGAGGAGAGAGAGAGCGATGATGAGAATAAAAGCACAAAGGCGATCCATGTTTCTCCACCCAGGAAATGATGGTCCTTTTCCAAGTCCTCAAGCAGCATCAATGTGATGCATACAAGCTAGATTTGCCCGGTGAGTGTGGACAGCTTGGGGAGTCCCACTTTGGGTCACATGACACACGCTAAGAGACTTCAGAAGATTCAAAAGCCCTTCATGTTTTAATCCGAGATGCCCATGTGGAAGAAGCTCGTGTGTTCAACTCCAAAAAGGAAACAAAGATGGTCCACGTCATCAAATTAAATTTGGACTTTGACCAAGAGCCAAGGAGTTTTTGACTTGTTGATTTGCTACTATTTTGGAGCTGATTTACTGCAGATTTGGTGTTGATTTGCTGCTATTTTGGAGCTGATTTGTTCCTGATTTGCTGCTATTTTGGAGCTTATTTGGTGCTGATTTGTTCTTGATTTTGCTGTTGATTTGGTGCTGATTTGCTATTGATTTATTCTAGATTGCGGTTGATTTGATTCCAAAGCCTTATCCTATAATTATCTAGTTTCCTTTTTTTTAGTGTGTTACTTTAGGAAAAAGTATGTTAGTTTCCTTTCTTGTTTTTGGCCAAATAGTTACTTTCCTTGTGGCCGAATATTTAGTTTCTATTCTTCATATTTTTTTAATAGCTATTTAAAGGCTTGTTATCCTATATTCTTGAGTTTTAAGCATTTATAAAATTGAGAGTTATAAATTTCTCTTTGTTCATAAAGAACTCTTTGAACTTATATCGGTTATTAAAGTGGCGTTCATTAAGACTTATCAATCGGATCCATCACAGGTGGCGTCCTCACATACCAAGGTTCTTGCTTCTCTATAAGCAACGGGTCGATGTCATCCATCCAAGCTAAATACTAGAGCGGTTCTTCCGAGCTAATCCGATCACGAGTCTCCTCACAAGTTGACAGGGTTCGTATCAAGAGAAGTCATCCATAAATGAACAACTGAAGAGGGACCAAGAGTTGTTGAAAATCCTGGAGATTATAGAGAAGGAGATGGAGCAGAATTTGCTTCAAAAGGCATATGCATTTGGGTATTTATACAAGATGCTACCAACAGGAGATTAAGGCCACCATCCCGAAGAGGGATGAGGAAACGGAAGACTCCCTGAACTACAAAGAGAAGCTTTGGACTAAGAGCCTGGATATGGTTAATGCCAACATGATCAAAATGTACAATGCCCAGGTGAATTTGAGGGTGCTCTGAATTCAATTGGGGAAAGACAAAATGAATTGATCAAGACTAATGCCAGAATGCTAGAGTGGTTCACCAACAAACTAGCGGAGACACAAAGGCTGAAAGACACCAACCCTCATTCTCTAACTTCACTCCATCCAATGTTGGTTATCCATATGAATTAGTAAATCTTAAACCATCCAAATCCCATAGGAAGAACAAATGAAACAAATGTATCCCTTTCTTTCTCTCTTTGTAATTTAGTTAATTATAATAGTACTTGAAAAGATTAATGAAAAATCGGTTTCCAAATCTATGTGCAGTTGTCTCTTTGCTTTTTCTTCTTATTTTATTTTCATTTTATATTTTGTGATTTGTAAAGCATAATCAATTTAGAATTTGTGGTTTGCTTTCTTAAATAATGGAGAATTCAGTTGTACTGAATGCACAATTGATGAGATGAAATGATAAAAGGGCTGAAAATATCAGTGCGTAAGCTGTTAAGGAAAAAAATTTGGAACCTAAAAACAAGAAAAACTAAGTTTCTGGAAGTTGTGTAGAATTTTTGTTTTAGTTGAAAATTTATGTATTTCTGTATAATTTATGAATGATGAAGGCTGTGATTGCTTATTTGGTTGAATTGGGAGAATGTGTTGATTTGTTTGTGCTATAATTGCTGAGGAAATGAATGGAAATGTTGAATCAAAATGAACTATTAAATTGAACAATAACATAACAATCTGCTTTAAACCAAATAAGACAAAAATCTATAAATGAAATTAGGCTAAATAAGTGGAAAAGAATTTTAAGTTGTGATGTCAAGGACAAATGAGCTGAAATTTTAGATTCTAAAGACTAAAATTGAAGTCAATGTTAATCAGGCTGATAATTCAAGTTTTATTGAACAATACGGTTCAGAAAATGACTGAAAACTAACACATTGGTCATAAATACCTTAAAAATTAATTCTGCTTGGGTTAGGAACACCTTATTAGAATCAATATAAGTTAGTCTCAAAAGGTCATAGAACTTGTATTATTATTCAAGGCGAAATCATAGGCATTACAACCAGCAGGAAATGATTTAGGTCATCCTTGGACAATTTGTGTCTTTCAAAAGCCTACCCTTTTGATATGCTTATATGTATATGCCTTAGTACACTATTTGAGCCTAAATGCGTATTTCATCATCAAATCCACATAGAAAAACCTTAACCCTTCCTTAAATCTAAACTTGCAGTAAAGAACCTTGAGTTTGCCCAAAATTTCAAAATAAGTGCGGTAAAAAATGATCAAGAGGACAAGTTTAGGGGAGTATAATTTTGAAAAGTATAGAAATATGATAATTAAGGATGAGGAAGGAAAAGCAATTGAGAATAGATGTACAAAAAATAGGTGCACAATAGAAAATTGAGAAGCAGAAAATTATGTCGTTCCAAGGAGGAATGTGCTTTGCCTTGTAGCCTTCCTTCCTTGAGCAATTAAGTCCTTAGGGGTGTTCTACACCTAGTATCATAAAGCAAACTAGTATGGGAGCTATTGACCCAAAGCTTGTTACGGGAGGTAGAAAGCTTAAGAAGGCAAAACATTGCACCATTCCTAACCTTGAACAAAATAACAGGAAAATAGATTATGAACTGAGAAACTGAAATGGAAACAAAAAGTGGAGAAAGAAAAAGACACAGTAGAAAACATGTAAAAAAAAAAAAAAAGATGCACCAAATCAAGTTTAGGGGTGCTTTTGAAAAAGTTTTGAATGTAAGAGAAAAGATGAGCAGTTGAAGGCAGTATATTGAGAAAATATGTGCAGCCTGGGCAAACTTGAACCTTAAATGTCTAGTTATCTACCCAAGTACCTTAGCCATACATTACAAGCCTAAAATACCTATTTGATCCTGAGGGTTGTGATATGCCTACATTAGTAGAGAATGATATGACCAACAAGCCTATGGGACCTAATTTACTCAGAAGAGGCTACCACTCTGTTACAATGAAGTCTCATAAGGCTACTTGACCTGCAAATTAATCATAAAGGGAAGACTAACACACACTCACTGAGTCAAGAACTGTAACTGTTTATTGGCTATGAATTATCTGCTATATTGAATTATCTAAATTGAAAAAATTTTAGAATCCTGAAACTGAAGCTGAGTTAGAATTGATATCACAACTAGAATTTTACTGAGGCCAAATTGTTGATCTGATTGAAAAGATGATTAAAAAGAAAAATGTAAAAATCAATTTTAATTGTTTGAGGACAAACAAATAGTCTTTTCTTTGCTTAATGACAAGCAAAACTTTAAGTTTGGGGGAGTTTTATAAGTCTAAAACTCATCTATTTTAAGCCAATTTTACATGAATATTTAAGGCTTAAAAGTTCAATTTAATGCCAAATTATAAAGTCTTCACCCAGATTTGTGTATTGCAGGAATTTAGAGAAAATAAGAAAAAATCAGTAAGAAAGCAGCAAAATGTGATCATAAACTCAATGTCGCAACACCAGAAGAAGCAATGTCGCGACATCTACCAAGGAATGTTGTGAGATCAAACTAATGTGGCGACATCGATTGAAGTGAGCAAAACAGAAAATTTCAATGTCGCAACATCAGTGGCGACATCAGGACTCAATGTCACAACATCAAGCCTCAAAGTCGCGACATCAGTAAAAGCAACAAGGGCAGTCATATTGCATCATGGATTGACTAATGTCGTGACATCAAGATCCAATGTCGTGACATCAGCTAAAGCAAGCAAAGTAGAAGATATCCAATGTCACAACATCAGTACTCAATGTCATGACATCAAAAATCAATGTCGCGACATCAAAACAAAGCCTCAACAATGAAGACATCAGCTAACGAATATCGCGACATCAACTTAAGGTCGCGACATTGACATCTGGACTCAGAACATCAACTCAATGTCGCGACATCAAGACGAAATCATAGAACTTGTATGATTATTCAAGGCAAAATCATAGGCATTACAACCAGCAGGAAATGATTTAGGTCATCCTTGGACAGTTTGTGCCTTTCAAAATCCTACCCTTTTGATATGCTTATATGCATATGCCTTAGTACACTATTTGAGCCTAAATGTGTATTTCATCATCAAAGCCACATAGAAAAACCTTAACCCTTCCCTAAATCTAAACTTGTAGTAAAGAACCACGAGTTTTGAGAATTTCCAAAATAAGGTACGATAAAATGATCGAGAGGACAAGTTTAGGGAGCGTAATTTTGAAAGTATGAAATATGAGAATTAGGATGGGGAAGGAAAGCGATTCAGAATAGATGTCTGAAAAATAGGTACACAACAGGAAATTGAGAAGCTGAAAAGTATTTAGTTCCAAGGAGGAATGTGTTTTGCCTTGTAGCCTTCCTTCCTTGAGCAATTAAGTCCTTAGGGGTGTTCTACACCTAGTATCCTAATGCCAACTAGTATGGGAGCTACTGACCCAAAGCTTGTTAAGGGAGGTAGAAAGCTTAAGAAGGCAAAACATTGCACCATTCCTAACCTTGAACAAAATAACAGGAAAATAGATTATGAACTGAGAAACTGAAATGGAAACAAAAAGTGGAGAAAGAAAAAGACACAGTAGAAAACAAGTAAAAAAAAGATGCACCAAATCAAGTTTAGGGATGCTTTTGAAAAAGTTTTGAATAGAAGGGAAAGGATGGCTTGGTTGAAGCGGGTATATTGAAAATATGCGACCTAGGTAAACTTGGACCTTAAATGTCTAGTTATGCAGTACCTGGCCATACATTTTCAAACCTAAAATACCTATTTGATCCTGAGGGTTGTGATATGCCTACATTAGTAGCGAATGATCTGACCAACAAGCCTATAGGACCTAATTTACTCAAAAAAGGCTACCACTCTATTACAATGAAGTCTCATAAGGCTACCTGACCTACAAATTAATCATAAAGGGAAGACTAACACACACTCACTGAGTCAAGAATTGTAACTGTTTACTAGCTATGAATTATCTGCTATATTGAATTATCTAAATTGAAAAAATTTTAGAATCCTGAGCGAAGTGAGTTAAATTGATATCCTGGCTGGAATTTTACTTAGGCGAATTGTTGATCGATTGAAAAAGATGATTAAAAGCAAAACGTAAATCGGTTTAATTGTTTGAGGACAAACAAATAGTCTTTTCTTTGCTTGAGGACAAGCAAAACTTTAAGTTTGGGGGAGTTTGAAGAGTCTAAAACTCATCTATTTTAAGCCAATTTTACATGAATATTTAAGGCTTAAAAGTTCAATTTAATGCAAAATTATGAAGTCTTCAACCAGATTTGTGTTTTGCAGGAATTTAGAGAAAATAAGCAAAAATAAGCAAAAAAACAGCAAGAAAGCAGCAAAATATGATCATAAACTCAATGTCGCGACACCGAAAGAAGCAATGTCACGACATCGACTAAGGAATGTTGTGAGATCAAACCAATGTCGCGACATCGATTGAAGTGAGCAAAACATAAAATTTCAATGTCACGACATCAATGGCGACATCAGGACTCAATGTCACAACATCAAGCCTCAAAGTCGCGACATCAGTAAAAGTAGCAAGGGCAATCATATTGCATCATGAATTAAGTAATGTCGTGACATCAGCTAAAGCAAGAAAAGTAGAAGAGATCCTGTAAAACCCGTGAAAATTTTAAATATGAATTTTGATATAAAAATGGGAGCGAAGGCGTAGTTTCTGAGGAATAGTCACAGGAGAAAAGTTAGGATTTTCTAGATCTCGGATGGCGAAAACGGATTGCATAGATTGGAATCGTCTCATGAAAATCTAAGCTATCGGGTCGAATTTTGTTGAATTACGGATAATTCGAATTTCCGTATTTCTGACAGCGGTGTCGGCGGCGGCATGGCGGATGTGGATGACATGCGAGAGCCATGGATGACACATGGCGAGCCATGTGGGTGACACATGGCAAACCATGTGGGTGACACATGGCATGCCATGTGTCAACATGCATGGCTCCTTTGAAGCCTATATAAGGGGCTTCACATGGTTTCATTCTTACAAGCAAGGGGCGCGAAGCATGTCCGTAGAGCAGCAGGAGAAGGAGGGAGAAGGGAAAAGAGAAAGGGAGGAAAGGAGAAGAGAAAGGGAGGAAAGGAAAGGAGAAAGGGAGGAAAGGAAAGGAGAAAAGAAAGAAGAAAAGAGAAGAAGAAAGGGGAGGAAGAGAGAGGGGAAAAGAAAGGAAAAGGAAGAGTGTTCGCGTGTGAGCAAACCGGGACAGTAAGAACCCCAGCTACGAAATAGGTTTCCTCTGCTCTGCAGTTATTTCGCCTAGGGTGGGTGTAATGGCCTACGGGTTTTGTTGGGTTTTCCTGGCGAATTTGTATGTTGTGTGGTTTGTTTGTGATTGTGATGGTCGAACCCGATTTCATAGGGTTTGGGATTGTTGAAAACGAGAGAACATTGTGTTCTGGGACAGCAAAATCCAGAGCAGAATGGCAAACGGGGTGTGCCCCGAATTTGCACCCTTGTGGAGCCCGGCAGCGTCAACTTTGGGCCGGCCTTGCTTTCGTCGAACTCCGATTCACGCATTCTTGGACATTCTCGACTCTACGTAAAGCTCGCCGAGTCTAGAATTTAATAAAATAAAGTGCCTTAAACAAACTGTAGCCGAATATCAAGGGTCACGACAAACAGGAATAGTCCGTTCCTAACTGTTGAACCTAAGCCAGAACCGAAATGCTCGTGACCTGATACGCCCGAGCAAGGAATTGCGCAAGGATGTTTTGTGTGGTATTTACAAAATCGGACTTTCGACTAAGTCCAGATTATTTCTGTGCCAAGCATGGCCGATGCATGGCTTCGGAACGGCTAATGTGTGTTATCACATAAATTCAATGACATATTGAATATGTGAAATTATGTGATATATGTGTAATGAAGATGGAAATAATTATTATATGCATCGGGTTTATGGATCGACACTATGTCTCACTGGGAATATGAATTATATATTACTTACCAAGTAACGGTCGGAATTATGTTAATACATGCTTGAACGATGTGTCGACATGAATGAACCTAATGATAGAAAAGATGTAGTGCATGCTTATGTGATGTAATCGATTTGAATGTATGGAATATTAACATGACTCGCATGTATGCCGATGTTAAATCAATATATGGAATATCGTGGTGCATTGTATACGTAGTGTTCATAGCACACACATAGTGTACGTGTAGAATGTCCATGCAGAGGTCTTCATACATCGGGTCATGGTTCGAGGCAAGAGGCACAAATTGCACAGATTGGTAAAAGTGCACACCGCATTACATGAGTGTGTGTACACGGAATCGGTTCGGGCACCAAGGTTGCGTAGAATCGCGTGGGCTCGAATGGACTAAGTCCACCGAAGTTCCACAAGAAAGAACTAAATGAAATGAAATGTGCTCTGCGTAGCAAGTGTGGGACAGATACCCTCGTGTGAAAAGCCTAAACCTGTTAGACAAATGTATTCAACTATGAAAGCCCCAAAATGTCAAAGGGTGTAAAGAGACTGCTATGAGACTCTCGGTGCTCATACTCTTAAAAAGATACGAACGATTAATAACATCGCCATAGACTACGTGATTGTGAGATGGGAGTCTGGGATTGACTCTGAGATTGATTTCATCGCACTCGTATCGGGGGTGGTGGGGCTGAGGTCGACCCTGGTGACTGGGCACGTAGAGTGTAGTCTCACATGTGCATGTAGATTTTTTCCATGATAGACAACATGTATGCAATGATCGTTGTTGTCTGACCGTGAAATGATAATTCTGTATTGTGCAATTTTGGGTAGAATAGCCCTCAGATTTATCTCTACTCTGTTAGCTCACCCCGGCCGGACCCCATTTCGTGGCCAGACAAGTACAGTGCACGACGCCTCTCAGAGGCTCCGGGATTATGAAGAGGGCCGAATCGTGGCCTTGATTCTTGTTTTGTGTATATATTGTGAAACGAACTAGTTTTAATATATGTTTTGTATTAGGAGCGATGTAATAACTCTCGATCTATAAATGTACGGTGTTCTGTGAACTGTGATGGGATGAGTATGGACGACGGGTCTATTAGGGTCATTTTACTACGCCGTCTCACGATATGAGACATTGTGTTACAGGTCAGACGGCGGGTCAACCTGACCCCGCTGGGGGCGTCACAAATCCAATGTCGCAACATCAGTACTCAATGTCACGACATCAAAAATCAATGTCGCGACATCGAAAATCAATGTCGCTACATCAAAACAAAGCCTCAACACTAAAGACATCAACTAACAAATATCGCGACATCAACTCAATGTCGCAACATCAAGACTTGGAGTCGTGACATCGGCTAAAGGCATTAGAACATAAGAAGAAAAGTCACGACATCAAACGGCAATGTTGTGACATCATAATTCAGTAACATCAAAGCATTATCGCGACATCAAAGTCTAGAGTCGCAACATTAGAGCAAGGCTAGAAGAGCTAAGACACCAATAGCAATGTCTCGACATCATCCATGACATTTAATTGACATGTAGAATACAGAGTCATGACACAAAATTTCAATGTCATGGCATCAAAATCGACCACAATGAAACATACAATGATGTCGCGACATTAGTCACGACATCGCCCACGCATACATCGCGACTGTGGTAGATTGGCTTTTCAAACGCATGTCTTTCATTTCTTCGTGGCCCAATGATGGGAGCTTATAAATAGTTCCTGCAGGGGAGCGCATAGCTTTTCAGCCGCTGAACGGTTTTTGAAGCCAGGGAAGAGCTCAAATCTCCTCAGAGCATATTTCTTTTTTCTTTTATTTTCGTTGCTGCTATCTTTTTTATTTTCTTCCTAGATTTATTTTTCTTGTGATTGCATAGTGGATCTAAGATAAATATTTCGAGCTGAATTCAATGTCTATCAAGTTTCATTTATGTCTCGACCAAGGGAGTCTAGATATTTTTCGGGAATCTGTTTGAGTTCCGCTTGATTTCAATTTCAATGAATTTGTTTGATTAACTAGTCATTGTTATTTGCAATCCAATTATGAAATGATAAGCTCCCTCTGGGAATGAATATGATGTTTTTGATTAAGCCAGAGATTTAAATGTTGTCAGGCAGAAAATGGATTGATTTAATTAGTATCATTTCTACACGAGTTGTTCTAAAGTGTTCTGTACCTTGAAGGAGCTATATCTATGCTCTGATTTCTAGGATCCCCCTGAGTGATATAGGGATGGATGACCTGAGAGCAAAGAGCAGTCACTTGGGGGTAAATGGAGACTATATTCATTGAACCACAGGACTTCAATGACAATGGATAAACCATCAGGATGACTTTAACCTGAACCTCAAGGTTCCCTCCTAGGTGACAGTAGGAGTGTGTTCCCAAGGCATAATGGCCGCCTATTGATGTATCAGTTTAATCCTTAGATGTTTCACCCCGCCTGGTAGAATAACTTCAATCTCAAGTTGAACAAGATTCAAATCAAGCGAGAAAGATTTGAGTTAATGATGTCATGTACAACCGCATCGATAAGGCTCGCGATTATCCCCGGCTCTATGGAGGCAAGGCCTGGCCTTAAGAAATGGCGTGGCACCGTTTAGGAAAAACAACCAAATCTTAAAAGAAGATAAACCCCAAAATAGCCAATTAGACCCATCGTCTCGGTTTAGAATATGGTCGGCCATTCAGTAAATGTGGTAAAGGTCATGAGGTATTCCAGTGGCTATACCACTGCTTCTCGGGGCAAATCAAGAATTCTTGTCCTTAACAATACTTATTCTCGAACCCCTTACAAATTGATCATCATAACACTAATTTTAATCCCAGTGTTATTTCTACTCAAAGAAATCTTTAATTCTACTAGATTTCTTTTTCTTTAAAGAACAATTATCAAACATTCTTTCATTCTGATTATTTTAAACAGTTCAAACTTCCATTTAGAGGTTCAAATTGTGATTTACTTGAGTAGTAGGGGTAGTTGATCTTTAGATTTTCATCAACTCCTCGTGAATGATATCTGACTTATAATCCACTTTATTACTCTGATATAATAATACTCACGCGTATTTGCACTCACCCAGCTTTAAATACATATCTCTACATACACAGCAAAAAAGTCTTTACATATTTATATAGTCTACACAAGTTTTTGGCATATTGTTAGACTAAAAACAGTTTCTAATAACAGTATTCCATATAACTTGATCAACATCATGGTCTAAAATTCAGTTAAACAAGTTTTTAGTGTCGTTTCCGGGGATTAGACAATAGTCTTCTAGTAGCCTTGTCAAGAATATTGTTTAGTAAAGAAAATGGTCTAACACTCATCCCTGCATTTTTCTTGGCTATCTACAAGGTATAAAAGGGTATACACTATTCGATTTGACATCATATACCATCTTTCATTCACGTGATGTGTCTACCAGGTATATTTCTCTAATCCCATTTCTTCTTCTTCTTCTTCTTCTTTTTCTTCTCTACGTCTTCCTATTCCTACTACTCTTTCCCCCTCTTCTTCTTATTCTTCATCTATTTCGAGCCTTCCTAACCCTCCCATTTCTTTTCAAAACAACACACATGTTGTCTCTCCTTTCCCCCTTTCTTCTCTAAACTCTTCTTCCCCTCCTTTGTCACCTTCCCCTCCTTCCCATGTCGCCCCTTTTGTTCCTCTCTGACGTTCTTCTCTTCCTCATCACGCTCCCTCTTGGATGTAGGACTTTGTCTGCAGGACTTTGTCCCTAGCCTTTCTATTACCACATCTCCTCATTCTGATTTTCTACTTCATTCTCTATCTTATACGAGTTTTCTTACCTAACTTTCGTCCCTCCAAGAGCCTTCCTCTTATGTGGAGGCCTCCATTTCCCTTAGTTGGTCTCAGGCCATACAAGCCAAGCTCCAAGCCCTTGCATCTAATATTACCTGGGATTTCTCCCCCCTCCCTCCCGAGAAACATCCTATTGGCTGTCGATGGGTTTACAAGCCCAAGCTACGTTCTGATGGTTCTATTGGATGCCTTAAAGCCCGTTTGGTCAGAAAAGGATATGATTAGATGGAGGGCCTCGACTATATTGACAGTTTTTCTCTAGTAGTTAAGATGGTTACAGTTCGGGTCCTCCCTATAGTATCTGCGACTTCCTCTTGGCCCATTTTTCAGCTTTATGTCAATAATGTCTTCCTCCATGGCTACTTGGATGAAGAAATTTATATGGTTCCTTCGGAAGGTCTCCTAGATATCCCTTTCGAACATGTTTGTCGTCTTCGCCACTCACTATATGGCCTCAAATGGGCCTCCTGATAATGGAATGCTGAACTTTGTACACAACTTCTCAAACTTGGTTTTCAGTAGTCCCTATTTGACCCCTACCTTTTCTTATTCTGGTATGGATCCTCTTTCATGGCCCTCTTGATTTATGTTGATGATCTCCTCTTAAATGGGAATGATGAGACTCTTCTTGACAAGGCTTGTGCCTTCCTAGATCATACGTTTTTATGTCAAGGACCTTGGCCATGCTCGTTATTTCTACAAGGTTTTGAGGGTGGAATCTCATGCAAAAAGCAACGGAAAACAAAAAAAAGACCTCAACAAAACCATCCCCGAAGGGATCCCCAGTAGATCAAATCCTGCTCAAACCATGTATGGGTGCATGATTACCTTTGGGAGCAATTAAAATCGAGCATAATTAGTTGAGGGTAGTGGGACCAAGCAAACTAAGCTCACATCACCCCTAATCCAGATCCAATACCTAAGAGGGAGCCACAACCCTCCAAGGCATCGAAAGAAGTCCCTATGCTAGCCAAGTCTCGATTTGGAATGGTGAAGCCCAAACTGTCTCATAAAGAAGAGGTTCTCAAGAACACTGCCATGGAATCTTTTTACTTCATTTTTCTATGCAAATAACGGCTTATTCGCATGTGACTTTGACTCATATCATATTACACATGTGTTTTTATCCTCTTCGTGTTCCATATCATTATCACTACTGCCATTAATCAAATCCCTTTTTGCAATTACATTTCATGATCCGGGATGCCCGCTTAATTCTTTTAGTTATCGCTTATTAAATTGCCAAAGTGTCACGATCTAATCCTCGACTGACCATTATGATCCAAGCTCTGAGTCTTGGCTTACTCCAACATTTTCACTGATTCTCTCAAAACATTTTGTTTGGTTTTATTAAATTTTCGTTAAAGTGTCGCGACCCGAATCCCCTACTGACCGGCCATGATCCAAGCCGGAGCCCTGGCGATCTCGACATTTTCAATTATCTTCTCAAACATTTTGTTTGTGTTATTTCATTTTAGACTTTAATTACGCCAAGACTCTATTTCAAGTGCTTCCATTAACATTTACATTTAACAAAATGCATTTACAAAATAATGCCTATTACAATGTCTCACAGAATATGAAAATATTTATACAAATACATATTTTTTTATATCATTTTTCGCTTAAGCCAGGATTTTACATATGGCTATAGAGTCAACATTCACGATGTGATTCAAATTTGGCGGAATCCTATCCTCGTTTTGTCATTCAAGATAAATGCAGATCTCACATTCAATATTGCAATCTCACATATGACTATAGAAGTCAACATTCATGATACCCACAGAATCCTCGGCCCCGTTGTCATTCTAAGAGCAATGTGATTTTCACATTCACATACTATCTCACATATGGCTATAGAAGTCGACATTCACAAATAAGATTCACTGGTGAATCCGTCCGTTTTCATTCAAGAGGGCAATAAAGATTTCTATGACTCAATGTTGCCATCTCACATATGGCTATAGAAATTATCATTCACTATGTATCTTCAAAGATTTAACTCGCCCTATTTCATATTCTAAGAGCAATGTGATTTTCCTCACATTCAATATTTACGATACCTTCATGACTAATCTGGGGCTGTGAATTCCGGCCATGTCATTTGGGTCTAATACATTTCAAATCAATTTACTTTTATGGTTTCACTTATAGTTCAAATACACACACACATACATACATTAATAAACATTTCGAATAAGAATAATTCAAATCGATATATATATATATATATATATATATATACACATATATATATTTCACAAATAGAACTCATAACCGATCATAATCACATTCTCGCTCTTCATATCATTATGTAGATCTACTGTGCCTGACATTCATACCTCTTAATTGCCTATCACTTGTTCATTCATGTATTTCCTATCATTTGTTATCTTTTTCTGGTTATATGTGATAATAATCATATATAATTTAACCACATTATGTGTTCATGACATGTTGTCTTTCATATTCATGTTCATGTTTAAGTTCGTTTTTCATATCATATTCATGTTTCATGAACACATCTATACATATTGCATTTCTTGTTCATATCTACATCCTTTCTTACCATGTATTCCAATTAACTTTAACCAAGCGATTAGTACACTTGGTACAACAATTCAATTTTCAATCAGGGAAAAAATTCACATCACATAAAATCAATAAAAAATTTGTTGATAATAAAAGAAGGTTAAACATCAAGAGTCTGTTCAGTGAGAGAAAATACCCGGTATTGATGCCATAACATTCTTGAAGCTTCTCCTCTGAAAACTGCAAGAGATCTCCATTAGTGTTCACACCAAGGTCACTTTGTAAGGAACTTCCAAGCTTTCCTCCAAGCTGTTTCCTGAAGGTTGCTCTGAGTAGGCTTCAAAGCCCCCCCTTTCTTCATTACTGATTTCTTCTTTAGCTACAACTGTTGGGGTTGGCTCTCTGGGAACTTCTCCAAGATGGACTCTTGGATTTTGTTCCCCACATTCAACTTAATGCCTTTGACCAACGTATATAATAGTAATGCACGGTCCTGTCTCACAATAGAGACATGCTTAGAAGGCTTGAAAACAAAATTAATGAAATAGAACCAAACCTTGTTGATTTTATGAGGTCCCTCCTGCTTAGAAAGCATCGAGATACTTTCTGCCTTTTTCCATTCCCCGTCTCCAGCTGAGCTCCTCGCTATTTCCTCGAAATTTGGCTCTTCTCGGAGCCGCTTCATATCAGGTGCGCCTTCTCCTTCGTTTGCCGAGGCCAGGGAAATGGCCCTTTCTCCAAAAGGGACCCATCTCCCCCTAACATAACAGGCTAGGTTATTTCTATCGCCCAGATTGGAGTAGAATTTCTTCACCAGGGCTCTTCTGCCTAGCTCTAATTGTTTGCACACTTTCTCCTAGCCTCTTCTTTTGACTTCCTCTTTAAATGGCGGCACAATTTCTCTGAATCCTCTTTCCTCTATGAACCCTTTCTTTGTAAGACTCTTTTGGAAAGCCTCAACCCCCTTGTCATAGTAGAATACTCGCGCTTCTCCTACTTCAACCTCAACCTCCTCCTCAACTGTTTCTTCCCTAATTTCTTCAGGAGCAGTCTCCTAATTCTCTGGTTATTTTGCCCTCTCTCTTAGTACTTCCTCCATGATGTTTTAAACTACCTCATCTCAAGGGAGAGCTAGTGGCTAGACATTTTTCGATTTCTGAAATGAGGTCGAGAAGGTTGTCAGGCTCAAAAGGCAAGGATTGACTCGATTTTCAATTTTTCACCATGTGTTCCTTTAAATAGGGAGGCTGCCTTAAGTGCGATGTCGCGACGTCGACACTCAATGTCGCGACATTGACAAAAATTTTTAAGTGACTCAACTCAATGTCGCGACATTGGGGATGCTTTGTCGTGATCCCGATTTGATGTCACGACATTATGGATTCTATGTCGCGACATTTATTAAGATTTTTGAGTAACTTGATTTAATGTGCGATATTATGGATGCTATGTCGTGACATTGATTAAGATTTTTGAGTAACTTGATTTAATGTCGCGACATCGGATTGTACGTCGCGACCGCCTTAATGTCGCTGACTGATTCGATGTCGTGAACATTATCATGTCACGCTACCGTAGATGCCTTAATGTCGCGGATTAATGAACGATGTCGACTTAAGGATAATGTCGCGGACATCGAGAAATTTTTCGAAATGATACCGTGACATCGAGGAAAGCTTTTTCCTCTTCTTGATTTTTACTTGTTTCCTTCATCTTATTTATTTCTGCATACTCAATTCATGCTTGTGAATGTCAATCTAACAAGAATTAAGTATCTCAATTCAAGCATGGACAAGAAAGCTCACTTTCTCAACTCAATAGTATTCATCAAATGTTCTTTGTACTGCAACAATTATCATTCAAACTAAAAATTTTTTCAACAAAGGAACAATGAAGCTACTATGCAATTTCAAAATTAGAAAAAATTTAGACTCTCCCAAACTTAGCATGTGCATTATCCTCAAAGAACAAATTAGGGAAATGGACTTCCCTATGTGGGTAAATTCTGCATCATTGAGTTTGGGTTGAAGTTCTTCCATTTAAATTCCATTGATATTTGCAGCTTCTTTGTCTTGAAATTAAGCAAAATCTGACTAACATAAGTTTCAAATAAACTCAAACAAAACTACTCTACCAACTAAACTATTCAAAACACACTTAATTAAACAAAATTAAATTGTAAAGTAAAAATAAAAATTGCTTGGTCATTCTTAAGTAGTCGTCAATTTTATAAGTTTAGCCTAGAAATCATTATAATATGTTCTCTTTCAAAGAATTTTTCAATTTCTTCTAATATGAGACGCTTCTTCATTCAACTTCCTCCCAGTAATGTTTCACAAATTTCTAAACTATCTACTTTGAACTCATTTCCTAAATTGGTTTTCAAAGTATTGTCATTTCTCCAAAAGGGTAATCGTAATCCACTATGGACAACTCCATTCGACTCGAGTTTTCGAAAATTGCTCAATTCAGCACAGATCTAGCTCTCCACTTTGAATTCTCTCCTCGAATCCTCTGATCGGCGCCACTTGGCCTTATCTTTGTAGATCCCTGCATTACCATAAGCTTCATTCCCCGGCCTTTCCGTGCGTCATTCATCCTGGAGTAATCTCTTCTCAAAGACTTTGAAACCACGCTCACGCTCGATCGGGCCTACACGACCCAAGAGTATTCAAGCTCAAGAGAAAGATGACATGGCTTTTCAAATACAATCCTGTATGGGGACATTCCAATAGGAGGACTTTATAAAGAAATTCCGTGCTTCTCCACAATGCATCATCTACCTTTACTACCGCCTTCTCGCTCAGGTTTACCCGCCTCCTCAGTTACATTCTTTATCTCCTGGCTAGAAATTTTTCACTCCATATGACTAAGGGTGATGTCAATCCCATAACATGTCCGACTCCATTCGCCGTGAGTTTTGCAAACATTTTGTTTGCAAAATGGCTTCCCTCATCACTAATGATTGTCCTTGGGGCTCCAAATCTACTCAAGATGTTTCTTTGAATAAACCCCAAAACTATGTTGCCATCATTTATGGGACAAGCTATCGCTTCCACCAATTTGCATAACATGTCTGACTCCATATCTGCTCAGGAGTTTTGCAAACATTTTGTTTGCAAAATGGCTTCCCTCATCACTAATGATTGTCCTTGGGGCTCCAAATCTACTCAAGATGTTTCTTTGAATAAACCCCACAACTATGTTGCCATCATTTATGGGACAAGCTATCGCTTCCACCAATTTGGATACATAATCCACAACAAGGAGAATGTACAGATTTCCAAATGAGGGTGGGAAAGGTCTTATGAAGTCTATCCCCCATACATAAAAATTCGCACCACTGATTCCCTTTGCAGGCATCTCTTTTTCTTCGTTTAGTGTTGCTCTGGCCTCCGACATCTATCACAATACTTCACCAATTGCAACAATCTCTCGAATGTAGGCCAATAAAACTGACCGGAGAATTTTCAGTTTGCCTTTGCCTCCCCAGAAGTGTCCTCCATATGGCATGACGCATGACATTTATCTACACCTACCGTTATGCCTCTGCACATCTCTTTGATAATCCGATCAACCCATTTTCTAAATAATGCTGGTCATCCTATTATACATAACTGGCATTAATTTAACTTCTTTATGTCAGAATAATTCGTGGTATAATTCTAAAGCTAAATAGTTTATAATACCAACATACTATGGTACTTTGAACTGATACCAAAAGTCAGTTCATATCGCGGGAAATTTTCTTCTAATTCAGGCCCTCTTTCATCTTCAGTAGGCTTTTCTAATTTGTATAAGTGATCTGCTATCATATTATCACCGCCCTTCTTGTCCTTGATCTCCAAGCCAAATTCTTGCAGCAATAGCACCCATCTGATCAATCTTGGCTTTGCATCTTTCTTTGCCATGAGATACTTGATTGCTACATGACTAGTGTGCAGGATGACATGGGACCCCAATATATATGGTCTAGATTTAATTTCTTCAAATGCTAATCTGCATGCTTCATCAAATTCAAAATTTGCATCCTTTTCCAACAGTTTGCATAATGGTCTTGAAATCTTGAAGAAATCTTTTATAAATCTTCTATAAAATCCCGCATGTCCCAAAAAACTTCTAATCCCTTTTACTGTAGTAGGTGGCATCAGAGTTTCAATTACAGAAACCTTTGCTTGGTCAACTTCAAGTCCAGTTATAGAAATTTTATGCCTTAAGACAATACCTTCAGTTACCATAAAATGACATTTTCCCCAATTCGTAGCTGTTTTTATTCTGCACTTATGATATACTTAAATTTTCAGTAATTTCGAAATCGATCCATAAACTGAGAAGTCATCCATGAAGATTTCCATAGCTTCCTCCACTAAATCTGAAAAAATGGACATCATACACCTTTAAAAGGTGGTAGGAGCATTACACAGCCTAAATGGCATACTTTTAAAAGAAAAGGTGCCATAAGGACATGCAAAGGTAATCTTCTCCTGGTCCTCAAGAGCTATGGCAATTTGATTTTATCCAGAATATCCATCAAGAAAACAGAAATGAGGGTGCCTTGCCAACTTGTCCAACGTTTGATCTATAAAAGGTCAAGGATAGTGATCCTTTTTAGTGGTAGTGTTCAGTTTCTTGTAATCAATGCATACACTCCATCCCGTCACAGTTCTTGTTGGAATTAGCTCATTTTTCTCATTTCTGATGACTGTGAATCCACATTTCTTGGGAACCACATGAACTGGGCTCACCTAAGGGTTGTTTTAAGTACTTATTTTTTGAAAACTTCTTTCATAACTGGATTTAGCCTTCTTTGATATTCAATTGATGTTTTTGCATTTTCCTCTAAGAGGATTTTATGCATGCAAATTGATGGACTGGTCCCTTTTAAGTCTTTTACTTACTAGGCTATTGCTTCTTTGTATTTTGTGAGAATTTCAACCAGTTTATGCTCTTTATCTTCTATCAAGTCAACTGCTATAATCACAGGTTTTGATTTTTCAGCTCTTAAGAAGGCATATTTCAAGTGTTTGAGCAATTTCTTAAGAATTAACCCCTTAGAACTTTTTTCTACATCCTGTGCCTTTTCTTCACCACTGCTTAATTTTTCTGCATTGTCTTCATTCAGACTAAATACTGTTTCTTTTAATTCAACCTTGGCATTTAGATGTTCAAAATCAAGAGCCTCAATATACTAGAAATTCATCATATTTTCATTCATCGAATCTTGGTTCTTACAATCATCAATCAGTTCATAACTAATAGGAACTATTTTTTCTACAATCTTACATTAAGCTTTTTCAAAATCAGTCTACTTCAAGCTTTGATTAACATTGAAGTGTACTTCTTCATTTCCCACAATGAGAGTGAGTTCTCCTTTCTTCATATCAATCAAGGCTACTCTAGTGGCAAGAAATGGCCTGCCTAACAGCAGTGGAACTTGCTTGTCTTCCTCAATGTCTATCACAACAAAATCCAATGGGAAAATAAATTTTCCCACCTTGATCAGTACATATTCCAAGATTCCTTATGGCTCGAGCCTGACCCGTCGCCATTCGTGAGTGTCATAGTCAGTAGGAGTTAACTCCCCTAACTTCTAGATTTTCACTGTCTTATTAATGGTATCGATTGATAAGCCAACTCAGAATCACAAAGAGCTATACCAAACTCATAGTTCCCTATAGTGTAGGGAATGATGGAGTTGCCTGGATCTTGCATTTTCAGTGGCAAGTTCTTCTGAATGATTGCACATAAGTTGCTGATAAACTTACCATTCTATCTTCCTCCAACTTCCTCTTCGTTGAGATTCTTCATAATTTCCATACGAGGCATTTATCAAAGCCTCAAATTCATTAATGTTTGATTTTCACTTTCAACATGTTCAAGAATTTGAACCGATCATCAAATTCAATTTACGCCGAGGGAATGAATAGGGGAGGTATACAAAAAGCTCTCACTTCCTTCTTCTTTTGTTCTTCCTCTTCGCCACGCTTTGTCGCACCTTGATTTCTCTCTTTCATCCAGAACCCTGCCTGTCACCTTGTTTTCTTTTCAGTTTTTTGCCATTTTCCTTCTTAGGTCGCCTTATCTTATCTCTTTCTATTTTCCACTTTCACTTCAAGTGTTATAGCCATATACCTAGATTCTTCTCGTATCACTAGGGGAAAGAATCACTAGACTGATTTGCATACCTAAAGGCGCTTGCCCTACTCAGCCCCAGATTCTTTAGTGAAGCATTAGTGTCGTTCGAACATAGTCAGTGCTCACCGACTGCCGCACCAACAAACTTCGTCATGGCTGTTGAATAAATTTTTCACCCATGAAGTTTAGCATATGATCCTCAAAAGACTGGGACCTTCTCCGGCTCGATTGTCTCGTTTATGATCGGGCCTGATGTCTTTATCCCTGGAAACCTTGCGGGAGTATAATTTCGCTAAAAGTTCCTCGTATCCGGTCTAGAATTTATCAGACTCCTCCTCCATAAGACAAATTCTCATGGTTTATAAGGGCTACTGTGTAATGGGTTGGAAGGTTATTGTTTGGCTTGAAGTTATAGCTCCTATTACTTTGAATGTACTGAACTTCTTCAATTCGTCGTCAGCTCCCACACCCCACTTCGTCTGGTTTAATGGTTTCTTTTTCCCGATTATTCATCCGCTTCATCGCTGCATCCACCTTGCTTTTATTGGGTCGACATCTTGTTCGGCCTTAATCACTCCTCCTCATTTTAGCCTCGCTACTCCTCTAAAGCTTCATGAGCTTAATTGCTCGCTACTTTCATCAACTCCAGTAACTTCTCAAAGATTTTTTTCTTTCTCAATGCATCTCCAGAGGCTGCATCTATAGTTCCCTTCGAAATGTAATTCATTGCATGATAGAAGATGTCCATCTGAGTCATCTTCTCTATCCCATGCATGTGACATCTCCTTAACAGCTGTTTGAATCTTTCCTAAGCATTGAATAAAACCCATTTTTTTGCTGGTTGCAATGATTTCTCCTCCTTTCAAGTGAGAGGTATGGCATGAATTTGCAATGATGGGCTCTACCCATTCTCCCATGTGTTGATTGATCCATATGGTAGGGACTCAAACCAACTGACTACTGTGTCTCTTACTGAGGAATGGAATAACCGTGATCTCGATAACATTCTGATCACCCCATTTAGCCTTCACTTTGTTTTTCATCCCTCAAGAATTCGCTTGTGTGTTGATTACTACACAAATAAAGGCTATTTTACACCCTTATTAATACTGCAGTTTTGAGCACTTTAGTAGTAATCGCCTAATTAACCCAATTAGCATGTTAAGGACCTAGCAAAGCTACTAATCAAATTTTAGTGGCAAGCCATATTTTTGCACTTCTTTTATACCACATAGGGATTTAGCTCAACCACATGGAGTAATCCAAGCCAACTCATAAATAAGAATCAAAAACAGAAGAACACAATATAATGAATCAAAGCACCATGTATATTTCCGCAAGTGGGTCATGGAAATTTCACAACTCCCCCCGCGACAATCGCTCATGCTCGATTTTGCCTTTTAACTTTTCATTTTAGATTTCTTCCGATTCATTCCCCGTAATAGTTTTTGCTTAAGTATTTTGGTAATTTGTAATGAGGTTCGCTATGTGCCGCAAAACAAGACATCAGAAGGAGAATTTTTTCATTTATCGCAACTGAGGAAGCTTTTTAAATTTCTTCCCACATTTCATTCTTCACTTTCTCATTTTCTTTCCACTTTCACTAGCCAAACACCCTTCCGAGGATGACAACTCGTAGGATGAGTGGTTAGAAACCCTTCTTCCTCAAGTAAGGCCACTTCTAACGAGGGATCCCGAGGCGTGCCGAGGGTTCCATGTTTTTCACGTAGGTATCCACTACCGTTACTGTTCTCCCTTTTTAACTTTAGGTTTTGATCCCTTCGAGTCACCTTGAATGGTTATTATTCGTGCTTTGTGGCTGGGATGCTTATTGCTAGATCCATTGAGATTCATTAGTTACCATCTATGAGCCATTAGCAGGCGAGTCAAGGAGACTTGTGTTTTAACGATTGAGAGCACTAATGGCCAGTGGATGCCATTTTTAAAGATGTTTAAAGAGGTAGTTTTTATAGCTAAATAAAGATCCGATTCGGGAGATGACTATAGGTCATCCTCCCTAACGCGAGGAAATGACCCCAAGAAACCCTCAGTTGCCCTAGGAACTTAAGCCTAGTGACCTAACACTTCAAGGAATTCTATTTTACATTTTAACTTATTTTACTTTTAGTTTCACTATCAAAACCCCCCTGTTTTTATCAAAACCCTTAATCTAAAACAAATTCACCATTTTGAACCCCACTGCAAGTCATTTGTGTGAAGAAAACCCATCCCTATGTTTGACTCTAGAGCCACTATACTGCAGTAGCCATGCTACGACAGTAGAAGGTATTAGGTATAAATTTTGTTGATTCAGGATAACCCTCTGGTTGCACGAATCAAATGGCGCCTTTTCCGGGGATTGTGCTTAGGTGCAAATGACAACATATTGAACACTTGTGATCCTCATCACAAGTTATGGTGAATTTTCTTTTGTCATTCTTTTAGTAATTTTATTGATAGTTCACTTAGTTTCATTTCACAGTTTATATTTTTTCTAAAAAAGAAAAAGAAAAAAAAAAGGATTGTTTCTTTGTTGTCTGACGTTTGCCCTGTTCTTGCTGCAGGAGTGCATGTTCCAATGGATTAGAAATTCAGAAGACAGGTTGATCAAAGTCAGTATTCTATATGAGCCTAATTCTGATTTTGAATACTGACTAAATGGAACACCAAGAGGGAGAGCAACACGCTAGTACTTTGGCTGAGAGAAACTAATATTATAGGTCCATGAGGGATTACGTACACCTCCATGGGTGAACGCACTTTCGCACTATTTCTCCAACTAATGCACCATATGGCAAAGATTCATAACTCCTAGTCGGGAACCACCCAAATTTCATGGAAATCAAGATTCCACAAGATAATGCACTCTATGCTCCTCTACATCATGCTTCAACTCCTCAGCCACCATAACCACCACAGTTAACCTCTTCAGTTGAGCAAGCAATATTGAAATTGAGCAAATTGGTGGGTACTTTTATAGAGGAGCAGAAAGTGGTGAATGTCCAAGCAAATCAGAGAATTGATACTGTGGAGAGAACCTTAAACAAGAAATTAGATGGGTTCCAGAGCGAAATTGATCAGAAATTTGACATCCTGTAGTACTCCATTTCAAGGCTCACCAACCAGTAGCATGTTCATCCAGAGGAGGAGAATCCGGAGGAAGAGTGCCTGATTGGCACCAATGTGGGTGAACAGCTCAATCGCAAGAGCTTCAGAGGACCGATAGATGAACCAACGTAAGCTTCTCAGTAATCAGAATCCCCATAATTATGTGTTGTCTATGGGCCATGGAGGAGAAAAGAAGAAATCCTTCCCTTGTTGATTGAGGAAGGCAGTGGAAGAGCCCCAAAAGCATATCCTTAAACCATTTCCCACAAAATTGAATCCTAGTTCCACTACCTGCCATAAATGTCTAGCATCACAATATATCTCTCCCGACGAAGTGCACATCCCGCCTACACTGGGCAAAGACATTCACACTGAACACTCCACCGCTAAGCCCATCCCATCTCGCACGTCAAGGCAATACTTTAGGAAGTTAAGGGCCTTTGTTCAAACTGGCCACTACATCACAAACATCGGGCAAAATTACCATGTCGCATGACACAAAGGATGGCTCATACCAAACCATTCGTTCGGGATTCTCGAGCACTCGACCTCAAAGAATTACACTAGCTCTAAGTTCCAAATGTACCTCCAAAGGCTCGAGAAACTAGTTCTGGGGACTCGCCCCACTTTTGTTTTGATTTTTATGTTTTATTTTATTTATTTACTTTGATTTATTTAATTTTTCTCTTTAGGTTTCTCTAATTTTAATGTAATCTTTGTTTTTAGCTCATCTTTTATTTTCATGCATTTTTTTTAATTTTTTCTTGCTTATTTTTGTAGGTTTGTGCTTAGTTTTTGCAGCAGGGGAGGTAGAGCAAAACCCAGAAAATTTCACAAGGGTCATAAATTTCACAGGACTCGCATTTATTAAATAATTTCAGAAACGACAAGTTTCAAAGCACTATAATAGAACAAGGTAGTAAAAATAATTTATTTTCTTTTATATATATATATATATATATATAATAATATATTTCAAAAAATCATATGAAATTATGTAATAAGGGTAGTGAATTCCACAAAACCCTCTCCCAATTTCTGCACCCCTATTTTCTTTTGGCCATAACTTTTTCATCTGAACTCTGTTTTGGGTAATTTTGGTATCGTTGGAAATCTTAGAGAGTTTAGAATCTAAATATAGTCTGAAAGAACACTTTTGAGATTATGATAAGGGTGTAATTTTCAAAATTCTCCAATTGGTCCCTTTTAACCTCTCATTTCTTCTTCCAACTTGATCATTTGAAGCCCAATTGGGGTGAATAAGGCCTCTTATAAGCACATTTTTGTGGGCTTTTTATCACCCTTGTAACATGATCATATTTTGCACTATTAATATTTTTGTTTAACACTTTTCATCTCTTTTGTTTTTTGTTTCAGGTGGTTCCTCCTCTCCGCAACCGATTGCATTTCTCCAAGGAGGTATCACTTCCTCCCTTAAATTTCCATTCCATAACCACATTAAGGACCATGTAGAATTCGGTTGGGGGGAGAGTTAAGGAAGGAAGTGTTGATTTATGTTTTGAGCAAGTCTATTTTATTTAGTCAATGGCTAGTTAGTTTGTTTTTTTACAATATAATTCATGTTTTTAGTTTCTAGTTCATGTTCAAGCCAATTTCAAAAAAATATATATATTTTTGTAATGGCCAGCTACAATATGAGAAATTGAAATTTTAAGTTCCACTCGTTGATGTTAGATTGGTTCTATGCCTAATCGAGCCAAGACCCCATTGAAATCTGTATTCAACATTTTTTTCTTCCACATTGAACTAGCCACACACTGTGCACATTAGATTTCATTTATAGGCTGAAAAACTGTCTTGCCTCCTAAGCCCTGCAAAAGTCCGACTTGGTACATTCAAACACCTTTAATAGGTTGGGACCACTGAATAAAAGACCTATGAGTCTTTCAAAAAAAAAAAAAAAAGAGAGTAAAGTAAAAAAAAGAAAAAGAAAAAGAAAAAAATAATCAGACGTCATTTGAAACCCGGGCTAACGGTCCGAGGGGTATATGGCTTAAAGTTTTAAAGCCCTATGTCTCTAACCACCGGTCTGGACACGACTTTGTACTCTACACGGGTGAATGTGCAGTTTAGCAATCAGGCCGGAGCTTTGAACTCATTAAGAGTCCAAGAAACCTCGAAGAGTTGGTCGAAAGATCCTTATGAATCGATGCCCTAAACCCAATTGGTCGAGTCACCCGAGGACCTCCCCGCTACATGGACACTTCAGAGTTCGACACCAAAGACGCACCCCTACATAAAAAGAGTTATGGAATAAAAGTTTGGTCCCGATCTATCAGGTCAGTTAGTCTAATATGTTTAGATAAGAGCTAGGTCGGGGAGAGGACAATTTTGACATATTATTTTAGAAAACTAACTGCTTAACACTTAGGTTTTTTGTGGGAATAAAGGTCGGGGTTCTTCAGAGTTGACATTATTTTGATACTGATTTCAGATACACACTCTTCCCGAGATAGCTATCGGGCAAGAGTTTTGCAACTCTCGGCTGACTACTTGGCATTATCACTTCATTTTTCAAACATCATTTTTTTGATATATATAAACACACTTCGCTTTATTTGCTTCTTCTTCTTCCATCAAGCAGCGCTAGCAATGTGTTTATTATGATTACTTACTTTTTGTAAAGAAGGTTATTTACACCTCTTACACATGTGTTTTGAGCACTTTTGTGTAGTAATCACCCTAATTAACCCAATTTGGCATGTTAAGGACCTAAAGAAAGCTACTAATCAAATTTTCGTGGGCAAGTTTTGTAGTTTTTATGTGCTTTTATACCATAGATAGGATTCAAATTAATCCATGGAGAATCCAATTAAACCCATAAACAATCAAAACAGGAGAAGAACAACATAATGAATTGCAGCACTGTACTAAGAAGGTCGCAAATTCCTCATGGTTGGCTTTGAGTTTCGTTCTCAACACCGCTCATGCCGATTTTTCCTTTGACTTTTTTGTCATTTTTCGATTTCTTTCCGATTTGTCTCCGTAATAGTTTTTGATTTTGTTATTTCAATTGTAATGGGGTTCGCTATAAAAGCCCCTGCAAACAAGACATCATAGGAGACATTTTTCATTTATTGCAAACTGAGGGGAAGTTTTCACCGGTTTCGCTTTCTATCTCTTTTTCACTTTCTCATTTTCTTTCCAATTTCTCACTAGCCAAACACCCTCTGAGGATGACAACTTAGAGGATGAGTGGCTAGAAACCCTTCCTCCTTGAAGTAGAAGGCCACTCGGTGAGGGATCTTAAGGCAGGCTGAGGGGTTCCATGTTTTTCACGTAGGTATCCACCTGCATCTGCTCACCCTTTTTAACTTTGTGTTTCGATCCCCTTCGAAATACCCCTCACTGTTATTATTCTAAGAATCTTGTGTGGCTTAAGTGGATGCTTATTGTTAGGATCCACTGAGATTCATTAGTTACCATCTATGAGCCATTGGAAGGTGAGTAAAGTAGACTTGTGTTTTAACGACTGAGAGCACTAATGGCCAGTGGATGCCATTTTTAAAGATGTTTAAAGAGGTGTAGTTTTTATAACTAAATGAAGATCCTGCTCGGGGAGATTTACCATAGTCATCCTCCCCAACACGAGGAAATGACCCCAAGAACCTCACCGTCTCTAGGAACTTAAGCCCAAGTGGACTCCAACACTCTCCCAAGGAATTCTATTTTACATTTTAACTTATTTACTTTTAGTTTCAGTATTAAAACCCCCCATTTTTTATCAAAACCCTTAATCCAAAACAAATTCACCATTTTGAATCCTACTGCAAGTCATTTCAGGTAAAGAAACCCATATCCGTACCTCGAATTTAGTTACTTTATACCGGGGCAAAGAGCTATGCTACAAGCAGCAGGAGGTATTAGGTATAAATTTTGTTGATTCCGAATAACCTTCTGGCTACACGACCGCTGCTCATCGACCACTACCGGGATGCCCTCAGGAACTAAAAGTGTTGCTACACTCATGGTAATCGAAAGTGCTTCAACTCAAGTCACTGTCACCACAACTGACATTTTCTTGATAATCGGGTCTCCGTGGTCTTCCATAGTCCCTTATCTCTCGCGAGGTCCACAAAGAGCAACAATTGGTAAATTTTGATTCATCTCTCTTTATTCTGCCATAGCTGATGCTTTTTCTCTTCTCATTTTCTTTAGATTTCTCAGTGTTCTCTCTAACTCAGTGTCCAATGGTAGCAGTTTTGCTTATGGCTGTCTGTGCATGTAAGAATGCCTGAAATGATAATACACTGAAATCAAAGTGAGATCAGTAGACAACTGAAATATTTTTTGATTTTCTTGATAAAAGATAAGTAGATGAATCAGCTACATCAGTTAGAACTATTTTTTGAAAATTTTTATGAAAATTTGATAAAAGATAAAAGATAAATGTCCAAACTAGAAACTTTCTTTTTGGAAAAAATATTGATCTTTAAACTTTACTTCAATCCTCGACAACAACGCTAAAAACTTGTTAGACCATTTTCTTTACTAAACAAAATTCTTGACAAGGCTACCAGAAGACTATTGTCTAATCACCGCAACGGCAGCCAAAAACTTGTTTCGATCGAATTTTTTACTCATGATGTTGATCAGTTATATGGAATATCGCATTTAAACTGCTTTAGTCACCGACAATATGCCAAAAACTTGTTTGGACCAAATAAATATGTAAAGACTGTTTTATGCTATTGTATGTAGGAATATGTATTTAAATCTCATTTTGGTCTAAATCATTGCAAGTGCACAGGTCATACAAGTAATAAAGTGGATTATAAGTCCAGATATCATTCTTATAGGGAATGATGAGAAAAATCTAAAGATCAACTACCCCTACTACTAAAGTAAATCACTATTTGCACCTCTAAACAGAAGTTTGAATTGTTTAAAATAATCAGACTGACATAATGTTTGATAATTATGCTTTAAAGAAAAATAAATAAAATCTAGTAGAATAAAAGATTTCTCTAAGTAGAAATGACATTGGGATTAAAATCAATGTTATGATGATTAGTTTGCAGGGGGTTTGAGAACAAGTACTGTTAAGGACAAGAACTCTGGATTTGCCAAAGAGCAATGTATTATTGCCCTGGAATACCTCATAACACTACACATGTCACTAATTAGCTGACCATATTCTTAAACCAAGTCAATGGGTCTAATTAGCTACTTTTAGGATTTTATCCTTTTTGAAGATTTAGTTATTTTTCCTAAACCATTACTTCACAATCATTTCTTAAGACTGGAAACTGCTTGCCTCCATAGATAGGATAATGCAAGCCTTCTCTAATGCAATTGGTACCTTAACTATCAATTCAACGAAAATTCCCTCTCTCCTTGATTAGAATCTTAGCTAACACAGGATTGAGATTATTCTACCAAACTGAGGTGAAACCTCTAAGGATTAAAATGATAGATTAACAAAGCATTTTATGCCCTGAACACGCTTCGCAATCACTCAAATTAACCTCGTCGAGTGGGGACATCACCAACGGCTATCAAAGTGATCTTTAGAGTGCATTGTTCAATGAATACTCACCAATTCTACTCCCAAGTGATCGCTTGCTCTGTGTCATCCATCCTTGTGTCACTCAGGGAGGATTCTAGAAATTAGAGCATAGATACAACTCTTTCTGGGTATAGAACACTGATATTCAAAAAAGCTCATTAATAGAGCAATACAAATTAAATCAATCCAGTTTTCATACCCACAACAACATTTAAATCTACAAACGAAAATCAAAACAACATATTCATTGCCAGAGGGAGCTTATCCTTTTATAATTGGATTGAAAATAACAATGACTAGTTGATCAAAAAAATTCATTGAAATTGAAATCAAATTGAATAAACTGATTCCAGAAAAATATCCAGACTCCACTTGAATTTAGGCAGAAATGAAACTCGATAGACAATGAATTCAACTCGAAATCTTATCTTAGATCCACTAATCTAATCCTAAAAGAAAAATAAATCTAGAAAAGAAAAAATATATACAAAGGAGATTTCAGCTTTTCCTAAAAGCTCAAAAATTGTTGAGAACGGCTAAAAAGTTAGGCACTCTACCATAGGAGCTTTTATTTATGGGCTCCCATCATTAGCTCAAAACGAGGCAAAGACACGGGTCTTCAAAGCCCAAAAGTCCGGGCCTCAGCTTGCCGATGTCGTGGCTGCGTGTGATGTCGTGGGTCCACTTCATGTCGCAACATTGAAACTGCGTCATGACTCTAAATTCTGCATGTCAATTCAATGTCGCGCTGACGTCGCAATATCATGCACGGTGTCTAAATTTCTAGTTTCGCTTGTCGCAACTTATACTTCATGTCGCCGACAATGCTTTCGGAGATATCAATTTTGATGTCGCTGACATTCCCGCTGATGTCGCGAATTTCACTTCTTTCGTTTAATGTTCGTACCGATGTCACGACTGTTCATGTCACGACATCAGCCGATGTTATGAGTCCGCATGTCGCGCCGCGACATCGGCGCTGATGTCGCAACATTCTTAGCCGAAGGTTCTGTCGAGGCTTGCTTTGATGTCATGATACATTGATTTTCGAAGCGTCGGAAATTGGAGTAATCGGCGCCGCGACATCGATCTTTCTATCCGCTATTTTATCCATGCCTTCGAATATCGATCTCACGTCGCATTACTCAATCCATGATGCAATACGACCGCTCTTATCGCTTATCGCATGCCGCGACTTTGAGGCTTGACGTCGCGAGATTGAGTCCTGATGTCGCCGCTGATGTCGCGACATTTAAATTTTTTGTTTTGTTCACTTCAGCCGATGTCACGACATTGGTTTGATCTCACAACATTCCTTGGTCAATGTCGCAACATTGAGTTTCTTATCACATTTCGTTGCTTTCTTGATGATTTTTGCTTATTTTCTCTAAATTCCTGTAAAACACAAATCTGGGTGAAGACTTCATAATTTTGCAATAAATTGAACTTTTAAGCCTTAAATATTCGTGAAAAATGGGCTTAAAAATAGTCGAAAGTTTGCACTCATCAACGAGCCGAGAACTATTCTCGATGGCAAAGGTGTTAGTGTAAATGACAAATTCATAAAACAAGTCGATACAACAAATAAGGATTAGATTACCCCTGCTAGCAATGCCAAAAAACTTATTTGGGACCAACATGGGAAACTATTTTCTGCTGTTGTCTAAAATGATTTATTGAAAACCTTATTTGTCTAAATCACCAGTAGTCCATAGGCCATGCAAGTAATAAAGTGGATTCTAAGTCTAGATATAATTCCCATAAGGATTCATGAGAAAATCTAAAGATCAAGTACCCCTACTACTCAAGATTATCACTATTTGAAGCTCTACCTGAGGATCGATTAACTGAAATAAGTGAATGAAAGAATTTTTGTATACTGTTCTTTAATGAAAAAGAAAATTAAAACTAAATGGATTAGAGGTTTCACTGAGTTGGAATTACACTGGAAATGGAACAGTATTTTTTATCATCAGATTGCAAATGGTTTAATAACAAACATAGTTATGAACTAGAATTCTAGATTTGTCTAAGAGCAGAGTAGTATAGCATTGGAATACCTCCTGACACTATACATTTCACTCTTTAGAACACCATATTCCTAAACCAGTACTTCACAACCTCTCTTTCAAGACTCGAAGTCCTGTCATTTCTATAGATGATAACACAAGCCTCAATTTAATCGACATTCAATCAGAATTCAATTAGAATACTTCAATAGAATTCATAACACATGATCAAGGTCGTCATCAAACTAAGACGAATCTCTAAGTATTAAATGAAATAAATCAAAGAATGGTTCTTAGCGCTCAAGAACACTATTGTCAATTAGAACTCAAGTCAAAGGTTAGAACATCACCAGTGATTCAATAAGTGATACTTAGAGTGCATTAGTTCTAAACGTATCAGCCTAGCATACCCTATTATCGCTTACTCAAAACGACCAGGTCACCGAGGATCCTAAAAATCAGAGCATGGATACAACTCTTTTTGGGTATAATCTTCTGCTACTTAGAACAGTTCACTACTGGAACAATATCAATTAAATCAATCTAATACTCAATTCCACAACATTCGTTTTAAATACTACAAAATGATAACCAAAACACCAATTTCTTCCTAAAGGGAGCTTAGTCTTCCATAACTGGATCACAATTAACAATGACTAGTTGATCAAACAAATTCATTGAGAATGTAATCAAATCAATAAATGAATTCCATAAATGAATCCGCATTCCGCCGAGTTCGCATAAATGAAGCTCGACTGGCAAATAATCCAAATTGAAATTTTAGCTCAGATCCACTACTATAATCTAAAAAATGAAAACCAAAATAAAAATACGAAAAATAAAAAAATTAAAAATATATACAAAAAGCTTCAGCTACTCTTCCGCTTTTGAGAAATTATGAAGTTCCTTTCCCCCAAAGAACTGTTGCACTCTACACTAGGTGCTTCTATTTATAGAACCCAATGATTGGGCCCTAAAAAGGAGGAAGATAATGCGGACCTTGAAAAGCCCAAAACAATTCTAATTTTAGTCATGCTTCGATGTCACGATCGATGTCGGACATTGTTGCCGTGATGTCGCGGACTTTGAAAAGGAGTCACGACTGACTCGTGACGTCCAACAATGTCGGATTCGCTATTGCCGCTTGCCGAGTCTTCGCTCGATGTCACGACTTCGAATTAGTGTCGCTAATTTCAGCATATTGTTGCCGAATTCAACGTCGCGTATCCGAAGTTCGATTTTTCTATTTTGATGCCTTCAGCCAATGTTGCGACATTCTTTCGCTAATGTTGCAACTTGACTGTGTTTGCTGATGTCTCGACTCTGAGTTCCGATGTCACGACTCTAATTACCCGATGTCGCAACATTCTTCTACCGATGTCGCGACATTATTCAACCGATGTCGCGAATCTGAACTTAGTATTCCGTTTCTTTCAACCAATGTCGCGGACTTTCCATCCGATGCTGCGACATTACTCAACCACGTTTCAACTCCTCGATTCATGTCGCGACATTCTTTGTAGCCGGCGTCATGACTCGCTTTTTTATCGCTTCATTTCTTTCTTGTTGTTTCTTTGTTTTTCATTATTTTCCTCCAAACACAAATCTAGGTAAAGATTCCATAATTTTGCATTAAATTAAACTTTTAAGTCTCGAATATTCATTAAAAATGGACTTAAAAATATATGAGTTTCCTACTCATCAAACTTCCCCAAACTTAAAGTGTTGCTTGTCCTTAAGCAAAGAAAAGGCTCATTGTTTGTCCTCAAATAATCAAAATTGATTTTTAATGACATTTTTCTTTCAATTATCTTCGGCCATACTCAGCTAATTGATTAAGTGAGATGTCGCCTGTGATATCGCACCTAATAAGCCCATTTATGAATCCTAAAGATTTTCAATGTAGATCATTCAGATTAGCAGAAAATTCATAGATTGTGAACAAATATAAGCCACCCTCCTCGGCGAGGTGTGTGTCTTCCTTATGACAAATTTTGTGTTGGGGAGGCCTTATGAGACACATTGTAATAGAATGGTAGTTTCTTCATAGTGACTGTCCTATAGGCTTGTTGGTCATATTACTTCCTCTACTAATGTGTAGTATAACACAACCCTCAGGATCAAATAGGTCTTTACGCATGTAATTTATGGCTAGGGTACTTGGGTAGATAACTAGACATTTAAGGTTCAAGTTTTCCCAGATTGCACATATTTTCTCAACAGTGTGCCTTCTAACTACTCATCATTTCTTTTCTATTCAAAACTTTTTCAAAAGCACCCCCAAACTTGTTTTGGTGCATCTTTTTACATGTTTCCCACTGTGGCTTTTCTTTCTACTTTCGCTTCAAATTCGCTTCTTCAGCCTGTAGCTCTTTTCTTTCATTTTGTTCAAGGTTTTAGGAATGGTAACGCTTGCCTTTTTAAGCTTTCTACCCCCTTAGCAAGCTTTCAAGTTAATAAAGCAGAAGAGCTATTTCACCCATTTTTATTTAACCAACCGAGTGTTCAAGTCATTAAGGGGTATGTGATATAAAATAAGAATTACTTTTCTTCCAAGAATATAGAGAATATGATCAAGACAATTTATTTATTTTAATAATGAATTAATCTTATAATATACAAATGTAGATCATGGTTCTCACTAGTGTGTGTGTGTGGTCTTCCTCTATTCAAACAATTGCAAGCTAGATGAGTTTATAAGAATTGAGATAATTTCGAGGATCTCCTAAGATAGTATATTTAGGTTCCATAGGCTTGTTTTTCTTATCACTCTCCACTAACGTCTGGACACATAACTCTAAAGATCAAGTAGGTCTTTATAGGTTTGTAATGTAAGGCTTAGGTAAGGGGTATTTGAGTAGTCATTTTAGGCTAAAACTTACCCAAACATACATATTTTCTTCCATTAGCAGCTCATATTTCATCCTTATTCTCACCATCAGCACAATGACACTATCAAGTACCCCAAAAGTTGTTTGGGTGCATCTCAGTCCATACTCCTTATATCACCTTTCAACTATACACAAATTTTGCATTCTTTCAACAAACACCAAAAAGCCTTTTTCTTTAAGACAAGGTTATTAGAGTCGTGCAATGTCTAAACCCCCTTAAGCTTTCTACCAACCCTTAGCGAGCTTTAGATCAGTAGCTCCTGCATCGGCCAAGCTCTTAGTGGTACTAGGTGTCGAGACACCCCTTAGATTTACTTACTTAGTAGCTGAAGGCCAAGGCGACTCAATTCCTCTCAACTTTATTCTATTTTTGTTTCTTTTCCACCTGATATTTTTATGTTTTCCTTTTTCTTTTCCTCCTGATATTTTTATGTTTTCCTTTTTCTTTTCCTCCTTCCATTTCACTAACCTCTTTTGATTTTCAACTTAACTCAACTCAACCAATTTGGAGTTATTTTTCCGTACAAATTTGCTCCTCACTACATTTCTCAATTTTGTTCAAGTCTTCATGTTAAGGGTGAGTTTGGTTTTTTACTGAGGGATAGTGATGTATAGGAAGGTTGTTGGCTTCAAACTTGGTTCTTATGAATAGAATTTTGGCTTTTTAAAGCTCAACATTTTGGTACTAGAGGAGTATGCATATGCATATTAATTGGGTTAGCTTGAAAGTCACAAAATTTCCAAGGATGACCTACATCATTTCTTAATTCTTGTGTTGCCTAGGATTTCATCTCAAGCGATAATAGAATAACTTCTAGAACCGATGGAGATAAAAGATAGATGGCTTCTTATAAACCTTTTCTAACCTAAGCAAAAATTGCTTTTCAAGGGTACTTAGTGACCAAGTGCATGGATTTGAGAAACCACGACTAACAGGCCTATTAGAGAGATAACCCATTAAACTTCTTAAGTCCTATTATCTCTAATATCATTCATATCTCAAGGGTTCACCTATATCCCTATCGACATCACAACCACTCCAAGCAAAACTTAATTAACTCAAAGATTTTTTATTTATTTATTTTATTTTATTTTATTTTTAGGTTTTCATAACTTTTGAAAATTTTATGAGTATTTCACAATATAGGCTACTTATTTACACTCTTCAATCAAAATTGGGTGCATGGGTATGATAAATTGATCATACAACATTAGTGCTCAATAAACCTATCAACAAGCAATAATCTCAATATGTCCCAAGCATGTGAAAATTATGTGTGCAATTTATTTTGAGTGTATGTGTAGACAAAAACTCTAACTAACAAAATAAACCAAAACTAAGATGTAAGTTGGAAAGCACCAAACAAAGCTGTCATCCATAAAACTAAAGAAAAATCCCATCCTCAGTTATCACGCAACATGCGGGTGACATGATAAACCAACCAAAAATAAACACCCCCTAAACTCGGGATGAACATTGTCCTAAATGTCTAGCAACGAAAGCAAAAGGAAGCAATAAAGTAAAAGGACAATAGAGAGAGTCGGGAAAAGGAACTCCCTTTCAGTCTCAGCCACTTTGAATAGAACCTTGAAGTTTTTAGACCTTGACATCGTGTACTACCCTTGATACACTCTTTGCTCCCGGAGCCATGAAAGTGGCTTTGCATTTTCTCAAACACTGCAGGTGCGCCCAAACTTCCTTCACCTCAAATGAGTGAGTTTTGATTCTTCAAAACCTCCTTCAATACATGAAAATCACTCCACAATCAACAATGATCCACAAAGAACCCTAAAAAAAAAAACCAACAACAAAGCACAAAATAGTCTTCCATTGTAACTCCTCTTTGATGCTTGGAATGATGGATGGAAAGTTGGGGTTCAAGAATGGTAAGTTTGTGGGTTTGTGACGGCTTCGCTTAAAGATGATGGAGATGGTTTGGGGGAGGATGGGATTGAGTGAATCATGGATGGGAGATGAATTTGAAAGTGGTTAGAAGTCGCAAAGTATCGAGGGAATGAGTACGGTCGGATGTAGTGTGAAGTAGGAAGAAGAAAATGGGTTTCTAAAGAAGTTCGTAGCCTCGCCATGACAAAGGTGCTGATCACGTCAAGAAATTTTGCTCAACACCCCCTGTTCTTCCTCCAACTTATTATAATCATATCTCCTTCATTTTAGCTACACGTTGGAATGTAGAATGTGCTCATGAGCTGAGGTGAACCATTTGGAGCCTTAATCAATACAAAAAAATCAGAATGTCCAATGCTGTCCAATGTGATGATTTCTTGACTCCTTAGGTTCTCCTTGTTTTGTCTCTTGCCTATATCAATTACTATCTTCATATGTCCTTGATGCTTATATTTTCTCAAATTTCCTCTAATAGCAACCCTTAATTCTTTCATTCATGCTTAAATTCTTCTCTTAAACTAATATGTGCCAACCATGCTCCAAGGCAAGTCCTCTTGTCTTCAATTCTCCTCAAGCATGATCATGAACCTTCCAACATTATATTTCAATTAAATTTGGTTCATTTAATCTCAAAAACTTTAAATTTGATCAACATCTCAACTTGATCTTTTTCACACTTCAAGTACTATAAGTACATCAACCACTTTCCAACTCCTTGCCTTTGCTCTTGCAAACTAGTCTTGACAATATGTTGAGCTTCGAACCTACTTTATTCTATAAACACTAACAAATAAAGTTAAAACACTACTAGGATTTTCAACCCATAATTAAAAAACATAAACAAATAAAATAACTAAAAATTAGACAAAGGAAAAAGAAGTGATGTAACTTTATTACTTAGCTCGTCATTTACAAAAGAAGGTTATGTTTCAGAGTCTAGCCGCACTATCGGGAAAGTACTAGTGCTTCCATTTGAGTCTAGCTAGACTCATTGGACAACACTTCCTCTTCGATAGTTTGAATGGGGGAAAAAACTCATAATCCACTTTAATTGTGGCTAGTGGTTCAACTACAATTTCTTCAAAATAGTCCTCTTTATGTGATGCAAATGAAAGCACATCTATGATAAAGGAGGACTCTTCAAACATGCACCTTTTTGATGGAAGCAAGCTACAAATCTCATATATTCTTCTGTTTGTCAAAGGTAATGGTCAATGAGATTAACTGCTTTCTCCTACCCATAGCAGGCGTGGTTCCTCGATGTCAATCCATGTCAGTTTCGAGGAAGAAAGTGGTCTTCTTAGTATATGAGAATTTTGTAGATCCCTTTCAATGCCCTAAGTCACAAAATCAATGGGGAAGGTAAATGTGTCAATCTTCACCAAGACGTTTTCAATAGCCATCACTTGACTTTCTTCTTCAACTTTCAGTTCATCCATTATAGGCTCTTCATCCCTCTGGGTTGTTTAGAGTGCTCTTGCTCTTCAATTTCCAACTCATTTTCACTTTCTTCCACGCATTTCAGATAGGAAGTTCGTGACATTGCTCAAAGGAGTATCCATGTATTCATTGGGATTTGTAGAAGTATTACTAGGAGAGGTCCTAGAAAATTATTCCTTGAATGCTTGGACTAAGTGTTCCATTTGAGCTTCTAAGTTTTTCAATCTAGCACTAGTGTTAACCTGGAAGGCATCTGAATCTGTAAATTCCTGCTTATGAAGACTTATCATCTTCTTGTTCTCATCCATGTAGGTCAAAATCTACTCCTGAACAGAGTATAAATCCTTCCTCCTTCGAAAATGCAATGGAACTTCTCGATAAGGTGGTTATGATGAGGGTAACTGCATGCAACTCGAAGCTCATAGATAAGATCGTCTTGATACCAAAAACCATAATCATTGAATACAACTAGTTCCATGAGTGAGTCATTGTGAATTCTTGGGTCCAAATGATGAATAAGTAAGTCAAGCTTGGCTTCTTTGGAAGCAAGTCTATCTGCTCTTGAATATTCCTCTATAAGTACCTACAAATAAGATGAAAAACAAAAGAAAATAAAGTACAAAATACTAATAGTAAAAAAAATTAGCTAAGAAACAAATCACAACTAAAAATAAAAATAAAATGTCTAAATCATTTCTAACACTCCGGCTATCAAGTGATCAGCCTGGGCTTCCAACAATGGCGCCAAAACTTGTTTCACCATAATACGCGGAAACTATTTTCTGGCCGCTTGTTTAAAAATATCGTGTTTAAAATTTAATTGTCTAAATCAATCGTGCATGTCATACAAGTAATAAAGTGGATTATAAGTCTAGATATAATTCCCATAGGGATTGATGATAAAAATCTAAAGATCAACTACCCCTATTACTAAAGATCATCACTATTTAAATCGCTAACTTGAAGATTTAACTAACTAGCATAATTTGAATGAAAGAATTTAACAAACACTTAAAGAAAAGAAGTCTAATATAAGAGAATAAGAGATTTCATCGAGTAGAAATAACATCGGGAATGGACCAAGATTATGACTATCAATTTCCATGTAGTTTCCAACACGCACTCATTAAAGACATGAATCGGATTTGTCCAAGTGCTGCACAAGATAGCCTCGGGAATACCTCCTGACACTACACATTTCACTATTTAGAATACCATACTCCTAAACCAGGTCAATAGGTTTAAGTAACTACTTTTAGGAAAGATCCTATTTAAGATTTAGCTATTTTTCCTAAACCAGTACTTCATAACCATTTCTTAGGAATGAATATTGCTTGCCACCATAGACAAGGTAACACAAGCCTTTTCCAATGCAATTGGTACCTCAGCCATCAATTCAAATAAAATACTCTCTCTCTTTGATTATAATCTTACAGGATCAAGATTATTCTACCAAATTGCGATGAAACCTCCAAGGATTAAACTGATACATCATCAAATGGTCCATAGTCCTCGAGAACACACTTCGCTATCACCTAGAAAGGAACCTTGAAATCAGAGGTTAGAACATCATCTGTGATGCACCAGAGTTACACTTAGAGTACATTAGTTCCAAGGATATCAGTGCAATTTACCCCCAAGTCATTGCTCTTGCTCTTAGGTAGTCCATCTTTGTGTTACTTAGAGGGATCCTAGAAATCAGAGCATAATTACAACTCTTTCTGGGTATAAAACATTGATATTCAAAACAATCACATAAGAATCAGACTAATTAGATCAATCCAAGCTATACCCAAACATCATTTAATACTATAAACAATCATCAAAACACCAAATTCCTTCCTAAAGGGAGCTCAGCCTTCCATAACTGGATCAAAAATTACAATGACTAATTGATCAAACAAATTCATTGAAATTGTAATCAAACTGAATAAAGTGGATTCAAAAAAAAAAAAAAAATTCCAAATCTCACTTGAGTTCAAACATAAATGAAACTCGATATACAATGATCTCAGTTCCACAATTTAGCTCAGATCGACTACTCTAATTGTAAAAAGAAAAAAGAATAAAACAAGAAAAGAAAGAAAAGAAAATATATACAACTGAGACTTTAGCTCCTCCTCAAAAGTTCAAAGTTTCAATTACTGGGTCACAAGACTTACCCTCTAGGAGCTTCTATTTATAGGCTCCAATCATTAGTCCTCGAAAAATGAGGCTAGTAAACACGATTTTGGAGCTCTAAAATTTCTACCTGACTCCTAAGGTCTGAAATCAGAGGTCAGGTCGACTCTTCCTCTTGGTCACAGATGAATAGTCATGACTTTGAATGTCACTGGCTGCGACATCGCTACAATGTCGCGCTGATAAACAAGGACCAAATTCGTGTCTTTACTCTTACAACCTTATTCTGATGTCGCGACTCTAAATGTTGACTTTTTATGAGTCTAAAACTCATTTATTTTTAAGCCCATTTTTCATGAATATTTAAGGCTTAAAGGTTTAATTTAACACGAATTTATGGAATCTTCACCTAGATTTATGTTTTGCAGGGATTTAAAGGAAAGAAGCAAAAATAAGCAAAAATCGCGAAGTCAGAGAAGAGCCGCGACATCGATAAAGAGCACATTATCCAGAGTCACACATTAGTCAGGGCCGTAGTCACGATATCAAGCAAGAAGGGACTAGACATAAGTTAATCATAGTCGCGACATTAGCTAAAGCAAGCAAGGTAGAAGATTTTAGGGTCGTGAGATTATTCACAAGAGTCGCGACATTATTCAAAGTCGTGACATCTACACTGCAAATTTAATTTCCGTACTAACAATCAAGCGTAGTCACGACTTCGTTTACATTAATTCTATAGAGTCGCGACATTGTAGAAATAGGTAAAATTCAAAGTCACGACATCAGTGGCAACATTATATTAAAGTCGCGACATTGACATCCAAAGTCGTGACATTTCATAGATCAACAAAAGTTCGGAGTTGCAACATTTTTCTTTAGAGTCGTGACATTTTGCGTAGTCACACATCACCGCGACATCACCACGACATCAACTAGGGAAGATTTTTTTAAGGTCTCTCGGCCTACAATTTTATGCCTCGCTTTGATCAATGATTGAGTCAGAATGTATAAGGAGTTAGTGCTCAAATTGCTCAACTCTTGTGAATTTAGAAAGAACTCTTGGCTAGAGCCGAGGTTCTTTTGCTTTAGATCTTTATTTTTTTATTTTTTTTACTTTGATTTTTTTTTTTAGTTTTCGTTTCATTTTAAGAATTAGAATCAATCTCAATTGAATTTTTGAGTTGGTTTTGTAAACGATTATTTCCATTTATGTCTGAATTCCAAGGAATTATGGATTTTACTTCGAGCCTTCTTCGCCATTACAAGCCTCAATGAATTTTTTTGATCATTCCAACAATACAATTAATCCACCATGGATGATTGAGCTTTTTCAAAGGGGAAGGGATTTTGTGTTTTCGACACGCTCGCAATTACTTTAAGAAATGTGTCATGTGAAAACCGATGGATCCAACAGATGTTTCAAAATCAGGTTTGCTGGTATTAGTGTTTTATGGATGAACTGAGAACAAAGAGCAGTCACATGGGGGTATATTTCATTGATATTCAATGAACTAATGTACTTTAAGTGTAATTTTGATGCTTCACAAATTATGCTCCTACCACTGTAAGGAAAATTTGTTGATATATCATCTTTCATACTTAGAGGTTTCATCTCAATCTCGTGAGAATGATCTGATTCGTGTTAGCTAGATTCTAATCAAGGAAAGGGAAAATACTAATGAATTGCAAATTGAGGTACCAATTGAATTGGAAAAGGCTTATATTATCCTGTCTATGGGGACAAGTATTTTTCAGTCCTATGAAATGGTTGTGAAGTACTGGAAAGGAAAAACTACTAATCTTAAAGAGGGTTAGATTTTACAAGTATCTATTTAGACCGATTTGTCCTGGAAAGGAATATGGTGTGTTAGATAGTGAAATGTATAGTGTCAGGAAGATTACAATGCTATACTATTATGCTCTTGAACATGTCTAGAATTCAAACCCATGGCTAACTTGTTTTTTAACCTACTGCAAATTCATGGTCATAACACTGAATTCTCTGCTAGTGTTATTTCTATTAAGTGAAATTTCTGATTCTTGTAGATTAGAATTCTTTTTACTTAAAGTAAGATTTTTACAAGCTTTCCATTACAGTATTGATAGATAGTATACCACCTGTTATTAATTCAAATAGTGACTTCAAGTAGCAAGTAGCTAGTTTAGAGATTTGACTCAACTTTTGTGACTTATAATCCACTTTATTACTAGATGACTGCGGCACTTACAATGATTTGTACTCAAAACAAATTTCACAGCATTATTTTAAACAATAGCAGAAAATATCTTCATGATCTATAACAACAAGTTGCATTTCATTGGGATTGAACGGGTCTCAGCAAAGGTTAAGAAAACCAGTGCTTTTGGTTTATACAAAAATTTGTCAACAAGTTTTACATTGCCGGACCCAATATACCTTGTATATTGTCGAAATTGGGTGATCACATATTAAGGTCCAAACAAGTTTTTGGCGTCGTTGCCGAGGATTGAAGTAAAATTTATAGATCAATATTTTTGCCAAAAAGAGAATTGCTAGTTTGGACTTTTTTTCTTTTATCTTTTATCAAAAAGACCAAAAATAGTTTTCACTGTAGTGGCTTATTCAGTCACTGATCTTTTTATTGAGATTATCATAGAATATTTCATTTACCAACATATCTCACTTTGATCTCAGTCTATCATTATTTCAGGCACTTAACATATGCACATAAGGCAAAAATCAAAATTGCTACCAGTAAACACTGAAATTGAGAGAACTTTGAAAAATCTGAAGAAGGTTAGAATAGTAGAAAAAGTAGTTATGGTAGAGCAAGAAGAGACTGATTAGCATGTACCGGTAGAAAGACCTCAGAGATAGAGAAAAATGGAAGATTTCTGGAGGCCAAACCTCATAAATGAATAATCACCGTATAACCACCCACTGAAAGCAATAACTTTGAGTTGAAGCTTGCCTAATCACCATGGTGCAACAACATCAATCACATAATCTGTGCGAAGATCCCAATGGAGCATCCGGGAGGTTCTAAGGATGCCCAACACGTTGAAGCTGAACGAGTAAACTAAATGTCATAAATCTACATTAATTCCCATTTTCATTGAGGGATGTAGTAGCCAGTTGGTTCGAGTCTTTGCCATATGGATCAGTTAGCAACTGGGAGAAGCTGGATGAAGCTTTCATGGAGAGGTTTTTCCCACCAGCCCTCACATCTGAAAGAAGAAGAGAAATAATAGCCTTAAAGCAAGGAGATGAAGAAAGCCTCTACAATGCTTGGGAAAGGTATAAGAAATTTCTGAAGAGATGTCCTATGCATGGGATTGATCAAATCACCCAAATGGATATCTTCTATCATGCAATAAACTACTCTTCGAAGGGTATAATTGATGTAGCCTGGTGTGGAGCATTTAAGAGAAAAAGTGTTGAAGAGGCTAACCAGCTTATTGAGGATTTGGCCAAGAGCAACTATAGAGCTCCATCTGAGACTTCAGGGAGTAATAGTAGACTGAGAGGAGGTGGGATGATAGAGCTGAACAAGATGTTAGCTATAGAAGCAAAGTTGGATGCACTGATGAGAAAAATGAACATTTAGGAAAGAAGAAGCCATTTAGCCAAAGCAATTAGAATAGAGGAAGGAGGTGAATATAAATGCATCATTGATGAGGAACTTGCTCATGAGGGTCCCTATCAGGTGGAGGAGGCTCAGTTTGTGAGTGGCAACAAAAGCTACAATTTCATGCCCAACAACAACCTTCCTACCCATTACACACCCGCATTGAGAAACCATGAAAAAATTTCATATGGAAGTGGAGTGCAGCATGGTCCAAGACTAGTGCAGAACTTTCAGCAACATTATGCTCCACAAGGTTTCCAAGGGTAGTAACAGCAAGGCAGCCACAGAGCTGAGAATCAGGGCTAAATGAGGTCCCAGTCTTTTGAGGAGCAGATGTTGAGCTTCATGTGAGAGAACAAAAGACTGCTGAATATACATGAGCAGACGTTTGTTGAGCTAGCAGCATTTCAAGCAAACACAGATGTGTTTCAGGCCAATACCAATGCATCTTTGAAAAATCTAGAGATCCAAGTAAGGCAGCAGGCCCTAGCTATGCAAAATCAGTTTAAGGATTCATTTCCTAGTGACACCAAGAAGAATCCCAGGCATATGTGGTTGAGAAATTCCTAAGTGGTAGGGAATTAGAAAAAAGAAAAGAAGATGAGAAGGCGATATTTGTGAAAAGACAAGCAAATGAAAGTGGAAAAAGAGCTAAGGCATTTGGACAGGTTCGGAAATGACTGAAGAAGAAAATTTGAGGGTGGAACAATCTAGTATGGATCAGAAGGAAACTTGAAAAAGAAAGTGGAAGATCAAGCATATATGCCATCTATTCCATTCCCTCAAAGGCTGCAGAAAGCAAAGATGGAAAGGAAATTCTCAAAATTCTTGAATATGTTCAAGAAGATAGAGATAAATATCCCTTTTGTTGAGGCATTGGCTCAAATGCCTCATTATTCCAAGTTCATGAAAGATATACGGCGATAAGTGGAATTGCTAAAGAAGGTAATTGAGCGATAGCGACTTGTAGTCTGATGAATCGGAGTTTTCCATTCAAGATGTAGGATCTAGGCAGCTTCACCATTCCCTGCACCATAAGGAATTTTGAAATGGGTAAACCATTATGTATTTCGAAGCAAAGCATCAATCGATGCCACTATCTGATAGTGAAAAAGACTGATTTGGGGAGCTTACTCAATGACTATATTATTTCAGCCAGATAGTAGATAGATCCTTGGCTCAACTTGAGGGAATCCTTGAAGATGTACTTATCAAGGTGGGAAAATTTATTTTCCTTGTGGACTTTGTGGTAATTGGCATAGAAGAAGATAAACAAGTCCCATTGCTACTAGGAAGGCCCTTCCTTGCCATTGGAGCAGCCTTGATAGATGTCAAGAAGGGAGATCTCACTCTAAGGGTGGGAGATGAAGCAGTATGCTTCAATATGAATCATAGCTTGAAACAGCCTGAATTTGATAATGCTGATTGTAAGAATGTAGAAACAATAGTTCCCATCATTTCTGAACTGAATTATGATTGTAAGATTTAGAGTTCAATGAATGAAAATGAGAAGATTTCCACTATATTGAGGATCTTGGTGTTGAATTTATGAATTCTAGTTCTTAACTTAAAGAAATAGTACTTAGTCTAAATGAAGGCAGTGTAGAAAAATCAAGTAGTTGTAAAGGGAAGGCACAAGGAGTAGAAAAGAGGTCTAAAGGGTTAATTCTAAAGGAATTGCCCAAAAACTTAAAGTATGCCTTCCTAGAAGCTAAAAAAATCAAAAACCAGTGATCATATCAGCTGACTTGATAGAGCATAAGAAACATAAGCTATTTGGAGATTCTCAAAAAAGTATAAAGGAAACAATAGCATGGTCGAGTGGAGACGAAAGAATGGATCTTTGCATTTGCATGCATAAAATCCTCTTGGAGGAAAATGCAAAAACATCAATAAAACATCAAAGAAGAATGAATCCAGTAATGAAAGAAGTTGTCAAGAAAGAAGTACTAAAATGGCTGAATGTAGGATTCATTTATGCAATCTCAGACAACCCTTGGGTGAGCCTAGTTCATGTGGTTCCCAAAAAGGGTGGATTCACTATTATCAAAAATGAGAATGATGAATTAATTCCAACCAGAACTGTGACAGGATGGGGGGTATGCATTGACTATAGAAATTTAACAATGCCACTAGAAAGGATCACTATTCTTTACCTTTCATTGATCAGATGCTGGATAGGTTAGCAGGATACTCCCATTTTTGTTTTCTTGATGGATATTATGGATATAATCAGATTGCCATAACCCATGAGGACCAGGAGAAGACTACCTTTACATGTCCCTATGGTACCTTTGCTTTTAGAAGGATGCCATTTGGATTGTGGAATGCTCCTGCCACCTTTCAAAGATGTATGATATCAATGTTTTCAGATTTGGTGGAGGAGGTTATGGAAATCTTCATGGATGACTTCTCGGTATATGGATCCAATTTTGAGAATTGCCTAGAAAAGTTTGAGATTGTTCTTCAAAGATACTAAGACAAAACAGCTTTAAAATTAGGAAATGTGTATGGTAAAATGGGTGATAGGCACCAAGATGTACATAGGACTTAAAGTTGACCAAGGTAAGATTTCTATCATTGAAACTCTAATGCCACCTACTACAGTTAAAGGGATAAGAAGTTTCTTAGGACATGCTAGGTTTTACAAAAGATTTATGAAGGACTTCTCTAAAATCGCTAGACCATTATGCATACTACTAGAAAAGGATGCCAATTTTGAGTTTGATGATTTATGTAGGTCTACTTTTGAAGAAATAAAATCCATATTGGTTATAGCTCCCATCATAGCAACATCAGACTGGAACAAGGATTTTGAAGTCATGTGTGATGGCAATGACTATCATGACGAAGAGGCCGAGTTTTGGGGACAAAAGGACTACCAGAGCTTTAGATTTATATAACAGAGCATTTATTGAGCTGGAGACTGCTCGGCTGCAAAGAGACGTTGTCAATGGTGTTTTCTTATGAAAAGTTTCAAACATACATATTGAGGTCCCATGTCATTATACATACTGATCATGTAGCAATTAAATATCTGATGGAAAAGGAAGATGCTAAACCAAGACTGATCATATGAGTATTATTGCTGTAAGTGTTTGATTTGGAAATCAAAGACAAGAAGGGTAGTGGCAATGTGATAGCATATCACTTGTTAAGATTAGAGAAGCCTATTGAAGAGGAAAAATGGACTGAAATAGAATAACATTTTCCAGATGAGTAGCTTCTTCAGTTATCGGTCCAATTAGGTATGCAGATATTGTGAATTCCTTAGCTTGTGGAATTATGCCACTTGAATTTTAGCTATCAGTAGAAAAGAAAATTGGGGACTGAAACCAGATTTTATATCTGGGATGACTCATTGTTGTTTAGAAGAGGAAGCGAATCAAGTCTCCAGGAGATGTGTACCAGAAGTAGAACAAGGTGAAATTCTTGATAAATGTCATGCATCATCATATGGAGGACACTTTGCCAAAGACAGAACAACCCAGAAAATTCTTCAGTCGGGTTTTTATTGGCCAACTCTATTTAGAGACTGTTTTGAATGGGTGAAGCATTGTAATGATTGTCGAGAATAAACAACATAAATGAGAGAAATGAGATGCCTGCATGGGAATCTAGTGATGTTATTTTATCTTATAGAGACCATTCACTGGATTTCACTTTCATTTGGAAATGTACATTTCTTCTTCTTTGTGGATTATATGTCCAAATGGGTGGAAGCTATAGCTTATCCTATAAATGATGCCAACACAGTTGTGGGGTTTGTTCAAAAAAATATATTGAGTAGATTTGGAGCCCTAAGGACAATCATTAGTGATGAAGGATGCCATTTTGCAAACAAGCTTTTTGCAAAACTAATGAGCAGATATGGAATTAGGCATGTAATGGGATTGGCTTATCACCCTCAGTCAAATGGGCAAGTAGAAATTCCCAATAGGGAGATTAAGAATATACTGGAGAAAACTGTCAACTCAAGCAAGAAGGACTAGTCAGTCAAGCTAGATGATGCACTTTGGGCATACAGAACTGCTTACAAATCCCCAATTGGAATGTCCCCGTACAGGATAGTATTTGGAAAACCTTGTCATCTCCCCCTTGAGCTTGAACATAAGGCTATGTGGGCAATTAAGAACCTGAACTATAATTTTCAAGTTGCTAAAGAAAAGAGATTACTCTAAATAAATGAACTAGAAGATCTAAGAAATGAAGCTTATGATAATGCTAGGATGTATAAAGATAAAACCAAGAAGTGGCATGATTAGAAGATTTTGAGGAAAGAGTTCAGGAAATGAAAGCTAGTCCTACTGTACAATTCCAAGTTGAGACTTTTTCTAGGAAAACTAAAGTCAAGGTGGATTGGTCCTTACACAGTAGTTGCAACTACACCCTTTGGAGCAATGACACTGAAAACTAATTCTGGGAATGAGTTTAAAGTAAATGGTCAAAGATTGAAGCATTATCTTGGAGGAATCATAAATGAAGAACAGTTCCAAATCTAAAGAGAATGCCAAAATTGATGAAAAGAGAACACATTGCAACAATGTCTAGCTAAAGACATAAAACTGAGCATCTACTTGGAAGGAAACCTAAACAATCTCTATTTTTAAAACTAACAGTTTGATTTTGTTTAATTTAGTGTGTTTTTAATAGTTTAGTTGATAGAATGGTTTGGTTTTAGATTAATAGACACTCATGTTAGTAAGTTTTTGATTGATGTTAGGACAATGAAGCTATAAGTTTCTTTGGGAATTCATGGTCAATCATTCCCCCAAATTCATTGAGCATAATTGACCACACATGGAAGTCCCCTAACTAGTTCTTTCATGATGATTCACATGTTAGTTTGGGGGAAGTTTATTTTTCTGATGTAGCTTAATAATAGCTTTAATTTCCAAAATTTTGTAGGTTTTTCAAGTTTTATGATTGGTCTGTTAGTTTGTAGCAGTACATGTTTGCTTAGTTGAAAAATTGAGTGTTCTTGTCTATGCTTGAATAGAGATGCTGAATCTTAGTAGATTTGTATTCCTGACATGAGTGAATAAAGCGAGAAATGAATAAAATTACGAATTCTCGATGCGCGACATCCCACATCTTCAAAGTCATGACATTTTCCTTAAAGTCACGATATTTTCCTCAGAGTCGCAACATCACATCCTTAAAGTCACGACATTTTCCTAGAGTCGCGACATCGCATTTTGAGGGTTGCAACATTTTCACATGAGTCACGACATTTTAAGAATGTGGTGGGGTACTCTGAATGGTGACATTGCATCTAGACAAACTCTACTATAAAGAACACTTCTTAAGTATTCAAATACAAATCAAGTCCTAACTCTTTGAGCTTCAAACTTCTCTGAAGCTACCATTTTCCGATCGAAAGATGTTTTGGCTTCTTAAGCCTATTCTGGGCCGAGTAATTGGAGAGTGTGGTGAAGCGTGCTCGGGAGAGAGGGCATGACAACCAAAAAACCAAGAGACGGTTCCTATTGAGAGAATGAGAGAAGAAGTGGAAGATCAGGGAGGAGAAGACAAAGTTTTCTTTTCTAAAAATGGGGCAAAGAATTTCAAGGACATCCTAGCCTAGAAAGGAATCATTGGAGAGAGAGGATTCAAGGAAATAGTTCTGCCTTTCATTAAGAGAAGAGGATGGGGAAAAATCTACAAACACCTAGGGGAAGGTAGAATAGCTCTCTTCAGAGAGTTTTATGCCAACCTCGGGGATAGGAAAAACCTGACTTGCTATGTCAGGGGGGAAATGGGTACCTTTTGGAAAAATGACCCTTTCTCAAATGTTTGAGCTTAAGGAAGTAGGGGACTGCTCTGAATATGAAGTGCTGAAGAAGAACCCCAAGCTTGAAGAGATTACCAACAAAATCACATGAGGGAAAGGAGAATGGCAGAGCACATTAACAATTCCCCACCCCTACCTCTATAGAGGAGATCTAACTGAAGTAAGGTCTAGTTTTATTTTTTTGAATTCTGTAATGAAGCCCTCCAAGCATGTCTCAATTGTGAGACAAGACCGTGCAGTACTCTTGTATGAACTAGTCCAGGGCTATGAGTTGGATATTAGAGAGTTCATTACATAATCCATTATGGAATATGAAGATGGGGAGTTTTCTGGAACAATCCCCTACCCTTCCTTGATCGCACATTTGTATATCAAGGGGTGTAGAAGAGTCAAAAGAAATGATGAAGAGTGCTGAAGCCCACCTCTCACTCTGCCTGGGGCCTCAGAAACCTGGTAGGAAGTGAAGAGGGAGGGAGAAGAGAGCAAATAAGGAAGAGAAAGAGGGCAAAAGCAGAGGCAGAGCCTAAAGACTAAGCCCCAAATGTTGTTTTTGATGAGGGGGATAATAGAGAAGAGAGGGGCATACCTTAGGCAAATGCAAAGTAGCTAAAGCTCTCCCCTCCTGCAGATAATAGAGAACTAGCTCCTGCTAGAGCTGAAGAAAAAAGGGAACAGGGGAAGGAAGCTGAAGAAAGCATAAATGTTGCACTGATAGCACTGCTACAGGAGACGAAAGTAGAGATCAAGGAGAGAGAGGAGCAGAATAGGGAAGAGATAAGGTGTAGAGACAACAACCTACAAGAACTGATGAAAAAGAGAGAGGAAGACTTGACAACAGCTCTATAGAAGAGCGATAATGAATAGAGAGAAGAATTAGCTATAATAGATAGAGCTCTTAAAGTTAAATTTAGAGAGAGAGGGAGAATTTTTATAAATGATCAGTTGAAAAGGACGAGGGTGCGAAAATCACTGGAGACCGGAAGAAAAGGAAGTGAGCGAACATGCTTCAAAGAGCGAGAAGCTTTTGGGTAATACAAAGGCACCAAAGGAGATCGAGGCTGCATCCGGGGAGGGATGAAATGGAAGCCTCCTTGAACTATAGGGAGAAGCTTTGGACTGAGAGCCTTGATATGGTGAATGCTAATATGATAAAAATGTATAATGCTTAGGGTGATTTTGAGAGTGCTCTAAACTCAATCGGGGATAGACAAAATGAACTTATAGGAACTAATAATTTAATGCTAGAATGGTTCACCTTCAAGATATCAGGAGATAGCACAAGTGAAAGACACCAACCCTTATTTCTTGAATATACTCCATCCAATGCTGGGTATCCATATGAGTCAGTGAATCTTAAAGCATCCAAATCCAATAGGAAGAAGAAATGAACCAAATGTATCCCTTTATCTCTCTATGTAATTCAATCAATTACAATTGTACTTGAACATATTAATGAAAAATCATTTTCCAAAATCTATGTGCAGTTGTTTCTTTTCTTCTTTTTCTTCTCATCCCATATTCATTCAATATTTTGTGATTAGTAAAGAAAAATCAATTTGGAATTTGTGGTTTGCTTTCTTGAATAATTATGAATTCAGTTTACTGAATGAAAAAGTGATGAAAGGAAATAATAAAGGGATTGAAAATATTATTTCTTAAGCTGTGAATGAAAAAAATATGGAACTTGAAAAAAAAAAACTAGCTTCTAAGAAGTTTATTTTGAAATTGAGTTTTGGTTGGTGTTTTTGGATTTAAGTATGATTTGCGGATATTGAGATTTGTATTGCTTGTTTGGTTGAATTTGAGAGAATTTATAGATTTGTTTGTGCTATAATTGCTAAAGAAATAAATGCTGAATCAGGATGAATTGATTAATTGTACAATGGCACAACAATCTGTTTTTAAAAACAAACAAGGCAAAATTTGTGAATGAAATTGGAGCTGAATGAGAGGAACATAATTGAAAGTTTATGTCAAGGACGAAAAGGCTAAAATTTTAGATTCTAAAAGATTGAAATTGAAGTAAATTTTAATCAGGTTGATAATTCTAGCTTGATTGAACAATACGAGTTCGATAGGCTTAAAAAAAAAATGACCCACAGTGAGTCATCAAACATAGAAAGTCAATAGTGATGCGGTTTAGAAGACACCTTGGATTAAGTATACAGTCGAATCATAAAAGGTCCTAGAACTTGTTATATTATTATTCAGGTGAAATCCTGAGCATCACAGCAGTAGGAATTGATTTGGGCCATTCTTGAACAGTTTGGTAGCAGCTAAAGCCCTGCAATGATATGCATATACTCTAGTACATTATTTGAGCCTATTTCCAATTTCATCATTCATACCACATGAATAGATCTTAACCAATCCTTCAGCTATTACCTTTTAGTAAAGAAACACCAAGTTTGCCCAAACTGCAAATAAGTGTAGAGAAAAATTAGTGATGTTGAAGAAAAATCAAGCGGGAAAGTTGTCTGAGGTGCTGAAGCGAGGAAGGTGAAAATTATGTGCAATTTCAAGGAGGAATGTGTTTTGCTTTAAAGTCTTCATCCCTTGAGCAATTAAGTCCTTAGGGGTGTTCTACACCTAGGATCCTAATGCCAACTGGTATGGGAGTTGCTGACCCAAAGCTTAATAAGGGTGGTAGAAAGCTTAAGAAGGTAAGACATTGCACCATTCCTAAAACCTTGAACAAAGTGAAAAGAGAACTTCTGAACTGAGAATATGGCTTGGAAACAAAAGGTGGATAAAGAAAAAGCCACAGTGGACAACTTATAAAAAAAGATGTATGCAGTCTGGTAAGAAGCTTGGACAGCAAATATCCGATTATCCTACCCGAGTACCCAAGCCCGTACATTACAGGCCTAAAGACCTATTTGATCACGAGGTTGTGTTATGCCCCGATTAAATGAAGAAAAATATATATGATATGACTATGGGACCTAGAGTCAATCTTAGAGACTACTAATTTTGTTATGGTATATCTCCTTAAGGCTGCGATTTAGTGCTCAAAGTGCTATTTTGAACCTGTTTATTTAAGGTTTTGAGAACTTTTTTGTGTACTAATCGGCATAATTAACCTGGTACATTAAGGTCCACCTTTATTCTACTGATCGCATTTTGTGGCTAATTTTGTATTTGAAGCTGTTTTGGCCAGTGCTCCAGAGTCAGGTCTCAAACACTAAGAGCAAGAGTTGAACTCATCGTTGCAGATCAAATCCTAGAAGGAAGCAAAAGTGAAGAAAAATGGAGCCCAGCTGCGAGGAATGCTTTATTGCCCTTGTTCTGCATCTGTGCCTTTGTTCATCCTGCCTGTTCCTTCCTGTTTGCGTTTTTTGCTTCTTGACTCTTATGGTTTCCTTCCCTTTTTGCCCCCATTGTAATAGTATTTTGCTATGTTATTTTTGTAATTTGTATTATGGGTTGGCTATAAAAGCCCCCTGACCAGACACTATAAAGGGAGACTTTTCGACAATAGAGAGACAGAGGGCTCCAGTTTTCCCGTTTTTCCCCCTTCCCTCATTTTCTTTCATTTTCTTTCCACTTTCTCGGTTGCCAAACACCCCTTGAGGATGACAACTCAAGGGATGGTTGAAAGCTAAGCTCCTTCCTTGAAGGGAAGGGGTACATTGGAGTCACGGGATACGATGGCGGGTTGAGGTTCCATGGTTTCCCACGTAGAGTACTCCACTTTAGCGGTTTAGTGTTTCCCTTTAACTGTAGGTTTAAATCCCTTCGATTCATGTTGAATGGTCAATACTTGGTAATCTTTTAGTGCTCACTTGATGCTTATTACTAGATCTCGTGATGTTCATTAGTTATCATTTATTACCCATTATGTGGTCGAGGAGACTCGTGAACTGGCGAGAGCATTGCGATGGGTGAATGCAATTTTCGGAGGGAGATTTGTGAGGTTAGTTTTTATAGCTACACTTGAAGATCCGAGTTCGGGAGATGACTATGGATGTCCTCCCGACCACCAGTAAGGACCACTGGAAAACCCTCAGTTGCCTTAGGAATTCAACCCCAGTGACCTAACACTTCAGGGAGTTCTATTTTACATTTTAACTAATTTTTATTTTCAGTTTCAAACCCCAAAACCTCACTGTTTTTACCAAACCTGAAAATCCAAATTTAATTCACCAAATTGAACCTCACTGTTAGTCATTTACATTGCAAAGAAACCCATCCACTGAGTTCGGCCACTAGAGCCAGCTATCTGCCGATGGCTTTGCTAATGATGGAAAGTGAGTTTATAAATGGTGATCAGCTACTTAACCTGCAGATTAGTCATAAAGGGAAGACCAACACACACTCACTTCAAGGGTCATGAACTAACTGTTCACAGTATAGGAATTATCAGTTTTATTGAATGATCTGAATTGAAAAACTTTTAGGATTCAGAAATTGAAGCTCAGCTGAAATAGATATCACAATTGAAATTTCATTATGATCAAAGTGTTGTCATGGTTGAAAAGATATGGTTGAAAAGAAAAATGTCCTTAAAAATCAATTTTAATTGTTTGAGGACAAACAAATAATCTTTTCTTTGCTTAGGGACAAGCAAAACTTTAAGTTTGGCGGAGTTTGATGAGTCTTAAACTCATCTATTTTTAAATGAATATTTAAGGCTTAAAGGTTTAATTTAATGAGAAATTATGATTCTTCACCCAAATTTATGTTTTGCAGGGATTTAAAGGAAAGAAGAAAAATAAGCAAAAAATTAGAAAAGTCATAGTAGAGTCGCGACATTGAATGAAGAATGTCGAGACATTATTTGGAGTCGCAACATCAGTTGACAAGAGTCATGACATTGGTTAAGAAGGGACTAGATATAAGCTTATCATATTCGCGACATCAAGACTCAGAGTCTTGACATCGAATGCAGAGTCGCGACATTATTAAGAGTTGAGACATCGGATGACCAGAGTCGTGACTCCCATACTGACAATCAACAAGTAGAGTCACTACTCTGACAAGTAACATTAATTTTCTAGAGTCACGACATTGTAGAAATATGACAAATTCAAAGTCGCGACATTAGTGGCGACATTATATCAGAGTCGCGACATTTCACATATCAGTAAAAATTCTAGTCGCGACATTTTTCTTCAGAGTCGTGACATTTTACAAAGTCGCAACATCAGCCGTGAAATTGACCACGACATCAGCAACTAGGGTAGATTTTAGGGTCTCTTGAAGCCTGTAATTTCCGCCTCGTTTTCAAGGCTTGATGATTGGAGCCTATAAATAAAAGTGCCAAGGAGTTAGTGCCCAGCTTTGGCTCAACCTTTAGGAATTTGGGAAAGAATCTCCAAAGGAACTGAAGTTCTTTTTGTATATATCTTTATTTTTTTACTTTGATTTTTTTTTTTAGTTTTCGTTTTGTTTTAAGAATTAGAATCAATCCTAGTTGAAATTTCAAGCTGGTTTTGGAAACGATTATTTCCATTTATGTCTGAATTCCAAGGAATTATGGATTTATTTCTAGAGCCTTTTTCTCCAGTTTCTATTATAGTCTCAATGAATTTTTTTGATCAACTAGTCATTGCTACCTTTAATTTTGTTTTGGATGATTGAGCTATTTCTAGGAAGGGATTTTGTGTTTTGATTACTATTTGTAGTTACTTTAAAAAATGTGTTGGGTGTGAAAATTGGATGGATCCAATTGATATTGTTTTAGAATTGTGTTGTTTTGAATAACAGTGGTTTATTCCCATAAAGAGCTGTATCCTTGTTATGATTTCCAAGATCCCTTTGAGTGACACAGAGATGGATGACCCAAGAACAAAGAACAGTCACCTGGGGGTATACTTCATTAATATTCAATGAACTAATGTACTCTAAGTGTAATTTTGATGATTAACAAATTATGCTACTACCACTGTAAGGAAAATTTTTTGATATATCATCTTTCATACTTTGAGGTTTCATCTCAATTCAACATAATGATCTTGATCCTGTGTTAGCTAGATTCTAATCAAGGAAAGGGAAAATACTAATGAATTGTAGATTGAGGTACCAATTGAATTGGAAAAGGCTTGTATTATCCTGTCTATGGGGACAAGTAGTTTTCAATCCTAAGAAATGGTTGTTAAGTATTGGAAAGGAAAAACTACTAAATTTTAAAGAGGGTCAGATTTTACAAGTAGCTATTTAGACCGATTTGTCCTGGAAAGGAATTTGGTGTGTTAGATAGTGAAATGAATAGTGTCAGGAAGATTCCAATGTTATACTATTATGCTCTTGGACACGTCTAGAATTCAAACCCATGGCTAACTTGTTTTTGAACCTGCTGTAAGTTCGTGGTCATAACATTGAATTCTCTCCTAGTGTTATTTCTATTGAGTGGAATTTCTTATTCTTGTAGATTAGAATTCTTTTTACTTAAAGTAAGATTTTTACAAGTTTCCCATTACAGTTTTGATAGATAGTATACCAATCTTAGAAAGTATTAATTCAAATAGTGATTCTCTTTAGTAGCTGATGAGTCCAAAAACTCATTAGATTTTTAATCCATTTTTCTGAGTATATTACGAGATAAATGTTGAGTTGTTTACATAAATGTGGATATTTTACTCAAATTTCATTTTGCAGGAAAATACAGCAAAAGCTCGAATCTTAGCCAAAAATCAGAAGAAACCGCTGCGGTAGAATTGAGTCCTGGCCCGAAAATTTAAGTCGCGACATGAAGCTCAGGTTACTGACCATTCAAGTCCACGACATCAACAAATTCGGCTTTGAAGAAGAAATAGAAACTTGAACAAGTGAAGTCGTGCCTTGAAGGAGGTTGTAATGAAAACGTGGTCGAGACTAAAAGGAAATAATCAAAGGAAAGAAATTCATGTGTGACATCACTTTGATGTCGCGGCATGCTGAATATGAATGATGTCGCGACACCACTCTAAGGTCGCGACAAGGATCCGTCTATGAAGCCACAAGAGAGGTCTTTACAAAAAGAAAGAGGTTGCAACTAGTTTTTAAATGCAAGGCTCCATTTAATGTCGCGACACCACTATGATGTCGCGACTTAAAAACAGGAAGATTCAAAGTGCAACCAAAAATAGAGTTTGAAGTGCATGACACAGCCAAATAGAAGCACTGCCAAAATTTAGACTTAGACCTTTTACAAATCAAGGATTAGAAATGATGTCGCGACCACTCATTAAGGTCGCGACCTGAAGAAGAGCTGAGCATAAGAAATTAAGGTTGCGACACCACCTTGAGGTCGCGACCTGGAAAATAGGTGGGAAGAGGAAAGCATTAGAGGCGAGGTTGCAGCTAGAAGAGAAGAAAAAGAAATGGGAAGCAAAGGTCAGCGACATCACCATGAGAATTATGACATAAAGTGAAAACATATGAAACCCAAGAAGACCGCTACTTACAATTGCGACCAAGAAATCAAGTACAACATGAGTCATCATACAAACGGAAAAGTGGTACGCCAACCTAAAGCGATGTACATGGCTTCCGAAGAATTTGGAAGAATAGAAAGACATTATGCGACATGTAACTGAAATTCGCGACATCAGCAAGCGAAGGAACGAGCAAAATGGTCGCGACCACAAGCGATAATGCGACCAGCGATCAAAGCGATTGCAAGACAAGCGGTTGCAACTTAAAGAAAGAATTCGCGGCCGATCACTGACGCAATGTCGAGAGAAGTCCATGTCGCGACATCAACTTGAGGTATGGCGTAGGGCGACAATTTCAGGCTTTTTCTTTGGAGTTCCACGGAGCATTTTAGAGTTATTTTAAATTCTTTTCACGGTATAAATGAATGGCTTTAGAAGAGTAAAGTAGTTTTTCCTTTAAGTTTCACTACGAGAAAGGGAAAAGTAGAGGAGAATTCGGTATATTTTAGAGTAGATTTTTATTTTTATTTTATTTTTAGTTTCATTTTCTGGTTTGAATCTGCGGCATGCGAAGACGGTAAAAATTTAGTTTTGATTCTGTTATTTTCTTAAAAGTAATGCGCGAAAATTTATGAAATCTAGGCAATTTAAAATTCATTTCTTCTCAGTTTTATTGCAATTAAAGTGGTTGTGCGTGATCGGTGCTCCATTTCTTAATTTGCAATGTAGTAATCAGAGCGCAGCTCTGCAGGATTTGATTTACATTTAGTTACAGTCTTTCCTGCACAATTAGGAAGAATTAATTTGGGTTCGGTTTTTACTTAATTGGTGTCGTTTTGAATGGATAGATTTGATAAGTAGTACCTAATACCAGTTGAGGAATGTATCTTACTCGATATCTAGGATTGCCCTACACGTGACAGAGACGGGAGATTCACGAGGCTGAGCATTCTTTTAAGGTATGTTAGACTGCATTATTGACCTAGCGAGCTTTGAGTTCATTTTGATCGGCTCCCATTCGCTCATAATTGAAGTTGGAGGGTGTATTGTATTATAAATAATCGGAGAGTTCACCTTAATCTAAAGGTAAGTTCGATCCTCGTGTTGGCTTAGATACAATCGAGGAAAGGGATAAACACATAGATACGGAGGTTTGGGCCACGATTAAAGTGGTAGAAACTTTACGAAAATCCTGAGAAGGAAAAGCAAAAGTTTTGCTGTCAACAGGAAATGGGTGTGAAGTATTGAAAGAAAATACGAATCTTCTGAGAGAATTTGGAATCTGGTGGTTGGTTTTGATCTTGTCTTCGAAGCAAGGATATCTATCATTGAATATGGAGAAATCCTATTCCAATAATTAAATCTTGGACAATAGCAGATCCGTATATAGAAACGAGGCAATGCTTAAGCGCACTGGAATTGGCTGACTCGTTGTATTTCCTTTGATAGTTTCGTTTCTCACAGGAAGCTTGATTTAATCATTTTTATATATGCAATTTATTTTTTTCTTCGATTCGTTTGTTTTAAGCTTAGTTTGACATTTATTCAATATTATAGGATTTTTAATTTTTGTTGTTTAGATAAAACCTTCATATAGTTTGGTCCAAATAGTATGGAATTTTAGTAGTTGAATTGATTGATTTGTAATTCACTATCAATCTACGTAGAATAATACTGCGGGCCAGCTACATTAGTTTTACTACTTGTATGGCATGTGCACTTGTAGTGCCATAGACTGAACCCTTATTTTTTAAATCCTTGAACATTAAGAAAATTATTTTATCAAGCAAAATTATCCAAAGTATGGATGCAAGAAAGTGTAAAGGTTCTTGTAATTATATTAATTTGAGGGTTTAATCATATAGAAAAAAGGCAAACAAGTTTTTTATGAAGCGCCGTTACTTAGAGTTGAAAAGAATTAATTAGATCAATATTCGACAAAGAAGGAAATGCTAATTTGGACATTTTATAAGCGAAAAGAACAAAAATAGCTTTCAAGTGAGTGGCACATCGACCCTTAATCTTTAACAAGCCATGTTGAAAATATTTGTTTAGTTTGACTAATCCTGATGTCGAGGTGTGTTTGATTTCGGGAAAACCTTTAATGCATAGGAAGCGAGGATTCGACCACAGTTCCGTGAGACAACTGAATTAGAGAAATTTTCAGGGCTTAAGAAAAGACAAAGAGCGGAAAGCGCGGCTATAGCGGATGAAACATGACCCGGACAAGCGGAGCGGGCGAATGACCAGAGGCCTCCATTGCGCGACCTGATGGAGGATTTACGGGCTATTATTAGGAAAGTATTATGTTCAGACGACCTACTATGGATGCAAATAATTTCGAACTAAAGCCGACGCGATTCTGATAGTTCAACAACATCGGTTTACTTGTCATCTGCAGAAATGAAGCGAAGAGCACTTGGGAAGATTTCTCGAGGATGGTGAATCTGGTGAAGGCTGAATGGTGTGAGACCCGGAGGTGATAAAGTTGCTTCTCTTCCCATTTTCTTTGAGAGATGTAGCCACATGGTATGAATCATTACCATATGGTTCGGTTGATACTTGGGGAGAGAGTTGGTAGAAGCTACTTAAAGCGAGATTCTTTCCCCGTCTCTCGCCCGGAGAAGAGAGATAATAGTATTCCCGACAAAGGGAAGATGAGAGCTATATGTAGCTTGGGAAGATTCAAGAGGCTGTTGAAGAGGTGCCCGATGCATGGAATAGATTTACAAACTCAAATGGATATAGTGTATCATGCCTTAAATGATACATCTAAGGGCATTATTGATGCTTCATCTTTGTGGAGCATTCAAGCCGAAAAGTGATGAAGGCGAGAGATCGATAGAAGACTTGGCAAAATGCAATATGAAGCTCCATGCGGGTTTTCAGGGAAACGACGAGGAAGGGGTCATGGGTGACGAGATGGCGACCATAGAGGCAAAGTTGGATGCCATAATCATAGGATGAATGACAGATAGAAAAGATGCACCTTGCTCGTAAAAATAGGAGCGGTGGAAGAAAGGGCTATGAGAAGAAGTGTGATGTGCCAGCGAAGAAGATTCTTATGGTCTTTGAGGAGGTTAAGTACGTGAGCAGAGCCAAGAATTACCATTTCAAGCCAAATCTATTTGCCCACACCTCTGATCAGTATTTTGAGGAACCATGAGAATTTCTCATATGGTGGAGGGGCATTACAAGGCCCAGGCATGGGCGGCATCCTCGGCAAGGATATCGGCGGCCACGAGGTTCGGCCGGCGACATCAAGGAGGTGAAAGCGAAATGAATACCGAGGTCGAGGAGGACTCAGCCATTTGAGAACAAATGCTGCGAGTTCATGGGGACTGACAAGAGCTATGATTCATGAAGCAGAGCGCATGTCGACTTGGAAGCTTTCAAGTCTAATACTCAAATGTTTCAGAAGAATGATAGTGCCTCGTTGAAAAATTTGGAGACACAAGTAGGGCAACTGGCCCAGAATATGCCAAATCAGAGCAAGGGTACATTCCCTAGTGACGCTCGGAGAACAGGCGCATGGCAATTGATTAAGTGGGAAGGATTTGAAGCTGACAAGGACGAAGGAAAGAGGCGAGCGAGAAAAAGAAGAGACTAAAGGAAGGAGAAGAATGACCGGTTAAGCAGTAGAAAGGAAGTAATGAGCAGAAACAGAAGGAAGGAGTACCGGCTTATACACCTTCAGTGCCATTTCCACAGAGACTTGAAGTGAAGAAACGATTTCTGATTCTTGGACATTTTCAAGAAAATAGAAATAAATATCCACCCATTGCAGAGGTAATCAGCAAATGCCTCTTTATACAAAATTTACGAGAGGAGATCTTTGAACCCAAAAGGAAGATATTTGAGGAGGGAATGAAAGTAAACTTATTTGCTTTACGCAACGTGCCATTATCAATAGCTCAGTAGATGAAGGACTACTGGCGGTTCACCATTCCTGCTCCATGAGAATATGAATTCAAAGAAAGCTTTATGTGATTGGCGCTGAAACAAATTTGATGCTGTATCGGTTGTGCGAGAGACTTAATTTGAGAGACTTACGGCGGCAATTACATTGCGGATAGGTGATAGATCGATAACCGCAAACCGAAAGGCATTCTTGAAGATGTACTTGTCGAGGTTGGGAAATTCATCTTCTGTTAGTTTTGTTATCATGCGAGATGGAGGAAGATACCCCAAAGTTCCTTTATTCTTTGAGAGAGACCTTTCTTAGCTGGAGGCGCCTTGATAGATGTACGAAGGTGAGCGGCACTCGGGGTTGGAAGCTAGGCGGTCACGTTTTAATATTAATAGGAGTCTGGAACATCCTGATGTAGATGCATACATTTGTATGGCTATAGGAAACAATAGCCTTCTCAATGTTGAATTGAATTCTGATTGAATCCTTCAACACTCTATCAATGAAATTGAGATGAATTTTCAGTATCTTGAGAGTCTTGTAGTTTGTAGGATTCTGCCTTGAGAATTTGTTTTAACAAAGGGAAAGCAGTCTCAGTATAAGTAAAGCAGTCAAGATGAAGTATGCGACGAAGCGGCAAACTCATGAAGCGAGGAAACTAGTGCGAGAGGGTTAACATTGAAGATTGCCCGGTCATTTTAAAATATGAGTTTTAGAACCGGAAAGAGAAAACCGAGTTATCATGCTCCAGTTGCATTGGCGAAGAGTGAAACGAGTTCTTGGCGAATTACGAGAAAAATACAAGGAAGCAATTGTTTGGTCAATTGAGGATCTGAAGGGTATCAGCCCCTCCATTTGCATGCACAAAATATTCTTGGATGATGTAAAAACTTCTATTGAGCATCGAAGGAGGGATTTGAACTTGATGATGAAAAGTTGTCGAGAAAAGAAGTTGAAATGGTTAAATGCAGGTTTATATATGCTACTCATCCCGAGATAGTTCTTGAGTAAGCCCGAGTGCATGTGTTTCAAGAAAGGTGGATTCCACTTTGTGATCGAGAAATGAAAAGAATGAGGCCCCGATTCCCTCTGAGAAGCTGGCCAGCGAGGATGGAGGGTGTAGTAATTGGCTACGAGAAAATTGAATCTATGACGGAAAGGATCATTTTCCCACGCCTTTCATTGATCGGATCTTGGATGAGTTGGCAAGACCCTCATTTTTGTTTTCTTGATGGATACTCTTGGATATAACCAAATTGCTATTGCACTGAAGATCGGAGAAAACCACTTTACATGCTCATTTGGTACTTTGCTTTTAGGAGAATGCCATTTGGTTTGTGTAATGCTCCACGAGGTACCTTCGAATGCATGATAATACATATTTGATCTAGCATAAGAAGTTATGGAGAGCTTCATGGATGATTTTACGATTATGGATCAGTTTTGAGCGATTGCACCGCATAACACCAGGGACAATACTTGAAGGTCTGAGACAAGAACCTAACTCTAGGGTGGGAAAAATGCCATTTTGTGATTCTGAAGGAATTGTCTTAGGGCATGATTTACGTAGCGGGCTTGAGGTAGACGGTGAAGTTTCAATTATAAAAATCTAATGCCACCCACTTCTACCGGTCAAGGAATTAGAAGTTTCTAAGGGCGTGCTGGATTTTATAGAAGATTTATCGAGATTTCTCAAAAGTACTAGACCACTATGCGAGATTCTTTGGAAAAGATACTAAGTTCTATTTTGATGAATCACATACATAATGCATTTGAAGAAATCAAATCGGACTAGTTGAAGCTCCCGTCATAAGCGAAAACCAGATTGAGCAGAATTTGAAATCATATGTGATGCCGGTGATTTGCAATGGGAGGCTGTATTGGGAACGAGAAAGATGAAAAAAGTGTTCAAGGCCATCTACTATGCTAGAAAAACCTTTAATGAAACTCGAAGAATTACTCTACTACTAAAAAGGAATCGCGGCAATAGTATTTGCATGTGAAAATTTAGGCCATATATTTTTAGGGTCCGTGTTGTTATACACCTTTGATAAATGCGGCGAAATTAAGTATCTAATGTGCAAAGAAAGCAAAGCCCGGACGTCGGGTGGTATTATTATTACGAGATTTGATTTAGAAATAAAAAGACAAGGGTTGTGACAATGTGATAGGCGATCACTTGTCAGTAGAAAACCAATTGTCTGAAGGAAGAGAAATAGCGAAAAATTTTCCATTGATATTAGTTATTCAGTTGTCACTCTGAAAATCTACTGGTATCTGATGTGTGAACTTCTTAGCTTGTGGAATTATGCCACCGAGTCGGCTTCTATGAGAGAAAAAAAGCTAGGGTTGATACTTAATTTACTAATACGGGATGACATTCTTGTTTAAAGAGGAGTTGATACGATTATAAGGAGATGTGTACGAGAGGTGACAAAGCAAGATTTTACAAGAATGTCATGCATCACCATATAAGGACATTTGCGTGAGATAAAACTGACCCACAAAATTCTCGGTCGAGGATTTTCTTGCTCTACTTATTTTTAGGGCCCATTTTGAATGGGTGAGATTATGTGATCAATGCCAAAGAATGGGAAAATATCAGCAAAGGCATGAGATGCCCCTGAGGCGTTATCTACAGTGGTACACAGATTGTTTGATGTATGGGGAATGGATTTTATGGGGCCTTTTCCAATTTCATTTGGAAATATACCTCTCCTAATTTGTGGATTATGTATCAAAATGGATTGAGGCGGCTTGTCCAAGAATGATGCCAATGGGTTGTGGGATTTTACAAAGAAATATTCTCGGCGGATTTGGGACACCGGAACTATAATTAGTGATGGAGGGCCATTTTGCAAATAAGGTGTTTAATCAAACTCATGAGTAGATATGGTATCAAGCATATTATGAGCTTGGCTTATCATCTCAAACGAATGGGCAAGTGAAATTTTCAACGGGAGATAAAGAAGTGCAGGAAAAGGCGTGAGTTCCGGCGAGAAGAGATTGGTCGTTGAAGCATTGATGCACTGGCGTACGGATTGCCTTTAAAACTCCCATTGGAATGTCCCATCTGAGGCTTGTCTTTGGAAAACCTTGTCACCTACCTCTTGAGCTAGAATATATAAAGCTATATGGGCCATCAAAGCTTAATTTTGATTTAAAGTTGCTAAGGAAGATAGGCTACTCCGATTAAATGAATTAGGTTGAGAAATAGAAGCCTATGATAGTGCGAGAATCTAAAAGGATAAAACAAAAAAATGGCATGATCGGCAATTTTGAGGAGGAATTGACGAGATCGAGGTGTTATTGACTCAGACTAAGACTCTTTCCGAGCTAAAATCAAATGGGTGGACCATTTACGGTGGTATCAAAGCACACGAGTTTAGGGCGGTGACACTTAGAACCGGCAATCGCAAGGGAGTTCAAGTTAGTAGTCGGAGATTAAAGCACTACCTTGGGAAAGCAATTGGAAGAGTAACCCTTAGTTTTGAACAAGGGAGTGGAAGAAACGAACAATGGCAGAAGTCCGGTAGACTAAAAATTGAAGCGACTTTGTGAAGGCAATCCACACTAGTTTGTTTTTAATTTTTCTTGTTATAGTTTAAATTTATGTGTTTAAATTTCTAATAGCATATTGTAGTTTTATTCATTATTGATTGAAGAGTAGGTAAATATTTTTTTAGTTTCACAAGGACAATGAGGTGTGCAGAGCATGCAATCAAACTTCAATCAACATAGAGAGACCAAAGAGGCGAGTATATTCTTCTTGATTTGATTTTAAATTTGTCTTTTGATATAGCATGATTGAAAGTTTAGAATTTTTATCTTGTTTTGGTGCTTAAATTTTGAATGTGATGCATAGTGGAAGTTGTTGAATTTTGCATGATGAATGAATTGAGTTGTAGTTGTTTTGATTAGGTGTTGAATGAGGTGAAATTCTTGTGAATTTAGTGTTTATGTTTTGGTGTGACATTAATCCAAGTTGCAGCAAGAATCTTTGGATGTGAAAATAAAAGTGGAAAGAAAGTCAAAATAATGAAAGCTAGGTCCACGGCCCCGAATTAAAGAAGGAAAGAACATTTTATCATTGCAACATCAAATTCCACATGTCGTGACCACATTTAGTCCTGTAAAATTTGAAGTTACGACAAAATAGTCAAATCGATAAAAGTGGTTAAAACCTCTTCTCATTTTGGGTCGGTGGTTAAAAAATTAGATTCATTAAAAATCATTAATTTAGAGCTCAATACTTAATGTCGCGACTCCCCATATATTTGTCATGACATTTAACTTAAGCGTCTATTCCACTTCAAATTCCATTGTTTCTGATTCACCCAAACCTTTCGGTTCTGCATCGTTTCATTGAGTCTTTGAAATAAATAGTTGTAATCTGCGAGAAAGCAATCAATGTCTTGATTGAGCAGGTGGTTTAGTATGCTCGATTTCAAGGAGAATAATCGGAGATTTAATAACTTCCAAGAAAACGTCAATATTCTCCACCAAATTCCTAAAACCTTTGTTGGAAATATCAAAGAAGAACAAGAGTCGAAACCTCATTCAATTCATTCATCGAAAATTTAAAGAAAGAATAAATGGCCTTGTAGTTCCCAAGAGCATAAATCACTATAAAAGGATGGGATAACAAAGAGAAAAACAAACAAAGAGAATGAGAAGGGAGAATGAGAGAAAGAAGAGTTCAGAATTTGTGAACACAAAGTTTATGGAATGAATGGAGTCGGAGGAAAACAAACCAATTCCATTCCTTATTCCATAAGCATTTGTGTAATCAAAGAGAGTGGTTGATGGGAAAGGTGGAAGAAGGGTTAATTAGAACCCATCCAACCGGGAAAGCTCCAAAGAAAAGGGAGAAAGGGCTCCAGTTTGTTGCCTGACCTTGTTCATAAGTAGAATCACACTTGGAGCAAGCTTTCAGTGTTGATGAACCAAATGAAGCGGGAATTTTAACCTTGAGGAAGGAATGGGATTTTAGATCCAAGAAATAGAGTTTTCTCTAAATTTGGTTATAGTCTTATTTGTAGGAAAGCAGTTATCTGTCTCCAGAAATGTTTTGATATTTGAATAAAATTCTTGTTGATCTACAAATTGATGAACATGACATATGAAATTTTGTTTTTGTGTCATTTCCTATTTAGCATGATAAATAAATAAATGCCTTTTCTGTGCAAGAATCAAATAAATAATTCTATTCTTTCCCAAGAACAGCAATTTCAAGAAGAATCAGGGCTTGAATGATTAAACTGGAAATTAGGAGTATTGCCTACATTGTTTAATTTCAGTATAAATTGCAAAAATTTGAAATTTGATTTGACTAGTGATGGAACAAAATACTTGGTTGGGAAAATAATGTAAGTAGGCAATTAAATAAATACAAGTCTTGAAGAAATAATACACTTAGGTCTGACAAAACATGAAACTTTGAGCGGAATTAAGACATCTTCGGGAAATTCAAGACTAAGAGTCCATGAATCCTAGAACTTGTTAGATGTGATTGGTATTCTTTGGAGTGGCAGGCCAACAAGAAATGATAGAGGCCATCCTTGTGATTGAGCTTTTCTAGCCTACCCTCAATATATGCTTAAGTATTCTCTAGTTCCTTGATTTGAGCCAAATAAGCCTTATTTCTTGATAAGCGACAAACCTAGAATTCCTTCCTTGCAATAAACCTCACGGCAAGAGCCCAAATTATCTTCAGGTTCCAATTGAGAAAAAGTTTACTATAAAGAAAGAAACAAGTTTGGGGAAAAATGTTTACAAATTTTTGATGAAGGAGGTGAAAAGTAAAGAAGCAAAAGCTAGTGAAATAAGAGTGGAGTTTTGTCTTGTGGCTATTTCCACTTGAACAGTCGCTCGTAGGGGTGTTTTAACACTAGTACCCTAATACCAGCGGTATGAGTTGCTAGCCCAAAGTTCTCTAAGAGTAATAGAAGCTAAGAGAACCAATACATTTGCACTATTCCCGATCTAGAAAAACAAAAGCAAGAGTTGAAAAAAAAAAAAAAAAAAACAAAAGGAATGCTGAATAAAGTATATGGAAGTGAAATTCCCTAAAAGAATTCAACATGAAGATGAATCGAGGCGAGATTGAAGAATCGGCAAGAACAAAAAGAAAAAGGGTGAAAGTTGAAGTAACTGAGAGTATAGAGAAAATTAGGCGGGTGATTCTGACTTAAAATTTTCCATTATCTACTGATTACCTAAACTGACATTCTGAGCTGAAAGACCTCATTGATTTTGAGGAAGGTTGAATTTACCTACATTAGTGGAGATCAGCTATGAAAAGCAAACTATGGGACTTTTGACAAACTGATCGAAAACTCCAAGAAGATTAACTACATTCAACATGAAGATGAAAAAGTTGAAGACCTGCACACACACACGAGAACAAGACTTGTTGAATAAAGCTGTTTTAAATACATTAGTTCATCAAAAATTTGTGGTAGAAGTATACCATGTCTTATTCTTGAATCAAAGCGAAATTTAAAATGATGCTTTGGTATCTTAATTCCCGGATCCCGGAAGGTGGGATAAAGAGAAAGGCGTGGTATGAATCGGAAAAATGTCCTTAAAAATTTTCTAAGCTTATTTGTTTGAAATGAAGCAATTCTTTCTTCTCTTTCTTGAGGACGAAGCAAAATTTGGGGAATTTGATGAGTCAAAAACTCATAGATTTTTAATCCATTTTTTACAGTATATTACTGAATAAATGTTGATTTGTTTGAAATGTGAATATTTTACTAAAATTTTATTTTACATGAAAATACGTGAGAAGCTCAGATCTTGGCAAATCGGAAGAAACTGGCACAACGGAATTGAGGTCTGGCGAAAATTTAAGTCGCGACGGGAGCTGATTACTGACCATTCCAAGTCACGACATCAAGCAGGTCGGCTTTGAAGAAGAAATAGAAAACTTGAACAAGTGAAGTCGTGACTTGAAGGAGGATTCGCGACAAAGAAAACGTGGTCGAGACTAAAGGAAATAATCAAAGGAAGAAATTCATGTCGCGACATCACTTTGATGTCAGCGGCATGAATATGAATGAAATTATCGCGACCGCTCCCGAGGTCGCGACAAGGATCCGTCTATGAAGCCCGCAAAGGTCTTTGCAAAGAAAGAGGTTGCAACTGGTTTTAATGCAAGGCTCCATTTAATGTGCGACACCACTATGATGTCGCGACTTAAAGCGAGGAAGTGCAACCAAAAATAGAGTTTGAAAGGAGGTCATAACACAGCCAAATAGAAGCACTTACCCGAAGCTGAACTTGCGACCTTTTACCGTCAGGATTAGAAATGATGTCGCGACCACTCATTAAGGTCGCGACCTGAAGAAGAGCTGAGCATAAGAAATTAAGGTTGCGACACCACCTTGAGGTCGCGACCTGGAAAATAGGTGGGAAAGAGGAAATTTGTTGCAACGTAGAACTGAGGTTGCAACTAGAAGAAAAGAAATGGGAAGCAAAAGAGGTCGTGACATCACCATGAGGTCGCGACATAAAAGTGAAACATATGAAGCGAAGACCACCAACACAATTGCGGAGCCAAGAAATCAAAGTCACAATGATGAGTCATCATACAAACGGAAAATTAATTGTGACCTGGCGATGCATGACTTCGGAAATTTGGGAAGAATAGAAAGACAATGATGTCGCGACATGTAAGCGAGGTCGCGGCGTCAACGAAGGAACATTGAGCAAATGAGGTGCGACCACAAGCGATGTCGCGACCAGTCCAACGGTTCTGAACAAGCGGTTGCAACTTAAAAGAAGAGTCGCGATCACGGCGATGAGAGAAGTCCATGTCGCGACATGTCGACTTGGTCGCGCGACATAGGAGCGGTGGTGGGCTTTTTCTTTGGAGTTCCACCTGGAGCATTTTAGGGATTCGGCCCAAATTCTTTTTACAGTATAAATAGATAGCTTTAGAAGAGTAAAGTAGAAGCGTTTTCCGTTTTCACTACCCAGAAAAGGGAAAAGTGAGAACTAGGTATCTTTAGAGTAGATTTTAATTTTTATTTTTATTTTTAGTTTCATTTTAAGTTTGAATCTGTGACTGTGCGAGGCAAATTTGGATTTTTAGTTCTATTATTTTTCTTAAGTATTACTGCCTTAAAATTTATGAAATCTAGACAAATTTTTGGAATTCATTTCTTCTCAGTTTTATTGCAATTAAAGTGGTTGTGCGTGATCGGTGCTCCATTTCTTAATTCGCAATGCGATGTCAGACGTAGCTACTGTGGATTTGATTACATTTGAGATTCTGAGTCTTTCTGCCTGATTAGGGAGGGTAATTTGGAGTTCGGTTTTACTTAATTGGTGTCGTTTTGAATGGATAAGTTCCCAGTAGTAGTACTTAATACCAGGTTGAGAATGTATCTTACTCGATATCGGGATGCCCTCTGCGTGACGAGAGGCCAGAATTCTGAGAAGCTGAGAGCATTCTTATATATTAGATTTCCATAACTCTTCCACGAATTAGAAAACATAGACATCATTATCTTTGGAAAGTGTGGGGCGTACTAATCCAAAAGGCATCCTTCTAAAAGCAAAGGTGCCATACGGACATGTAAATGTAGTTTTCTCCTGATCCTCTATGGCTATTGCAATCTGGTTATAACCAGAATATCCATCAAGAAAATAGTAATGGGAGTGTCCTTCTAACTTGTCCAGCATTTGATCAATGAAAGGTAGAGGATAATGATCCTTTCTGGTAGCAGTGTTTAGTTTTCTCTAATCTATACACACTCTCCATCCTGTCATAGTTCTTGTAGGAATTAATTCATTTTTCTCATTTATGATCATAATGAATCCTCTCTTCTTTGGAACCACATGAACTGGGCTCACCTAAGGATAGTCTGAGATTGCATATATGACGCCTGCATTTAACCACTTCAAAACTTCTTTTCTGACCACTTCTTTCATTACTAGATTCAACCTTCTCTGATGTTCTATATAGGTTTTGGCATTCTCCTTGTAACACCCCGAAAAATCTGCTAGAGTTTTGAGTTTTAATTTAAGTATATTATAAGCTAAATAAAATTTTTAGGAAATAAAACGATAGACCTTAGAAAATTTCGAATTAAGTTCAATTTTGTAATTGGTCCAAAAGGGAACTTAAAAGTCATAAATTGAAGAGATTATGGGCCAAAAAATAATAGGAATTGTTGTGTAATTCCTAGAAGATTAAGCGAAAATACAAATATAGCGAAGACATGGAGGACCTTTTGCAAATAAGGGACTTTAACCCAAAATGGGTTTTGAGGGCCAAAGCAAGGCCTAATAGATTTTTGATTTAAAGACCAACAATTGGTCTCATTGGTTGGGAAGGAAAACCGTGAAAGAAGGAAGAAGAAGAAGAGGAAGAGGAAAGAAGGGGAGGAGCCAAGATCAAAAATGAAGCCAAGCTCAGGTATGGAACTCATAACCTTGAGTATGGAACTTGGATTTTGGTATGGATCCTTGGTTTCTATTTGGTTAATGGTTGTTGTTGTACCCAGAGCCTAGGGTTTGTTAGGATTTCATCCTAACCAAAGATGTATTGAAATTAGGGTTAGCAAAACTCTAAATGGCACAAGAAAAATAGGGAATCCTTCCTTTGAGAAGGGATTCATGGTTAAATTGTAAGTAAATGAGTTAGGGTTTAGAACAAACCCTAACTAACCTTTATGATTTGGTTGTGTATGGATCATAAACCATATTAGAAGGGTTTTGGAAGAAATCCATGATGGATTTTTGAAGAAATATATGAAATTGAAAGAGAAATCGAGTAGAAAAGAGATTCCAAGGTGAATTTGGAATTGTTTTGATGTGTGTTTGAAGTATAAAAGTGATTGGGGATCAAAGTATGGAAAATGTGAAAACACACATTGGTCATTCCAGTGACATCTAAATTAGCAGACTTGTACCGGTACAACTTATGTCTGGTCATTTGGCCAAGTTGTGCCGTACAACGAGCTTGTCTGGAGTACAACTTGTTCTGGTTTCCTGTTCCTGACCAGTTTAGTATTTTGGCCTGCTTTACTCATTTCTTATCCGATTTGGGTGATTCAAGTGGCCAATTAAAATAGACTTCAAGGAGAACAAAACTTAAAAAGAGAAAGATCTCGAAATTCTGATCCTAAGTGGCCCAAATACACTCGAAGTGGGACCATGTGCAAACCAAATTCTGGTTTCAGTGTTGAACATAGAGAAGTCCGGGTTGTTTGGACGTAGCGAGTTCGGTGCTCAGGTGGGTGATTCAGTTTGAATAGAACCATAGCACCTTAGCTTTAAATGATTACAAGGACATAGTGTCAAATATGAAGTTAAGACCCCCTGAAAAATGAGTAATACCAACCGATTGAGGGTAATCATTAGCAAAACTAGTTAGCATGAAAATGCCATAACTTTAGTTTGGATGATCGATTGGATTGATTCCTTTAAGTAAAGTAGATACATAGAGGATTAAGAATATATGAATGGTGTGATTCCACATCATCATACTTCTAAGAATATATGAAGTTCCATGTGTAATAGGCTTGAGAAACAAAGGAAAATGTAGAAAATGAAAGCTGTAAAAAGATGTGTTCTGAAACATGAAAATGATTATGGAAAATGAAAATGAAAATGAATTGAAACATGATTGTGAACATGCGAGAGGCAATATATCATAGACACATAATGTGGTTAAGTGATATATTATTATTATCATATAACCCGAGAAAATGATAACAAATGAATGAGTATCACGTGAATGAATACATGAATAAGTATACTGAATGAGTATGTGAAATAAGTATAAAGATTGAGTATATCTTTGAAAAGATAATACGAGAGTGAAATTGGAATTGAAATTTGATTGTGATTGGTTATGAATGCTATTTGCGAAATATATATAAGTATATATATATGATGATTTGAATCATTGTTATTCGAAATGTTTGTCATACATACTCATGTATGCGTGTATTTGCACTACAAGTGAAATTACTGCATAAAAGTAAAGATTTGAAATGTGATATTGAATGGCCAACATGGCCAGGATTCACCAAGCCCAGATTCGATCATGAAGGTAGCAAATGGTGTTAAATCTGAGAAATCCCACATTGCTCTTGGATGACAAGCAGACGGAGTTCAGCAAGTGAATCTGTCATGAATGTCAATTCTATAGTTAAAGTGAATCGTATTGTTAAATGCGAAATCGCATTTACTCTTGAGATGACAAACGAGGCGGATTAATGGCTGAGATGCATCGTGAATGTCGGTCCCATAGTTAAAGTGAATCGTATTGTTAAATGCGAGAAATCGAATTCTTCTTGGATAATGACAGGACCGAGGGATTCAGCAGCCAGATACATCGTGAGATCTCCCGGTCCCATAGTTAAAGTGGATATATTGTTAAATCTTTGAAATCACATTGCTATATACTTGAATGACAAACATCTGAGGATTCGGCAAGCGAATCACATCATGAATGTCAATTCTATAGTTAAAGTGAATCATATTGTTAAATGCGAGAAATCACATTGCTGCGGATAATAAGCGAGACGAGTTCCCCAGAGTGAATCGTAAGTGAATAATCGACTACATGGCCATATGTGAGGCGGTGAATAGGTGAATCTTTGAAATCCACGGCCCCCGCTGCGAGATGACCAAAGCGGGGCGGGATTCCCCCAGTGAATACGTCGTGAATGTCATTCTATAGCCATATGTGAGACCGGTATGTCAGTGTGTAAATCACCTTGCTCACGAGATGACAAAACGGGGCAGGATTCCCCAGTGAATACGTCGTGAATGGAGCTTCTATAGCTATATGTGAAATCCTAGGCCCGATAGCGAAAAAATGACATTAAAATTGCTAGTGTTCCATTCATCTTTTACATTACACGGACATAGTAAAAAGGCATCATTTGTAAATGCATTTTTGTTGAATGTAAATGTTAAGTCCTTTGAGGTATAAGTGTTTATGGGATTGCTAGAAAGAAGTGCTTTAGCGTAATTAAAAATTAAAATGGAATAGCATAAACAAATGTGTTGGAAGATAATTGAAAATGTCGAGATGTAAGGGCTCCGGCTTGGATCCATGCAGGTCAAATTAGGATTCGGGTGTGACACTTTGAAAAAGAAAATTTAATAAGGCGAGAATAAATGTTTTGATTGGCGTCGAAAGGAGTAAGCCGGGCTCAGCTTGGATCATGGCCGGGTCAAGTAGAGAGTTCGGGTCGCGACACACGAAAATGAAAATTAATAAGCGAAAACTAAAATTCGGGCATCCCGAGATCACGAAATCATAATTTCTAAAGGAGTTTGATTAATGGCTTGGCCAGTGATATTGTCTGGAAATTAACATGAATTTGTATTAGTCTGATTGACGTTGTATGAATTTAATATGACTTGATATGTTTCGAATTGCCATTGTATACGTATAAGTTTACTTTGAATATGATTTGATTTATCATACATGTAGTAGATATGAGTTACAACCTGTAAAATACATGACACAGGAAAGTAATATGAACAAGATAATGATAAGAATCGAAAGAATAAAATCTATGTATAATGAGATGGGTTAAGTCACATAAGAGCCAAACCGTTATATGCATAAGTAAATGTAAAAAGATAGTAGCCGCGGTGTGTGTGGTCGTTCTTGTCTATATGTTCCCACTAAGCGTAAAGCTTAGCACGGGTGTTCAATGGTGTGAGTGAAGAGAGGAGATAAAGAGGACAGGGACATTTCCACACGGTGGTACGGACCGTCTCGAGAGATAGGTGCTCACCGGCCTTTGTTCGCGATCTCACGATGTTTGTTTGGAAATATGTATTTGTATAAGTACATGGGACTTAGTATATGTGTATAAACTTTAATGGATTTTCCACTCTAGGTGGTAGTTCATTAGTAAATATGTAAATGATTGTTGAACTATTACAAATATTGTTTGTATAATAAAAAAAAAAAAAAAGCAATTAAGGGTCCCGATTATGGTTTGCACCTGAAACCGGTTCGGATTCGCCAATCGGGTCCGACCGGGAATCGGGGCGTGACACTCCTCCAACAGGATCTTGTGCATACAAATAGAATGGTTGATTCCCTTCAGATCTTCTATGGAACAAGCTATTGCTTCCTTATATTTTCTGAGAATCTCTAGCAGTTTGTGTTCTTCAAGCTCAGTTAGTCCAGCTGCAATGATGATTGGTTTTCCTTTTTCTGGTTGTAAGAAAGCATACTTCAAATGTCCAGGTAATTCTTTTAGAATTAAACCCTCACGAACTTTATTTACTTGACATCTTCCTTTTCATAACCCCTCTTTGGATTTTTACGTATTATTTTCTTTGCTGCCCGAGCCACTTTGCCTTTTCAATTTAGCATTAGATTGAGATTCAACTTCAAGATGCTCAAGATCTTTGGGAATTCATCTCATTCTCATTCATTGAATTATGAAAATCGTTCATTAATCGGTTCGAAGCGATGGAATTTTGTTTCTACAATCTCACAATCGGCGTATTACTTATTTAATTTTGTTTTCAAGCGTGGTTGAGATTGGTACGCGCCTCATCTCAACCACGAGAGTTAATTCTCCTTTCTTCACATCAGTCATTGCTTTCCTGTGCTAAGAAGGTCTTCTTAACATCCCGGTGGGACTAGTTCGTCTTCCTCATCTCCAGTGACTACAAGCGATCCGCGGGGAAAATGAATTTTCTCACTTTGATCGTACATCTTCTAAAATGCCCTCGGGATGGGCTAGTGTTATACGCCATTTGCAAGGTCTGTTTGTGGGGTAAGTTCCCAAACTTAGTCTTTGCTTATGACAAAGGCATCGAGTTAATGCAGCTCGAATCTACAATGCTTTTCCCACGTCGAGCATACCCCGATTTCGCGGGGTATAGTAAAGTGCACGGATCACATCTTTTCTGGTAAAGAGTGCGAATTATTACCTTTGTAAGTTGCTGTTAGGCTCACTATTCCTTCTTCAGCAATTTTTCTTTTTCTGCTCGATATCTCCTTCATAAATTTTGAAAAAAGAGGCATTTGAGTCAATTCTTATGAGAAAGGAATGTTGATCTCTATCTTCTTAAACATGTCTAAGAATCTAGAGAATTGTTCTTCTAGCCTTGCCTTCTGCAACCTTTGAGGGAATGGAACTTGAGGTTCATAAGCCTTAACCTCTTCCTTTTTCCTTAGTTTTAACTTTCCTTTATTCTTTCTGTTGCATTTTGTTGTTTTCTCTTCCTCTATAGTTTCGGAACTGTGCTACTTAAACTCTTCTCTAATTCCAGCATAATTTTCTTCCTCAATGTCCTTTTCAACACTTCTCTCATCCAGTTTTCTACCACTTCTCAGAAGTACTGCCATACATTCCCTTGGATCCATCCTTGTGTCACTTAGGCCCCGAACCATAGGCGATTACGCATATTCGAGCCGGCTTCCTATCAGGAGTCTCAAATTCTTCAAAGAGGCATTGGTATTTGTCTGAAACACAATTATGTTTGCTTGGAAATTTTCAAGTTCAGAAAATCTTTTCCCATGCATATGCAGAATTCTTTTATTTTCTGACATGAAATGCAGCATCTGATCTTCAAATGATTGAGTCCTTTTCTAACCCTTAATATTCTCCTCTATTGTCCCTCTGTTATTGTTGTTCTTTGAACTTTGGGTTGAAACATAAGCGATGGTAATTACATGCAGTGCAGGGCCTTCTTGTGCTCCTCGACATATAGAAAAGAGTTTTCATAGTTTCACTTAGTGTTGGTGTGTAATTATTGTTAGCGGAGTTAGAGGTTAGGCTTGAGAAGTGAAGATAACTTCTTTGCTCACTCATATACTTGGTTTCTTCAACTTGGTATGTAACGCCCCAAAAATACCCTAGAATTTTTATAATAAATTTATTATATATTAAGGTATGAATTGGAGTATTTTAGGTTTTAGGATAATTGGATAAAATGATAAATTGTGAAATGTAAATTTAAAGCGTGGGCATATGATTGAATATTATATGCTAAATTGAGAAATGTATTGAACAGGAAATAAGCCAGTGAAAAGAAAAAAGGAAAAATAATGAAATTTGTAAAATGAGGGCCCTAGGGTCAATTGTTGTAAAGAATAGATATTTAAGTGAAATTGTGATAAATGAATGGCTTGAAATATAATAGGGCAAAATGAAGAATTGGATTTATTGTGTGGCCAAACAAGGCCTTATGAGAATTAAGTGACTTAAGAGAAAAAAGGGGGAAAAATGAGAAATGATAAAAAGTGTGTAGGCCAAACAAGGCCTTACACTTAGGAATGGATTGATAAAAGACTGACTTGGTCTTAGGGGCTCATTTATTGAGGCCATCCGGGTTTTGGAGAAGGGAGGAGAAATGGAGGAGAAAAGATTAGGGTTTGAAGGAGAATGGGCTTTGGTGTGATTTCTTTACTTCTTGCTCCTAAGGATCAAACACCATACAAGAAGAGATTGGAAGAGGAGTTCGAGGTAATGGTCGAGCCACAACCTCATCTTATGTGATTTGGATTTTGGGAGAAATGTCTAACGAGAGCATGGATTTTTCATTGATTCTAAACCACTTTTGGAGTTGTTTGGTGATTCCATGGTGGATTTTGATATGGGATGTATTGGAGATTGGTAGATGAAAAATGTGGAAAAAATTGCAAAATCCGAACATCCAGAAGCGAGAAAGCGAGCACTGTCTGTCTGGTCGAGCATCTGTACACCTTGTCGCGAAATGGGCGGTGTGCAGCACAATAGATAAGTTGAACTGAACCCGGTACACGGCGGTGAGCAACTGTGCAGGTACGGTCGAGTATCTACGATCACGGGTAGTCGACCCCATTTTGGCATATTTTGCCGTTAAGTCCCGTATTACATTATCACCGTGTCTAGGGACCTTAAGAAACGATTAATGGGGGTTCAATTAAGGTTAGAGCTAGGTGAAAAAAAATGTACCGTACCTCTTCACCTCGGCGAGTTCGTCTTCGAGCAAACTTAGTGTCTTAACCCAAGACTTTTAACAAAAATAAAATTGTAATTCACTAAAATTGTTAACAATTGTTTATCCACTAAGAGTGGCGTGAATGTTATTGACTAGGGACGGGTGAAGATCGCCTAACCTAGGACGAGGTCGAAGAGAAGAAGGCTAGGTCGGCAGACGGGTTTGTTCTTTGACTCTATTCTTATTTCAAGTATTTTGGTAGATAACCAAGTAACTATGAATGAGTACATGAATCGAGTACATGAATGAGTATGTGATATAATTACGTAGATTGAGTATATCTTTGAAAAGATAATACGAAAAGGGAATATAATGTGATAGTGAAAACTAAATAAATGTGAATGATGATAAGGGCGGGATTCATCAAACGGGGTCAAGTCATAAATGAAATTAGTGTGCTCAGATGCTTAGCGGCGGGATGCACGGTGGCATCCGTCAAGAAGGCACCCCGAAATTGTCCAATGTCCCACGTGGCGGGATGCGCAATGCGGCATCGCGTCATGATGGCGTATGGCATTGAAGAAATGTCCCGGCAGGCGGGATTCACCAAGCTGGATCGTCGCAGTGGTCCAGTATGGCATTTAGTGATACCATGTGTCGAGATGCTGCACTAAGCGGCATCCGTGATGGGAAGGCAGAATAAGTGATACCACGTGTCGAGATGCGCAAGCGGCATCACGTCATGATGAAGTGCAATTGTTAAATGTATAAGCACATTGCCGAATGATAATAAGAGTAGTTCTAAGCGAATCACTTCGAGGAAAATTGTAGATTGAATTAGTCAGGGTGAAATAAGCGACGATGACGAGTGTAATGGGATTTTTATGAATATGCTTAAATCTCACGAATTGATTGTGAAATGAATTGTTGTATTGAAAATGCATGATATGATATGGTAAATGATTTGTATATTGAAAGCATGCGATGAAAAGCATAGGTATATGTTGATATATTAGGCATGGTTTAATGATAAATGCATGCCGAGTTAAATTGAAATATTGGAATGAAACGTATAGGGCCACTAAACATGAAAATGCTTAGCGTGTAGTTTTAACTATCTCTTGCGGTGTCAGTAAACAAGAGAAGAAAGGCGAGATCGAAGCGTATGATCATAGGAAGTACGGCGTATAAGTGTATACTCCGTAATTTTGCATATCATCTATTGAACAAGTGGAGTTTTGTAAACAAAAGGGTTAAACCCTGAAACTTGATTTTTGTATATCATTTTGAAAATGGCATAGAATGCCTTTCCTTGTAAATGTATTTTGTTAATGTTTATGGGCCCTCTTAGGAATTGCTTTGATTTGTAAATGATTATGGAAGCACTTGAAACTGAAACTCAGCTTATATTAAATGAATTACTAAAATGTTTTGATAAGATAAATAAGCGTCGGAGTAAACCCCGGGCTCCGGTTCGGATCCGCCATTCGGTCAAGCGGGGATTAGTCCACGACATTTTGAAAAGAAAATTTAACCTTACTTGAAAATAAAGAAATAAATCGGCGTCCAAGGGTTCCGTCGGACTTTCATGTGGGTGTAGGGTTTCGAGTCGCTACATGGTAGGGCTCTTCTTCAACTAGTCCCTCAACACTACTTCTAATTCCTTCTTTTTCTACTCCCACTTCATGTGCAGTATGCATTCTCCTTTCATTACTTCCTAGTTTGTTTATCACTGCATCCAGCTTTGCTTCTATGGCAGTCATACGGTTCAGCTTAATCAAACCACTTCCCCTCAGTCTACTGCTGCTCCCTAAAGCTTTAGATGGAGCCTTGTAGTTGCATTTGGCAAGGTCTTCAATCAGTTGTCTTGCCTCCTCTGCACTTCTTCTCTTAAAAGCCCCACAGCAGGATGCATCAATTATACCCTTGGAGGTATAATTCATGGCATGATAGAATATATCCATGTAGTCAGATCTATTCCATGAATAGGACATCTTTTTAACAGTCTCTTAAATCTTTCCCATGCGTTGAAGAGACTCTCATCTCCCCCCTGCTTGAAGACAATTATTTCTCCTGTTCTCTCATAAGTTAGAGTTGGAGGAAAAAATCTACTCATATAGGCCTCCACTAAATCTTCCCAGTTGTTCACGGATCCAATTGGCAATGAATCAAACCATGTTGCTGCCACATCTCTCAGTGAAAAGGGGAAGAGCTGCAGCTTGATTACTTCTAGTCTCACCCCATTCAGTTTGACTGTGTTGGCTATCCTCATGAATCTCCCCATATGCTCAATACTGATCTTCAAAGGGATGATTAGTGAATCGTGTCATTGCATTCATGGTAATCACGTTATTTCATCAAAATTGTTGGCTTCTATGGCAAGTTGTCTTACTGGAGAGTACTCCTCTTGGATAATAGGCCTCCAAAAGTCCTTCATAGTATTAGGCCTCTGAGTTCTCTCTGCTTTTTTTTTTTTTTCCTGAATCGCCATGCACTCTCTCTGATTTGCCATACTTCCTGATTCGCAACCGTGATCTTCCTGCATTCTTTAGTGTTCCTCCTTTCACTTCGTTGTCCGCAGGCAAAGAATCCGCTTCCGGTTTTCTATGCATTTAAAATCTTCCTAAAATAGAAACGCACTAAGATCAAACGAATTATGGATAAATATAATATTAAGTTCATAGAAAAATGTCATGGTTTATTCACATCGCCATTAAAAATGTTTTTGTGATTTTCTGAAAAATAATATCAAAAAGAAAAATGTCCAAATTAGTAAATCCCTTTTTGGTTAGCATATTGATCTTTAAATTTATCATATCTCTCCCCAACCAACGGCACTAAAAACTTGTTAAGACCAAACTGTTTGATGTGATCAGTGTATGCCAAACTTCTGGTACTGCCACCTAAGAACTTTTTAGTCCCCGGCAACGGTGCCAAAAACTTGTTAAGACCATTTTTCATATACATGAAAAGATGGATTTGTTCTTTGTTGTAAAATGACTCATTTAAAATTTTGTGTGTGGTCTTGATCACTGTAAGTGCACAGGTCATAAAAGTAATAAAAGTGGATATTTAAAGTCCAGATATTGTTCCCACGAGGAAGGATGATAAATCAAAAAATCTAACTAAATTAAACTAAGAAAAATCAAAGAACTTCAATCAATCAAACAAAATTCAAACACACAAAAATAAACTAGACCTAAAAGGAAATAACAGTAAATAAAATTTAAAAGAAGAAAGCAATTGAAAAATCCTCACAGTGATTTCCTTGAAGCTCAAATTTGAATTTATCAATGTTTGGTAAGCATTTCATGATTATGAAGGATTTTCCACTGAAATTTGACAAATACAACAAAAAATTTTGGGTTGCCTCCCAGAAATTGCTCAGTTTACTGTCTTAAGCTGGACTTAGCTGTAGTATGCTTTTTTTTTTTAGCAATTTCTTCAACACTTTTAATCTAGGACTGTTCTTCATTCATAATTTCGCCAAGATAATGTTTCAGTCTTTGGCCATTTACTTTGAACCCCTGAGTTTGTTTTTAGTGTCACTACCTCAAAAGGTGTAATCGTAATTATCGTGAAAGGGGATCCACTCCACCTCGACTCGGGAATTCCCGGTGCTCCTGGTCTGAATGTGCATGACTACACCCACTTTTGAACCCCCACGACTGGTCACTCAGACTCCCCAGATCCGGCACCACCTCGGCGGCCCATTTCCCACCCACCTCACCCACCCGGCACCCCCCCGGCGAACTGGAAATCAGCTCAGAGACTTGACCCACATGTCCCTGGCATAAGCTCAAGAGGGAGATGACAAGGTTTTCCAAATATAATCCTGTATAGGGACATTCTAATAGGAGTCTTGTAAGCAGTCATGTAAGCCTATAATGCATCATCTAGCTTTACTGACCGGTTTGTTCTGCTTGCATTCATTGTTTTCTCCAATATATTCTTGATCTCCTTATTGGATATCTCTGCTTACCCATTTGACTGAGGGTGATAAGCCAATCCCATAGCATGTCTTACTCCATATCTGCTCAAGAGTTTTGCAAATAGCTTGTTTGCAAAATGCCTTCCCTCATCACTAATGATTGTCCTTGGGGCTCCATATCTAGTCAAGATGTTTCTTTGAATAAACCCCACAACTATGTTGGCATCATTTTTGGGATAAGCTATGGCTTCAACCCATTTGGATACATAATCCACAACTAGGAGAATGTATAGATTTCCAAATGAAGGTGAGAAATGTCCCATGAAGTCTATTCCCCATACATAAAAAATTTGCACCGCTAAAATCTCTTGCAAAGGCATCTCATTTCTTCGGTATATATTACCCATTCTCTGACATCTGTCATAATGCTTTACCCATTCAGAACAGTCTCTGAATATAGTTGGCCAATAAAAACCTGACTGGAGAATTTTCTAGGTTCTTCTATCCCCTACAAAGTGTCCTCCATATGGTGATGCATGACTGGAGAATTTTTTGAGCTGTTCTATCCCTTACAAAGTGTCCTCCATATGGTGATACATGACATTTATCTAAACTTTCACCTTGCTCAGCTTCTAGTACACATCTTTTGATGATCTTATCTGCCCGCCCCCCCTCCCCTTCTGAATAACAATGGGTCATTTATTACTACCTAAATAGTGTTGTTTCATACTCTAAAACTCCAGGTTTTGAGCACTTTTTGCGTAGTAATCAGCCAAATTAACCCAGTTGGCACATTAAGGGCCTAGCAATGCTTATGATCAATTTTATAGTAGTTTTTGTAGTTTTCACAAGCTATAAATATTGAAGATAGAGATGTAGCTCGAGCATGAAGAAATCAATTGGAACTCTGAGCTGTAGAACTAGAAGGCAAAAGGCAGAACGAGAAGCAAACAAAGAAGAAGCAGCAAACCCCTGCTAATTTCGCAAGGGTTACAAAATCTCCTGCCCCTTTTTACTTTTGACTTTTTGACTTTTTTTTATTTTATTTTCTTCCTATTTTATCCCTGTAATAGTATTCAACTTTGTTTAGTTTGGTAATTTGTATTTGCAGTATGGGTTAAAATCCAACAGACAAGACTTTGTACTGAGCTTTTTCATTATTCAAATTTTTTTTTTTTTTTTTGGTTTTTGGGAAGCTTGCAACGGAAGCTCTTGTTTCTTTCAGTTTCTCTCATTTTCTCACTAGCCAAACACCCTCTGAGGATGACAACTCAGAGGATGAGTGGCTAAACCCCCTTCCTCCTTGAAGTAGAAGGCCACTAGGTGAAGGATCCTAAGGCAAACTAAGGGTTTCCATGCTTTTCACGCAGGTATTCACTGTCATTATTGTTTCTCTCTTCAACTTTAGGTTTTTGTCACTTTGAATCACCTTGAATAGTCAGTATTTGGTAAGCTTTTAGGGCTCATTGGATGCTTAATGTTAGATCCAATGATGTTCGTTAGTTATCATTTATGAGCCATTGGAAGATGAGTGAAGGAGACTTATGTTTTACTGACTGAGAACATTAATGGCCAGTGAATGCCATTTTCAAAGAGATGAATAAGGGTCAATTTTTTTAGCTAAATGAAGATCCGGTTCGGGAGATAACTATATGTTATCCTCCCCAATGCGAGGTAAAGACCCGAAAACCCTCTCATTTTCCTAAAAGAACCTAAACCTAGTGTCCTGATACTTCAAAGGACCTCTTTCCATATTCTAATCTATTTTATTTTCAGTGACAACCACTAAAACCCACTCTTTTTATCCAACCCCATTATCCAAATAGAAACCACTAGTATAAGTCTGTCATTTTCACGAAGAAAACCCATCTCTGTGGACGATCCTAGAGCCACTATACAACAGTAGGAGGTATTAGGTATAAATTTTGTTGATTTAGGATACCATACTGCTATGAATCGCCATCCCATATGCATTTATAAGGTTCTTAACTTTTATTGATATAGTTCTAGTATATTATATCGTAATAGTGATCAAATATTCTATTGAGGTATTTGAACTATTACTTGAAAAAGTTACTCATCAGGGAATTTTTCTTCAATTTCAATCTCTCCTTCCTCTTCAGTAGGCTTCTCTATTCCAGATAAGTGATCAGCTATCACATTGTCACTACCCTTTTTGTCTTTGATCTCCAAGTCAAATTCTTACAAAAATAGCACCCATCTGATTAGTCTTGGTTTTGCATCTTTCTTTGCCATGAGATACTTGATTGTTGAATGATCAGTGTGTATGATGACATGGGATCCTAATATGTATGGCTTGAACCTCTCACAAGCAAAGACCATTGCCAGCATTTCCTTCTCGATTGTTGAATAATTTTCTTGAACTTCATTAAAGGTCTTACTGACATAATAGATGGCTCTGAATATCTTCTCTTTTCTTTGCCCTAAAACAGCTCCCATTGCATTTTCACTTGCATCACACATAATTTCAAATTCTTTGCTCCAGTCTGGTGTAGCCATGATGGGGGAGATATGACCAATTTAGCTTTGATCTCCTCAAATGCAGAACTGCATGCTTCATCAAATTCAAACTTTGCATCCTTCTCCAGCAATCTGCATAATGGTCTTGCAATTTTTGAGAAGTCCTGAATGAACCTTCTGTAAAATCCTGCATGCCCAAGAAAACTCCTTATTCCCTTCACTGTAGTTAGTGGAATTAGAGTTTTGATCAAAGAAATCTTGGCTTGGTCAACTTCCAAGCTTGCTACATAAATTTTATGCCCTAAAACTATGCCTTATGTTACCATAAAATGGCACTTCTCCCAGGTTAAGGCTAGGTTCTTATCCTTTCATCTTTGAAGTATAGTTTCCAAATTTTCCAAACAGCTCTCAAAGCTTGACCCATTCACGGAGGAATCATCAATAAAAATTTCCATCACCTCCTCCACTAAATCTGAGAAGATGAACATCATGCATATTTGGAAGGTAGCAGGTGCATTGACAGTCTAAATGGCATCCTTCTAAAAGCATAAAGGCACAGGACATGTAAACGTGGTCTTCGATCCTCGTGTGTTATAACTATCCTGGGTTATAAATAGAATAACCCATCTGTAAAATCAGGTATGGATGTTCTGCTAGCATGTCTAACATCTTATCAATAAATGGCAAAGGATAGTGATCCTTCTTTGTATAAAGTGTTCAAATTTTCCCCGTAATCAATGCATACTCCATCCAAGCATACCTTGTGGTGGAATAAAGTCTTATTCTTTCTTACTGATCCCTATCATTCCTACTTTCTTTGGTATTACATGGACTGGACTCGCCCAAGGGCTGTCTGATATGGCATATATAAACCTTGCATTTAGCCACTTAAGAACCTCTTTCTTTTTACTACCTCTTTCATTACTGGATTTTGTCTTCTCTAATGCTCAATTGAGGTCTTTGTATTCTCCTCCATAAGGATTTTATGCATGCAAACTGATGGGTTAATCCCCTTCAAATCTTCTACTGACCATGCAATAGCTTCCTAATGTTTTCTCATAATTTTCACCACTTTCTGCTCTTTCTATACAATTATAACAGGCTTGGATCTCTGTTCTTCCAAAAATACATACTTCAAATGTTTTGGTAACTCTTTTAAGACCAGACCTTTAGAGCTCTTTTCTTCTACTTGGACTTTTTCTTCACTGCTAAGATTTTCTATATTTAAACTCAAAACAGTTTTTGCCATTATCTTTTCCTTCTCAAAATTATCATCATAAAGTGAAGAAGAGATATAGTCATCAAATGAGTTCTCATTCATTAAATCATCATTCATCTTCTTACAAACATAATTAACACTGTCAATTGTCATACAATGGGCTTGTTCAACATCATGTTGCTTCAGACTGTTGTTAAGGTTGAAGTGGACTTCTTCTTTCCCAATTCTAAGGGTAAGTTCTCCTTTCTTCACATCAATCAGAGTTGCTCCTGTAGCTAGGAATGGTCTGTCAAGTAGCAGTGGGATCTGCTTGTCCTCCTCTATATCAATAACAACAAAATCAACTAGGAAAATAAACTTTCCCACCTTGACCAGGATGCCTTCTGGTTGAGCCATGGACCTATTTTCCATCTGTAAGGACATTGTAGTAGGAGTTAACTCCCCCAAACTTAGCCTTTTCACCACTGAAGGGGCATCAGATTGATGCTTGCACCAGAATCACATAAAGTTCCCAATGATGTATGGTATTGTGAAGCTCCCTGGATCTTGCATTTTCTGAGGCATGTTCTTTTGGATAAGAGCACTGTAGTTTGTTGACAGGCTTACCACTCCTCCTTCATCAAACTTCCTCTTTTTGCTGATAATATCTTGCATAAACTTTGCATAGTGTGGCATTTGAGCTAATGCCTCAGCCAAAGGGATGTTGATCTCTAGCTTCTTGAATATACTCAGGAACCTTACATGCTGACTGTCCAACTTAGACTGCTGTAGTCTCTGAGACTGGAGCCTGATAGACTCTCACTTCCTCCTTTTTCACTTTCTCCTCTTTGGCCACTTCATCTTGCTTTTTCATCTGCTCATTCTTATCTGATAGCCCTGTTATGTTTTTCTTTTTCTCACAGCCCACTAAATTCCGAACTGCTTTCTCAGTTTTAGTGTCACTCTTCTTCTTCTCTACTTCTTCTCTTTCTTGCAACACTTTTCCACTCCTCAGAGTAACAGCCATGCAATCTATAGGATTTTTCTTGGTGTCACTAGGGAAAGAGTCCTTAGATTGATTCTGCATAGCCAGGGCTAGTTACCATACTTGAGTCTCCAGATTCTTTAGAGGAGCATTTGTATTGGCCTAAAACACAGTTATGTTTGCCTAGAACACTGCCAGCTCACCAAATTCTACTCATGCAGGTTCAAGAACCTCTTGTTCTCAGACATAAAGTTCAGCATCTGATCTTCAAAGGACTGGGATCTCCTTTGTCCTTGATTTTTTTCTCTCTGAATACCCTGCTACTATTGTCCTTGGAACCCTGGTGGAGCATAATTATGCTAGAAATTCTAAGCTGGTCTTGGACCCTACTGCATTCCACCTCCATAAGAAAAGTTCTCATGGTTCCTCAAGGCTGTGGCATAGCAATGGAAGGCTGTTCGCTTCAAGTTTCGTAGCTTCTATTCCCATGTACACACTGAGCTTCCTCAACCTAATAGGGACCTTCATGAGAAAGTCCCTCATCGGTATCACATTTATGCCAAGCACTTTCCACCACTCCTACTTCATTACAGAAATGACCTCTTCTTTCCTGGTTGTTCATCCTATTCATGATTGTATCTAGCTTAGCTTCAATTGATGACATCTTGTTCAGCTCAATTACTCCACCTCTCAGTCTGCTACTACTCCCTAAAGCTTCAGAAGGAGCTTTGTAGTTGCTCTTTGCTAGTTACTCTATCAGTTGAGTAGCTTCCTTAGCACTTTTCCTCCTGAATGCACCTCTAGAGGCTGTATCCACAATTCCTTTCGAAGTGTAATTCATAGCATGGTAGAAGATGTCCATCTGAGTCATCTTCTCAATCCCATGCATGGGACATCTCCTCAATAGTTGTTTGAATATTTCCCAAGCAGTGAACAAAGATTCATCCTCCTTCTGTTTAAAAGAAATGATCTCTCCTCTCCTCTCATAAGTTAGATCATGAGGGAAAAATCTTCCTAGATAAGCTTCCATAATTTCTTCTCAGTTGTCTACTTATCCATAGGGTAAGGACTCAAACCAACTTCTTATTGTATCCCTTAAGCTAAAAGGAAATAGTTGAAGTTCGATCACATCTGGATTGACTCCATTCAGCTTCACTGTGTTAACCATTCTCAAGAATCTGCCAAGGTGCTCATTTGGATCTTCACTGGGGTACCTAGTAAACTAATGTGCTACACCATAGTAATGCGGGTAGGCTTCAATTCAAAGTTGTCGGCCTCTATAGTTGGTTGCCTTACTGCAAAATATTCCTCTCTAATAATTGGTCTCTGGAAGTCTTCCATTGTCCTTTGTCTCTGTTAAGGTCTATTAGTAGCAACAACCGGTACATTATGATTAGCTTCTCTTTCATCTACCATAACTGATACTTCTATTCCTGTTTTTTCTTTCTTGAGATTTCTGATTGTCTTCTCTAGCTCAATGTCTAGTGGCAATAAATCAGCTCCAGTTCTTATACGCATGTAAGAATCGCCTAAAATTATAGCATACTAACATCAAAGTAAGTTTACTAGATAGACTTGATTATAACATGTTTAGCACAAAAGAAAGACATGCACTTAATCCACTTCTTCAGGTAAAACTATTTTTGTATTTTTCTAAAAAAAAATTATAAAAATATAAATTAGCAATTTTTTTTTTCATTGGAATATTGATCTTTAAACTCTATTTCAATCCCTAGCAGCGGCGCCAAACACTTGTAAAATGACCAAATTATGAAACCAAGTTTCTGACACAGCTACCAAGGACTAGATTAGTCTCCGGCATTAATGTCAAAAACTTGTTATGACCAAATATGTGAAAACTATTTCTATTGTTTGTCTAAAATATTGTGTTTAAACTTTACTTTTATCTAAATCACTGCAAGTGCACAGGTCATACAAGTAATAAAGTGGATTATAAGTCCAAATATCATTCCCATAGGGATTCATGAGAAAATCTAAAGATCAAGTACCCCTACTACTCAAGATCATCACTATTTGAACCTCTAACTTAAAGATTGGATTAACTAGCCTAAGTGAATGAAAGAATTTTTGTATATTGTTCTTTAATGAAAAAGAAAATTAAAACTAAATGGATTAGAGGTTTACCTGTTGAATAACACCGAAATTGACCAAGATTTTTATCATCAGATTGCATATGGTTCAATAACAACATAGTTATGAACTTGAATTTTGGATTTGTCCAAGAGTAGAGTAGTATAGCCTTAGAATACTTCCCGACACTATACATTTCCCTCTTTAGAACACCATATTCCTAAACCAGGTTAATGGGACTAATCATTTACGTTTAGGATTTGATCATCTTTCTAAGATTTGGTTGTTTTTTCTAAACCAATACTTCACAACCCTCTCTCAAGATTGAAGTCTGCTTGCCCCTATAGATAAGATAACACAAGCCTCCTTCAATTTAATTAACATCTCAATCTACAATTCAATTAGAATACTCTCTCTCATTTATTAAAATATTTGCTAACACAGGATCAAGGTTGTTCTATCAAACTGAGACGAAATTTAAGTATTAAATACAAAATCAAAGAAATGGTCTATGCCCCCAGAACACACTTCATCACACCTAGGCGGAACCTTAAGTCAAAGGTTAGAACATCGCCAATGATTCAGCAAGTAATACTTAGAGTGCATTAGTTCTAAACATATCAACCTAGCATACACCTAAGTTACTACTCTTTACTCTTAGGTAAACCATCTCTATGCCACTCGGAGGGATCTTGGAAATCAGAGCACGGATATAACTCTTTTTAAGTCTAATCTGCTACTACTTAGAACAGTTCACTACTAGAGAACAATATCAGTTAAATCAATTCAATACTTAATTCCACAACATTCATTTTAAATACTACAAAATGATAACCAAAACACCAATTTCTTCCCAAAGGGAGCTTAGTCTTCCATAACTGGATCACAATTAACAATGACGAGTTGATCAAACAAATTCATTGAGAATGTAATCAAAACTGAATACAATGAATTCCAAAAATGAATCCAGATTCCACTCGAGTTCAGACATAAATGAAGCTTGATTTGCAACGATCCAGCTCCAAATTTCAGCTCAGATCCACTACTCTAATCTAAAAATTGAAAACCAAAATAAAAATAAGAAAAAAAAATTACAAAAAGCTTCAACTACTCCTCCACCCCCACACCCCCCCCTCCCTCAAAGAATTGCTGCAATCTACCCTAGGAGCTTCTATTTATAGGACCCAATGATTAGGCCCTGAAAACGAGGCGGATAATATGATCCTTGAAAAGCCCAAAAAAATTTTGCCCTATTCATGCCTAATGTCGTGACTGATGTTACGACATTGTTACTATGATGTCACGACTCTAAAAAGTGAGTCACGACTCTAAAAAGTGAGTCACGACTCTATATTCTACATGTCCGAACAATGTCGTGACTCTGAATTTCAATGTTGCGACTTTGCTCTGTTGTCGCTGCTGGAGTCTTGTTATGATGTCACAACTTTACATGTTGTTGTTGAATTCTAATGTCACAACTCCGATTTCTAATGTCGAGACTCTAATTTTTCTATTCTTATGCCTTCAGCCAATGTCGCAACTCTAATCGCTCAATGTCGCGACATTCCTCCGCTAATGTTGCAACTGACGGTGTTTACGATGTCGCTAATTTAATTACCTGAAGGTCGGATTCTTCAACTGATGTCGCAATTCGAACTTAGTATTCTCTCTTCAATGATGTCATGACTTTCCATCCGATGTCGGCATGTCTTTTCAACTAATGCTTGCAACTTCTTTGATTTACGTCATGAAGATCTTCAAACAATGTCGCTAATTTACTTTTTTTACCGTCAGCTTCTCTTCACGTTTGCGTTATTTTCTTGCAAAACACAAACCTGGGTGAAGATTCTATAATTTTGCATTAAATTGAACATTTAAGTCTCGAATATTCATTAAAAATGACTTAAAAATAGATGAGTTTCATACTCATCAGTTAGTTGCATAACATAGGGAGCCAAACACTCTAAGAGCATTATTAGTAGGTGTCACTCCATGTAGGATCTCATATGATGTCTTCCAATTGAGGACAATTGTTGGCAGTAGATTTACAAGATGAGATGCCATCAAGAGCGCATAATCCCAAAAATGTGAGGGCATGTCATTTGAGAAAAGAGCTCATAATTCAGAGTGCTTTGTTTTCTTCTACAACTCCATCTCCGTCAGGTCAGGTAAAACCTATGCCAAGAAGGCAGTCCCAAAAAATATTTACTTGTAAATTCACCACCATTTTCTGATCTTATAACTTTGATGTGCTTTTGAAACTACATAGAAATCATATTCAATAAATGCTTAAAATTGTAAGTGTTTGTGACTCGTGAGAAAGAAGATAAGTCCATGTTGCTCTAGAATAGTCATCCACATTTGGAAGCATAAAACTAGCTCTTGTGTAACACTTTTGGCGATAAGGACCCCACAAATCCAAATGTAGCAAGTCAAAAACTCCTATTGTAGAAATTTCACTAGTTGAAAAAGGCTATCTATGCTGCTTTGCTAAAGGACATATATTGAAATCTTGGACATTTTGCAAATCCTTGTTTGAAAGAAAGGATATATGATAGTAGTACAGAAGTATACTAAACGCCTATGCCATAAACAAACATCTATCATATTTGTAGAAACAATAGGAGAAGCAAAACTAATAGAAGAAGGATGAGAAATTGCTTTTCCATTTTCTCTTGTGTCCTTAGAAGCTGTTATAGGATTCAATAGATCGATATTCAATATGTAGAGAGTCCCCATAAGCCTTCCTTCAATTATAATCTTCTGACTCTTGAGGTCCTGTAGATAACACGAATATGTAGTGAAAAGAAACTATAGAGAAGACGCTACACATAATCTGTTGATGGATATAAGATTGAACTTGAAAGTAGGAAGATATAGCACATCACACAATGTAATAGCAGAAGACAAAATAGCTTTTCCCATACAATTAACCTCAAGAGTCTCCCCATTTGGCAAAAAAACTTGTATATGAGGCTTAATGATCTATATATTACGCAAGAGATGCAGATCACTACACATGTGATTGGATGCCCCTGTGTCTAGGATCCAATAATTTTCTGAAAACCCAATAGATTTACCAACAGAGTACTGTGTTAGAGAATTACCAGCAAAGTGAGTTTGAGAAAATTTTGCTTGAGAAGAATGAGTGCTTGTATTTTTGTCCTGTATATATTTTGCAACTTCTTGTTGAATCAGAAAGGATAATTCCACATTCATCTACGTTGCATTTGATGAGCCAACTTCACTCTTGGAGTGTACTAATTCTTCACTGTCAAAAGGAGAGTCCTGTTCATTAGTCACAATGTTGACTCTCGTCAAGCATCGTTTTTGTTTTGTTTGAGTCTTAACGCCTCTGATACCCATGTATTTTGAAGCAAGTATCTATAGTGTGTTCACATTTCACAAATGCTCAATGCATCGGCTCTTTTCGTGATAAATTCCTCCTTATCTTTCGCACCATTCTCATTTGTTCATTCCTTCCTTGTTTGATACCAAGTATCCCTTCCATTATTGCTCCAGGTACGCCCCCATCATTATTAGATCTCCACTGTATCTAGTGTCTTCGCCAACAAGGCATTCATTCGCATGGGTCCCAGGAGCACAAAGCCGTTGTTCCTCTCGCTTCTAACCCAGTAGCATAGAATAGACCTTATTCATTGAGGCACTGGGATCCATCAAAAGAATATGGTCCTTGTATGGTCAGACTTCATTTAAACCCATCAGAAATTGTACAACCTTTTGTGACTCAAGAAAATCATTAAATAGTCTCCCTGCATCACAAGAACAAGGTGGTATCGGATGGGCGACATTTAATTCATCCCACAATCGTTTCAAAATAGTATAATAAGTTGTAATTGATTGATTACCTAGCATTGCATTTCTGATTTCTTTCTGGATTTGAAAAATTAAAGGCCCATTACATTCTCCATATCTAGCTTCAATTTCAAGCCATAGATCTATTGCTAATCTCGCATAGACAAGAGATTCTACAATTTCCTTGCAAATAGAATTCAAAAGCCAAGACAAAACCATATATTCTGCTTTTCGCCAACCGAATGAGCAAAGTGTGAGTACTACGAGGTGGGATTGATCATTCCATCTATGAAACCCACTTTCGCCTTACTCCTAAGGCACCACCGCTCCGCTTTAAGGGAGGAAGCGGTTTTCGCTACGGCATTCGACAAAGACCATCCTAGATGGATCCGTATTCTTAAATCGAAGACATCTTCATCTCGTGTGACGAAGCTATCTCCATCTGATCTATCATCCATCTGTTGTGGAACACTGCTTCGTGAATCGTTGATGGTTGCTCCAATCTTCATAAAAAAAACATATCTCTAGTTTGTTTGGATGCCAAGAAAAAAAAACTTTCAGATCGCACGACTTCGTGGATCTCCAATCTTCATAAAATCTAGATCTTTGGTTTATTTGGATGCCAAGAAAAAAAAAAACTTTCAAATCGTGCTGCTCTGATACCATGAGAAAATCATAATCAGAAATGGGTTTTTGTTCTGAGAAATAAAAACATAAATGGGTTTCGTTCCTTCTATTATTCAATAAACCACAAAACAACCACCAACTTCTTTATAAAGAGAAGCCCCAATATGAAAAACAAAAAACAGCAAAGGCCATGTGGCCAACACAAAGGAAAAACGAAAGGAAAAAATAAAGTGTTGTCTGATAAAAACTAATAATTCCATCACTAGCATATATGGTGGAGAGTCTCATATCTAGGCCCATACGAGATAGGAAGCTCAAGTTTAATTAAAATTTTTATTATTATTAGTTCTTTATTTAATCATACTTTTTAGGATTTATCTGTTAAGGTTTTTATGATTTATCGGTTAGGGTTTATCTGTTTGAGTTTTTTAGGATTTATCTGTTAGAATTTTTGGAATTTATCTGTTAGGATTTTTTGTTGGTGCCTATAAATAGTACCTTATGTTATTGTTTTTGGTAGACTTGATATAATAATAAAACCTCAATAGAATTCTTTTGTTCCTATTTATTTTATTTGCTTTCTTTCAATTTTATTGTTCTTCGTAGCCGAGCTACATCAATTTGGTATCACAGATAACTTCGATCCGAGATCAAGTTATTTTTAACCCAGACTACTTATCGTGAGCCTAACTTCGATCCGAGATCAAGTTATTTCTGTCTGTTTCAAGTTCTTGATCCAAGATTAGAGCTTGTTGTTTGTTCGGTTTGGTACAGTCCTTTGTGTCACAAAATTCACTAACCCCATTACCTTCGATCCCTTTTATTATTCTCTCTCTAACCCGATCACTTCCTGACTGCCGTCCGACCGATCTCATACACCGTCCGAAGCCTCGACACCAATCGCTACTGACGACGCCGCTCTACAAGGATCAAAATTGCTACTTCTCCAAGGATCGAAACCGTCATTCCTGAAGTTGCTGCGACAAGTTTTTATCTTTGCGGCTATTACTTTGTTGTAATTCGTGATAGCCACCGCTCCTTTTAATTTCCCCAATCACTAAACTCTGGTGCTGCAACATCCATTAATGATACTACCGCTACTGTTCTAGGGTTCGATCTCCTCCGACAGTCCCTAAATCAACTCATCCGGAACCAAACACCAAGTTTGGCATCAAAAGAGAGCTTGACATCAAGATCCCCTTGGATCCGATTTACTGCACTCGAACAACCTTAGTCGCTGCAATGAAGTCAAAGAACATTCAACATTCAAACTGCCAAATTACAAGACTTTGGAAGAAAATCAAACATGGGATATTCAGAGGCAGCACGATGTGATCGGACCAAAGGCCAGTACGATTTAGAAATTTTCCTGATCACTCTTCGGAGTCGAGTTCATTTTAACTCGGAGGGAATGATGGACATGGAGTAGGCCCATATCTAGGCCCATACGAGATAGGAAGCTCAAGTTCAATTATAATTTTTATTATTATTGGTTATTTATTTAATCATACTTTTTAGGATTTATCTATTAAGGTTTTTATGATTTATCGGTTAGGGTTTATCTCGCTTGAGCTTTTAGGATTTATTTGTTAGATTTTGGAATTTATCCGTTAGGATTCTTTGTCAGCCTATAAATAAATTTTTACGTTTTTTGTTTTGCTAGACTTGATATAATACTAAAACTAAAACTTTGTTCTATTTATTTTATTCGCTTTCTTTCAATTTTATTACCACAAATTTAGCTACATCAATCTTGGCAGATCACAAAGATAACTTCGATCCGACATCAAGTTATTGTCCCGCATCACTTGGGGCACATGCGAACGATCTACATGATTGTGCTTCTTCAAGGCCCTAGAATTTTGTGATGCAATCCTTTTCGCCATGATGTCATGTTGCTCGGCCATATTTGGTTGCCTTTCTTGTCCAAGTCTCAATCATTTCTTGTTATACTCTAAGGCTTAATGTTTCTGGTATTTGTTGCTTGGGTGCAATATTAATTTGCTGTCACTTGGGTTTTTATGGGTCTTTTTCTTTACAATAAGTAATACTGATTTCATTTGGCTCATACACACAATTGACATGAGCATGTAGAAATCGTTTAATTAGTCCATGAGCAAGGTTATTGATTTGTTGATAGGGTTTATTTCATGCTCCATTAATGTAGTGGTTCACCAAGGGTTTTGTTTAAACATCTCTAGTTGTTCCATGTAAAGGTTGTTTGGCCTCTCGGGTAGATTCACTTGCAAGGGCCTTTTTTAAGGGTATTTGTGTATTGGGAGGGAAACAAGGGAGGTGTTTGTAGATTGTTTTGATGTTGCAATTATTATGTGAATCTTGTTTTTCTAGTATTAACTTAATTATTTCCTTCCCCCATTTCTGTTTTTAGTCCTGATTTGATGCGTAGTTTAGACATTTTAGGGGTTACGTGCTTACCATATCCCTGCATTGGTGTGTCTTTCTATCTAGACCTTTGTAGCTATATTGAACTTCGTCAGAAAGCAAGACACAATTCTGGTTGGGTGCATGTTTTTCCTTACTTTTATTTCATTCTCGGAGGCTCGATCTGGTGATGCAAGTACTATGTGTACCCACTCTATGGATGGTAGGTATAATCCATGAAGTAATGGTCTTACAGTGGAGAAGCTTTTAATCTCAATTCAGAGAAGCCTAGATACAATGAGTTTAATAAATGGACTGAGAATAAAAGGCATATTCCCTTATGAGATTTCACAACCAATGCAGCTCCCATGGGACAATTGGTTGAAGCCATTGTCAAGAAAGACATAAGAAATGGAAACAAAAAACAGCCGAAGTTAGTAAAGATTATTTTTCATCCATAATAGAATAAGTGGCATCCCATAACCTGCCTGAATTCAGATTAAAACAGAGAATCCAGAGAGAGTGTGTGTAGGTTACTTTTAGAAGCAACAACTGATTGGTGGCATATCACTACATTCTTGTATTCAGAGGTTCCTCCACTTTTAAGAAGTTGAAGAAATTTGTAAATGACGATATTGTGGTGAAACTGTGAAATATCACCATTCAGATGTCCCATTATTTATGGCTTCTAGCAGCTGGAACAATCTGGACTTACATGGTTAAATATTCTCAGTGGAAATTGAAATTAGATCTTGGGGCAAATAAAAGTAGATAGCACCACCATTGAGGTCTGCTGGACATCTGCAGAAAACAGAAAGGAAACTTTAGCAATTCTAGACAAACGATAGTCCTAGCTAGATCCCAATCTAGCGGGAATATAGCAGAAATTGATCCTCTTTGCCCATTTTAAAAATCTATATTCAAAACCATTCTCCATATTCTGAATGGAACTTGCGAATATTGTTTAGTTCTGTTCACTTGTCACCTTCAAATATTTTTGACCCTGGATCCTGGTCCTTCTCAAAATTTGTGGATCCTTTGCTGGAGAGATGGTGGGTTAAGTAAGTAGATGCATTGACATAAATAAAGTACGTAAAATTTCTTAACAAGTTTTATCAACCTTTGACTTTACTGAGAATTAAGGATGAGAGATATTTCACATGAGATGTAACCAAATGCTATCATGCTGTCAAGGAAAAGAGACTTACATATCTTCATATACAATGTTAGATAGAGGTTTGTAAGATCACACAGTTTATTTCTTTATGCCCCTCTAAACATGTACTTGCTTTAATGCAAGTGGCGGCAGACGGAAATTAGAGTTCGCGTTTGTTTGAGAATTTTGTAAGCTTCACAATTGATATTCTTCACGATCATGATTAAGCTTTGCAAATTTCAGAAAAATCCTTGTTCTTATTGTCACTTTGGTTGTTATTTATGCTCGTAGAACAGTTCAAGTAGAACACACCCAGTCCCTCCAAATGCTGCTTGAATTGACCATTTCCCTTTTCTTTGTGGCTACTGCTGCAGATTAATCTGGAGTGATTTCCTTTTTGTAGAGAAGCAATTCTTTCTTCAAAAAGGCAGCATTCAGCATAGCTGGGGAAAAGCCTCCAGTTTATTTCTTTGACTGAAGTTAAGGTCAAAGACCAACACCAGGAAACATGTCCCAATCACAGTTAACTAGGGATTAGTGGATTGATTTGCTGGCTCGATTATTTAACAATTGTTGCGTTTATCATGCTGGGTGTTGAAGAATGTTCTCTGAAAAAAAGGAAGTTCTTGCGTACCAAATGAAATTTATTTTAAACTTAAAGAGATAAATTACTTGTTTCATGTAGTAAACTGAATCTTATATTTGGCTGTGATCTATCCTGACCATCTCTTGGGGGTACTCTCAATTCAGATCTTTATACCCAAGGGCGGAGCCAATGTACACTACAAGAAATTCACAGTTTACCGACAAAAATTATCGACGGATTAAATTGCTCAGAATACCGACTTTAATATCGATCGAACAAAGATATATTTTTCCACATTTTGCTACCATTTACCGACAGAGACATTTACTGAAATTACCGACGGAAATTCGTAGGTAATTTTCCGCTATATATAGGCGCCAACTTTTGGAAGTCTTATTTGCAGACGAGAATGCTGCAGTGCAGCGGAAGTGTTCCGTGGGTAATTACGCTATATGGCGCCAAGCACAGGGGCCGTTCTTAGATAGAATACTACGGAAAATTGCAGAAATGCGAGTGTTTCATAGGTAATTTTCCATTTACCGACAGAATACCTACGAAAAATTACCGACGGAAGTGTTCAGTAGATAATTTTAAATTCTCCTTGAATCTGCAGACAATTTTAATGTTTAAACCTAATATATCTAAAAATTAAAATTAATATTATATTTATTCTAACCAATATATATATATATATATATATATATATATATATATATATATATATATATATATATATATATATATATATATGCTTATTTTACGAATTAATATATGAGTTGATGAATTGATATATAATATTTTCAATTTATACAATATTAGTCGTATTCTTTAGTGGATCCTGCATGTTTTCGAGTTCGAGTGCGGAGTTGGCGCGAATGCGTATTTTTTCTTGATTTTGGTAAATTAAAAAATCACGAAACGGACTTTAAAGTAGGTAAATTACCGACAGATTACCTACGGAATTTTGTTGGTATTTCGATCGCACATTTTGTAGATTTTCATAGCTTTCACATAATTTTGCGAATTTACCCGGCGGAATTTCCGTAGGTAATTTACCCTCTGATTGATTTTCGAAGTCGATAATTCTTACTGCGCCATAACAGCACCACGAATATAGTTATGCGGTATTAAAGTAAATTAAAATTTGTGAATCACCAAATGAATTGTTTTTATATTACCTACATAATTTTTCGTAGGTAAATTGTCAATTTGTTGTAGTGGTATGAGCGGGAATCGAACCTTGCCCATGTAATATAATCAATCCTTTAAGATTTCAACTGTTACCAGTGATACTTTTGAGGTGGTGAAATGCCCCCTTGAACTAATAGAGAAGTATCAAAGACCAGTGTCGGTCGCGGTTTGGCATTACATCTTTTTGGAACATTCAAAATGATGGTGTGGCTGGTTTTCTTACCACCTTGAATATAAAAATTTGTGGGCAAAGCTTCCTTATTGCCTAAAAGGCAAATGGCAGTATGATGATGGCCATAATATATATAAACCCAAGTTTCTATAATTGATGGCATGCATCCTCTCTCTCTCTCTCTCTCTTAACTTTTATACTTAGGTGACACATGCATGGGTAAGGGTTAGGATGAGACTGGGCTTGAAGTTTCAATTCTAATTCCTTCTTACATACATTTTGGATCTCATGTAGCTTAAAGGCAAATGGCCAGCTGGCTACCCTGATACACACACTCACGCACTCCCTTTTGCTCATCAAGGAAAATGGTCTTGCTGTCCCAATGATATGGTATGTTGGATCCTTTGTCCTATTTGGTGTTTTTTTCTTCTTTATCTTCATTGCTTCGCTGATCTTCATTTGTATTTTTGATGTTATAAATTGCTAAACTTAACTAATTGTCAATTAAGGAAAAGTTAAAATGACAACCATAATCTCTGTAATGCTCTACAAACGAGGAAATGATGCGAGTACCCCTCATCTTGTCTTGAAAAATGATTTCCTCTAGTATTTCTCTACAAGTTCCCAAATATATAAATAAAGAACTACAAGTATAGATGAATAAAATTCACGCGAAGGGTTCTTTTGTGAATTCGTAGTCTTCTCTCAGTCTGCAAAATTATATATTATTTTTCTTCAATTTTGAATTTTCAAACAATTTGAAGTGAGAGAGAGAGATAAGTAGAATTGAAGATTTTTTTTTCAGAAGAATTTTCTTGGAAGTAGCCTTTCAATAAATAGGCTAAGACATAGAATGGCCTTACGAAATTTCAAAAGCCTACCAACTTTAATTGGCTCTTTGGGAATTCGGCATAATTCTGCATCTTCATCTAAGGGCAACGGTTCACACCTACTTTGCTTTTAAATCATGGCCCACTGTCCCTCTCACAAACATTAGCCGCTACTCTAGTGCATTTGCATCCATATGGACCATAATAATAATCTAAGAAAGATGTCTCTAATTAAATGCCCATCTTTCAGTGGTTGAATTGTCCCTCAAGACTTCTTCAATAGCTTTACAATTCCCAGTGCTTTGGGCCATAGGTACTATGGAAAACAATTGTATTTTAGATATTATAATACATAAGTATTATTTTAATAAATTGTAGGTAATTACATTGATACTATCCATTAAAGTAGAAACTATATTTTATTAAAATAATATCTATTATCTTAATAAATCGTAGGTATTAATTGTGGTATTTATTAAAGTAGCATCACATAACTGATAAAATAACGTTGCAATTTATTAAGGAAGTGCGTAATTCTTATTATGTTTAAAGCGTAATTATTTTACATGAAATATTGTGTGTTTTGCATAATTACTTACGTATATGGAAGGTATTTTAAGTGGCGTAATACAGTTGTCGTAATCGAGATCGGGATGGATCGTAAGGATGAAGTAAGCTTTTATATCGAAATATAAGTATATTTAAAGTTTGAACTTGAGGCGCCAATGATCGTCAGACATGAATCAAAGCTATCGCTATTTATGATTAGAGCGATGTTTCCGTTCTGCAAAAACTGGATGCAGTTGCAAGGTGGCTCGCATAACATGGCAAAGGCAAGATAAGGCAGATGGATCATGGACATAGAGCTGTGTGAGTTTTTTTCCCTTCATAAAATGCATAAAAAACCAAACGCTATCCAAAGTGAACGACACACGGTTTTAGACAGTCTTCTATTTGTCCGTTAGCAAAGGCCATTTGATGGGGGGTGGTGCATTTGTCAAGCGTGTGAGGAGTCGGTGGACAAAAATAAATAAAAATAAATAAAGAAGAAGAAAAAGTGGTTGAATTGAATGGGTTGGATGGGGACTTTAATGGAAGCGGACCCATTTTTCCTCCTACCATTTTCTTTTCTAGCCTTTTGTTTTCCATAGTGGGGAATCTTTACAAGACATCTCAAATTCTCGTTAAGCAGCTTCAAAGTTCAGAATCATATCACGCATTACGCTGTTGCCTTTCATATTCATTCACGGACCTTGCAATAATATAGAAAGTGGGAAAAGTGGCCTGAGCTAAAGCTACCCACGAATTATTAGGCATGGGCAAGTGGAGAGGACACCGCCAAATTGTTTGTGGTATGCCCTTCACAAACAGAAAAGATAAAAAAACGAAAATCACTGGAGGGAGGTTGAACCAAAAAAACTGTTAGTTTGGACAGTGATTTATGAATATCAAGTGATACGAAACCATCAAAATTGAGGTCGATCAAGATATATATCAATGATTAATCTCAAAAATAAAATTGCATAAAATGTAGAAAAAAACCACACACAAGGAGATAAAAAGATTGGTCATGCAATTTGGCGAAAAGCTCGTACGTAGGTGGCGGATGTAAGAATTCCTTTTATATCGATTCGATTATACGGTGATCTTTATGTGGGATAAAGAACTCTACTTCTACCGTAGTTATGCCTGCAATTTTACCGTAGTGAAAACTTGTGAAAATAAGCTCATACTTGTGCATGTCTGACGACATCTAGACTCTTATACGGCTGCGCTCCTTCTCGACAAGAGTATTAACCTTCTTCGTCGTCAAGACTTAAATTAGTACCTCCAGTAGCTATCTTCAAGTGTGAATAACTCCTCCATAAATCTTCTTCGTGTGTGCTCTCAAAATCGATGTTGTGCATCTTCTCTCCCCCTTGCATAAACAATTTCTCTCTTATTTAAAGGCCTCTATGAGATCTTCTCTTCAAAAATATGTAGCTTCATGTTTCCTACTCTGTCTCAACAGGCTAGTTGGACAAATATGATTTTATTCCATATTCATCTTAATGCAATATCTTTTTTCCATAGAAATCTCATCAAATAAGATCTAATCTTCCAGATTTGATCCACCCAATATCCTCCTCTATTTTTCCTTATTCATCTAAGAGAATATTGACTTTTGATTTGTAGAATATTGATCCCAAAATCAGATGTGGCTAAATAAGGTAAGTGGTGTCACACAGGTTGTTCTAACATCTCGTGCGACATTGCTAGAAAACAGACAATTTTATTTTTGTCTAAGATTATGATAAGAAATATTTCCAACAATCTCCCTTTTTGGAATTTCTTTGGCAAAAATAAATAGTATATAAGAAGCATGTTTTGGAGATACTATCAAGATATGCAAAACGATATTTGAAGAGCCATCAACAAATCAACTCTCAGAGAGGCAAGTACCAGTGTTATCAAATTTATGGCACAGAAACCAAAGATTATTAGTCCCCGATAACGACATTAAAAACTTGTGGCGATAACCATAAGCGCATGGGTTGTACAAGTAATACAGTGGACTAAAAATTCCAAATATCGATCCCACGAGGTAGGTGTGGTTTTAGTGGGGATTAAGTAACCCGGCTACTAAAGTCGTTCACTATCTAAGCGACTCAATGATTTGAGATGATGTTTAACGCTTCATCTAGATAAGGCTCGAGTTGAATGAATTATAACTTGAATTGGTCTGAGGATACAGTATAAGGATCTCACTTTCATGTTCCCGCTTGTATTTTCTTGCACTATCCACCTACTCACAGTTACGTCCATCTAGGTCGATATGGCAATACTTTTCAAAGACATTTTTCCTTAAGAACTCTATTGGTCACAATGTCCTTGCAATAGAGCTACCCGAACTAAGTTCATATTGGTCACAATTATGTCCTTGCAATCCTCACTTAATACATTTTGTGTGCCCTCCTAATGAAATCTGCTTAGTACTAAACCTTTCTAATTTCCTAAGCCTTTTTAACTAAGTTAATTCGAATCCCGATTAACTGATTCACACCTTAAGAGAATCAAAACCAGATTTTATAGTGTAATCCAAGCGTCACCAAGGATACCCTAGTAATAAGATCGAGAGATGGAGTTCTCGGCATGTCGATTAGCTTAAAACCTTAGTATTATTTAAATATTTAACACCAAACACAACAAATCAAGCATAAATCATCCAACCAACTAAAGATTAGACAAATCTAACATCAAATCTGATAACCAACCCTATAGAATGCTTAGCCTATCATTTCAGCCATCAAAACCCACAAATTCATGTTAATGACAAACATAAAACTGCAGAAATTGAAAAGGGAGTAGAGATAAGAATGCAAAACATAGATTAAGCTGCAAATGTCTTCAAATCCAAGATGAAATTCACACTCTATAAGGTTGTATTTCCAGCAATATTCGATTACAAACCAAAGTCTTTGAAAATAAAACTTAAATCTAAGAAATCTAAAGAAAACCTAATCTAAAAATGGAACAAAGCTCGAAGAGGGAAAACCCTAGAGGAAAGACTCCCTCTCCAAAATTTCGAACCCTAAAAATGAGTGAAAAATATCCTTAAATACACATTGATAAATGAGCCAAAACAAGCCCAAACTAAAAAAATTTCTAGGCTAAATCGTCACGTGGTCGCGACCATAAACTGCTTATGGTCACGATCTCACAAAAAATGATACACAGTTTATGCAGGAAAACGGGTTCCGGTTGCGACCACACCGAGAATGTAGTATCTCAGCTGCTGCAGATTTGGTTATGGTCACGACCATACCATGTGTTCGCTGAAAACAGGTTCTGTAGTCGCAACCACACCGAGAGTTGGTTGTATAATCCTCTTGAATTTGCTTTATGGTCGGGACCATAAAATCCTATGGTCACGACCACAACTTCTTCACTGCATGACTTCTTCAATTCTTGCCCGAATTGCTTGCTTTTCGTCTTGTTTTCTTCGTTTCTACAAAATACACAAATATAGGGGGTTAAACATGAAAATTAGTAAGAAGGGTGCTTAGTTAGCATCAAAAACATGAATTATGCTACGTTTTGTACTAATAAAAGCTAACCTAAAGCACACCTAACAACTAGCATGCTATAACAACTAAAGACTATGCAACCCATGATGTCATATCATGCCATTGTCCAAAATCCAAATATCCATCAAGCAAAAAAAGCATTAAAAAACAGGCTTCATCATGTCTCCCCATTCTTTTTGCCATAAAAGGTAAAAGAAAAAAGAAAAATAGCATACCTATTGATCCTAATCCAGTATCACCACTAGCAGTAGGCTGAGGAGCAACTGTAGAAGGAATAGAGGATGTCATAGTATAACAACATACTAAATGGTGCATCATCTTGTGATACACTTGCATATTTAGGTCTAGATACCAAGTCCCAAACTTCATTCCTTGTGTATTACCCTAATTCTTCCTACATGGCAGTCAACTAGCAATCATCCTCCAATGCTTCTTTGACATTCTTTGGCTTTGTTTTTGAGGTGTGGCATATGTGCTCAATCATCTTTCTATAGTTGACTTTGGAATTCCCACGTGTTTAAACACCAGCTTCAAGATCTCCAATAATGTTAGAGGCTGAATGATTCTTTTGAACTCGTTTGGAAGGCTCGTGAACCAAGATATCAGTGGTTAGGTCAGTCTCAAGATCTCCTTGCTAGTGGAATGAGTCACCAGATGGTGGATCACTTTCAGCAACAGGGTTGGTGCTACTGCTAGGTGATGTTCTATTAAGATATTGTCATTTTGACTAGTCTCATTATTTTTTAAGTTGTACCAATTTTTAGAGAAGTGCTCTAAAGGCAATCGCCCTTAGCACTTATTGTACACATTACATATTATTAGATATGATAGGCATCTTCATTAATTTGATATTCATACGTTGAATTGATATAGATCTTTAATCGAATTAATGAAGTCCATAATACATAACACGGCATGAAGGAAATCATGATGAGATCATGATAATAAGATTTCTATCATGTGCAATTATGTTAGTATCTAAATTATCCCTAGTCATTGGATTAACGAAACTGAACATTGTTATTCCAGATAGACTAGTACATGTGATATTCCTTGATTTGATCAAGCAGCTAATCTTATAAACTGTAATCATGAGTTGATTAGAATTGACATGTGGATGCTTGCTAAGAGCAGCTAAGTACATCAGAGACCTACTATGAGACGATCATATGGATTATCTATTGAGTGTAGATAATAGTCTTATCATAGCAATGGTGTAAGTATCCTTACACTTGAGGTGCTCAAGGATATCTTGGATGATGATTTTGTTCTTTGACTTCATTCCTTGTTGCCTTGAGGTATCTCTCATAGAATTGATGATTAGGTATAACGAGGTATTCGAGGTAATTGAGTAACCCCTGACAAAGTTTAGCCACTCCCGATAGAGGTATACATATGGCCTCTTATCATGATCATTACTCGGGAATCTCTGGCCATAGTGGAAATATCATGAAGAATGCCTTCATGTGCATTACTGTTGAGTAATGAGTCCGGGGATAAAATCTAATATCACTTGGGCTAGATGTGGGGTAGCTAGTCTAGTGGAAGCTACACTTTGTCCATGCTCTAAACCAAGTAAGGTATAGATTGGTGAAATTATGAATTACGCGATAATTGTCTATGAATGGGTTAGCAATCAGACCACCAACTAGCCGGTCCATTGAGGGTCATGATGTGTTGTTAGATACCGCTCATGACTTGCTTGATTCAATAGTTGAATCAAGTGGTCAACATAACCAGGGACCTAGTGGGTCACACTTAGAAGAGTGTGGAGGAAACATATTTGGATATGATTCAAACATGAGGGAGACTAATCTCTAGAATGGAATGTCACGTTATTAATGGAATCCTGGCTTTAAGAGCCCTACTTAGAGATAAAGAAAGATTAGGCTTGTTCATGGGCTTAAAGGCCATAAGGGAACACGCAATAACGCATAGGGATGTGTGTAGCATATCATCTCTTAATGAGAGGGGCACTGTCATGCCCCTTCCCCCGTCCCACCAAGGCGAAGCGAGGGGGAGGCGCGAGACACTATACTGGGACTCTTTACCTACTTTTTCAGACATTGGTGATCCCAAGTCTTATAACTGTATCCAAATATCGTATAAAAAAAAACACAAAATAAAACTACCACCACAATGGTGTTTACAGTGTATATACATGTAGTCCTGAGTCCCATTTACATATACATATACAAAAGCGCCCATTTACATTTACATAATCGGCGGAACTGCGTGATGAACCCTTACTAGTGTCTTTGTGGCCCGGTATCACGGAAGATCACGGTCGTCTTCTTCTGTATTACACGGATTGAAAACCCGTGCTATGCTTCACAGCAATTAGAAACATATAGTTATATACACCTGCACATGCTAATACACACATTATTATGGCGTATAACGATAAGGATCTCGGAAATTTTCATGCGTTCATATAATAAACTTATACTTCTACGCATACTTATAGCGGACTTATGCTTGTTCAAATCTCAGTAAGATTCTGAGTTTATACTTATACCCATACTTTTAGCGAGACTTATACTTGTACAGGAAGTACTTGCGAATCTTGCAAAACTTACCTATCTGAGGTAGTGATCTTCTGAGCTCTGTTATACAGTCTGTGGAATGCATTCGAATAGAAACGGCGTGCAGTACTTTCCTCTTGTTAGTTGTCGGACTCTTATATCTTGTTGGATTATCTAGACCGATAGTAAAGAAATGAGTAGGGCTAGCGACCGCAGTAAATGCCCAGAAGGTGCGATGCGGTACTAAGATGCGTAACGCAAGCGGGAGTCGCAGAAACGCGATCAAGTAATATGCGCCCCGCGTAGCGAAGTGCCGTGCCTTAGCGAGAGTGTTGAAGCACTAATCAAGCGTGTGCGCTTGCGTAGCGAAGTCATCGTGCTTGGCTAGCGGGAGTGATGAAGCGGCGGTCAAGCGTGCATTCCGCTGCTGAAGTGTTGTAGCATTGGCGAGTGTCGAAGCACTAATCGAGCGTGCACGCCCGCGTGGCCGGTGTCGTAGCAAGCTAGCGGGGGCCCGAAACGCGATTAGAATGTATGCATACGTAGCCCAGGACATCGTAGCACTAGCGAGAGTCTGAAACGCAGCGATCGAGAGGCGTGCATGCCGCGTCGTAACAAAGTGTCGTGTCATTTAATATGTGGTCTTAGGCATTCCTAAAATTATATGTTCGAGGAACTTTATCTTATAATGGGGGCATACATTTGCCACCATCGAACTCCACTTAGAGGTGGAGCAAAGCTCAGAAATTGATTAATATGATTAGCATTTTTCACTCGATGTCATTCTTATTTGGATCCCTAAGTAGTCATTTATTAGGGTTCTTATCACAGTGATTGTGCGGGTGGAGCAACAATGCAAGAACACAAATGTCGAGTACATTGGAAGCATTGATACAGTACCACATGGTTGATGCCAGAGTGCCGACCGCTCGGTGGTGGTGCGCATCGATTTTCTGTCGGTGCCTTATCGGTCTTAGCGTCGATGCCTCGTCGGTCTGGAGTACCAATCGTGCGGTGAGTGGTGCAGTACCACTTTGGATGGTACCGGTACCATTTAGCCTCTGCATAAGTGGTACCAGTACCACCCTTGTTAATCTCGTGCCGGTCGTGGGAGCTGCCCGAAATAGCAAATTTTGCCATTTTACCTCGCACTATTCAATGCATCTCTCAATTGCATCCTACATGAAAACCATGGAATCATCCAACTTGACTGCACAAACACTTGTAATGGTGGTTTAGAACTTCTCATAGCCAAACCCTAGACAAAATTCCATGAATCCATACCAAAGATCCATAATCCTTACCAAAACCATAGAGTTAAGGGGGATTCCATATCCATTTGATACAAACTAGGGTTTTTCAACCCAACTTCCAACAAATCTAGGGTTAGGATGAATCCCTAACTAAACCCTAGAAATGGAACAACCTATCATCCATAGAAAACCATAGAAATCCTTACCAAAGTCTAAAATCCATACAAAACTTAACAAGTTCCATACAAAGTTCCTTACCTTTCTTGGTTCCTCCTTCTTCTTCCTCTTCTTCTTCTTCCTCTTCCTCTTCTTTTCTTCTCTCTTTTCCTCTTCACGGTTTGTTCTCCCAAAAAATAGAGACGAATTTGGTCTTTACCTTTTATATTAGATTTTCCTTTTATTTGCGCCAAGTCCTCATCTCTTCTTGTTACAAATCAAGTTATGTTATTTCATTTGAACCCGTAGTCTTCTTATCTTATGACTTCTATGTCCTATGTGACAAATTACAAATTTGTCCTTGTGTCTTCTCTAATTTAGGGTTTGAAATTTACTTTTTATCAAATTACTTGATTACGAAAAATTTAAATTATACCTCACAATACCACAACACATTAGCTTGACTAAGGTATATTTGGTGTTATAATTCCCCCACTTCCCCTCTCCCTAAAAAAAAAATTGAATCCTCAAAATTGCTGGGCGAAGAGGCGAGGAGTCTTGTACCCTCATTGTCGATTTTGGTTCTCATGTCGCTTCTTCCATACCGTGATGTTGCCAAAGCACTTATACCAGAGGGACTTGCTTGTTTCGTAACTATCTTATTTCACAATCTATAATAGCTTTCGACTCTTCATCAAAAGTGAAATCTTCTTGTACTTGTATATCTTGAACTAGTAATATGTGTGATGTCGACGATATCTCGACATGGAGCACATGGAATACATCATGTAATTTGGCTAACTTTAGGGTACCAAGCAAATGCACGCCCTCTTGGTCCAACTCTTTCTAAAATCTCATAAGGGCCAATGAATCTTGGACTTAGTTTCCCTTTTCTTCCAAAGTGGAGTATCTTTTTCCACGGAGATACTTTTAAAAACACTTTGTCTCCGACTTCATACTCTATATCCTTTATCTTCAAATTAGCATAAGACCTTTACAATACATCATTGCCGTGACTTTAACCTCTGTTGAATAATCTGAACTTTTTCTTGTGTTCCTTTTACTAAATCAGGACTAATAATCTTATGCTCGTCCCGACTTTGTCCAAACACGTAGAATTTCTACATCTTCTTCATCCCTGAAGCTTCATATGGGGCCATACGATACTAGGCGATAAGCCTTCATTGTAGGTAAATTCCATGAGTGGAATATACCTATCCCAAACTAAGAAAAATCTAATACAGCCCGAAGCATATCTTCCAACCTTTGAATCACTCTTTCAAGCTGTCCATCTGTTTTGTGGATGAAAGCAGTGTTAAAAATTTAGTCTCGTGCAAGCTATTTGTAATTCCTTCGAAACCTTAGCGTGCTTGGAAATTGGATCGTGGTGGGACACTATCGATAAGAATCCCATGCAATCGACAATTTCACTTACATAAAGTTAATTTAGACAATCCATGGAGTAGTCGAGTCGAGCCGGTAGGAAGTGGGACTTGAATCAATCTGTCCTGATTACCAAAGCTGCATCATGTTTCCTTTGGATGAGGGAAGCGGATACGAAATCCATAATAATGTTATCCAGCTTCCATTGGGAATTGAAAGGGGATTCAATAGAAGCGGATAATTTACTTGGTGTTTAACACTTCTTGAAACCGCGTCGGACACTTAGACACGTGCCAAGTAATGCCTTGCCCTTTTTTACATCAGTCACCACCCGGTAGTCTTGTTTCATATCCTGGTACATCTTATTACCTCCAGGATGCATTGTGAAAACGATATTGTGGCTTTCATATAATATCTTCTTTCTCAAATCCATATCATTTCGGTACACATAATCTTCTCTTGTACAACAAACCTCCACTTTCATCTATTGCATAATCAATCTTGTCTCTAGTACTGACTAATTACACTATCTCTTGTAACTTGGCATCAATTTTCTGAGCATTTACTATCATTTGCTTCAAATTTGGTATAAATCTCAATTGAGCCGACAAGGCTCCATCAGAATCAAGTCTCCAATCATAATCTTTCAAAGTCAAAACATAAATTATTTTCCTACTCAAGGCATTTGCCACTACATTTGCTTTCCCCGGGTAGTAGTCCATTATGTAGTCATAATCCTTAAACAATTCTAACCACCGACGTTACCTCAAGTTCAAATCTTTTTGAGTTAGCAAATATTTCAGACTCTTATGATCAGTAAAGTGCATTTTCTCAGTATAAAATAGTGTCATTAAATTTTCAAGCGAACCTCCCAAAACATAACTCCAAATCATGTGTGGGATAGTTTTGCTCATGCGGTTTCAACTATCTTGAAGCATAAGCTACCACTTTCCCATCTTGCATCAATACGCATCCCAAACCTATCCTCGAAGCATCACTATATATAGTATAATCCCTACCCGAAGTAGGCTGAATCAACATTGGTGCTTCAACCAGTATTTCTTTTAACCTTTCGAAGCTGGATTGGCACTTATCATCCCACTCAAACTTCACTCTTTTCCGGAGTAATCTTGTAAGAGAGGATGTTATAACTGAAAATCCTTGTACAAATCTCCGATAATAACCTGTTAAACCCAAGAAACTTCTCACCTCGATTACATTTCAAGGAGGTTTCCAATTCATAACCCCGATTTTCAGGTCATCTAATACCTTCCATAGATACAATATGACCTAGGAATGACTTCCTTAAGCCAAATCACATTTACTTAACTTTGCAAATGGTGATTCTCTCAAAGTTTGCAATACTGTTCTCAAATGGTGTTCATGTTCTGTGCATCTTTAGAATACCTGGCAGGATGTCATCGATAAATCTGTATTAAATTGATCCAAATAGGGGTGGAAAACCCTATTCATCAAGTCCATAAATGCAACCAGAGAATTTGTCAACCCAAATGGCATTACTAAAAACTTATAATGGCCATAACGGGTTCTGAAAGCGGTTTTCGGGACATCAACCTCTTTTACTCAGAGTTGATAATATCTCGATAGCAAGTCTATCTTCGAAAAGAAACTTGCTCCTTTCAACTGATCAAATAAATCCTCTATTATTAGCAAAGGATACTTATTCTTAACTGTCACTTTGTTTATTTGTCGGTAGTCAATGCACATCCGAAGAGTGTCATCTTTCTTCTTAACAAATAAAACTAGGGGTCCGTTGACTACCCGTCAACCCGCGGAATACTCGTGAATGTCGGGCGACCCGACATTTTTCACGAAAATCGGGCAGAGTCTCCTTTATACGGGAGCTCTGCGAATACAAAACACATAAACTTGTCTAAGCAGGTCAATATAATAGCAGTCTATGATTCACTTTGGCCACTTGGGCCCATAAACCCGATATTCATAACAATGTATATATATCCAACTATCAACGCCCGTTCGAGTTCAAATTTTACTCTTATCTGACACCATATTAAAAAATTAAAACAATTCTAATACATGTAATACTTCATAACCCAAAGCCACAATCCGGCTTTCTTCTAAACCTCAGTCTCTAGGACGAGCCGTCCCCTCGCACGCTCCCTGTACCTGTAAAATAGTATCCCTCGACAGGGTGAGCTAATGCTCAGTAGTGGAATCACCCTAAGTGGGCTACTCTCCACCTAAGTGCAGTGCAATGCTCCAGTAAACACACATCCAAGCAAATGCATGATCCCACTTGAATGTCCTAACGTGATCATCTATTTTTAGGAGTCCTGCCAGACTCCATCACTCGCCTAAACCATTGTGAATTATTATGTTTATTTGTTTGTGGAAAACCCTCCGATGTGTATATATCAATTGGGCCGTCTCCGACGATTGATATTATTTATGGACTACCCTTTGATGTATATCAATTGGGCCATCTCTAATGATTGATATTATTTATGGACTACCCTCCGATCATTTTTAGTTTTAGACAACCCTCCGAAATCATTCACTCTAGACTCACCTCATGCACTCACTCTTATCATCTAGAGGTGCTCCCGGTGCATATAGAATGCATGATGATGCCAATTCAGACTACGATCCCATGTCGCGTGTAAATATATAAACAATAAATATATTCACATAAAATTCAATCACACGTCCACATTGTAATTCACGCATTTCACATCACATCAAAATTAGCTCATGGGCTAATGATCAAACACGAGCAATTCTACTTGAATTACTAGACCAAACACATTAATTCACAAAATTTATTTTGTGAACACTATTCTAGGAATGGTGAGCCCTCGTTTACTATTCGAAAAATCACAAATCATCGGTTCCTTAGTAGACCGGGTTTCATGGCCATTTCGACCTCCTTACAAACCAACTTACATAATTTATGGCATAAAGTACAATTAACCGCAACTGACGGCTGGCAGTGGTTCAAATTTGGGTTCCATAAATTCAAACAATTCGGTCCCAAGATTTGGGACCGATCAAACGGCCCCTCACGGCCTTATTTAACTCAAACATTAACAAAGTACTTAAATAAAGGCCAAAAACCCAAGTAGGGGAGCTACCTCTCGGGTTTGTCAAAACTCCTCAAATCCAAATTAATCACGCGTTAGCTGCTCCGCTTAGGCGCTCTTCACTTGTCCGGCGCCAGGCTGCCGGATTCTTGGGAAAACTAGAGAAGTCTCTCTCTCTAAAAATAATAATGCAGCTGCTGCTCCCCTGCGTTTTTTCCTCCAGCCACTGCCCCTTTTTCTCTTTTTGAAGAGACGACACTGTAGCTTTTTTTGGCATTATTCTCATTTAAACAAATTCTAAAATGACCATTATGTCATTCTTTTCCCAGTTTTGACATTCGGCACTATCTCGGTCGTCCATTTTCATCATTTCTCTACTCATGCCACTTATGACACATGAGTACGTGTTATATGTGACTTTCGTCGCATCGAAAATCGTTCTGACACTAAGATCGCGTTTCGAAGCGTGTCAGTCGACTATCTCGGAATTGACGAAGTCGTCAGCTGAATTTGTGAGGCGATTCACGGTGAAATTCGTTTCGTCATCCAAGATCCAGAGAATAAATTTAAGATTTTTAACCGAAATTACAATTTTGTAACTAAAATTACGATTTTACCCTTTTTCCAAAAATTGGAATTTCTCGGGTCTTACATTCTCCCCTCCTTAAAAGGAATTTAGATACAAAATTACGGACAATCACTCACTTACTCATGCATATGCAACATGCACTCTGCATACCGTAACAAACTAGTCATTTAAATGCTAAACGACTAAACCACGTGCGCCCCATCCCTAAACAAGAAGGGATAGGTGGCCCTTGTCGTGTCCTCGCGTTCCCATGTTGACTCCTCACTCCGCGTTGCGCCATAGCACTCTCTTCAGCCTCGCGGTCTTGTGCGAAACGATCACGGCTATCAAAATACATGCGGTCCCCTCCCGCCAGAAAGGTTCCATCGGTGTCAACCTCAATCACATCCCAATCCACCACATGAAATTTGGATCTGGAGTATATAGAACATGGAGCGTGAAATACCTCGTGAACACTGACATCTTTGATACGCCAAGCCGGTACACAGTTTTACCTACCCTCCTCGAGTATCTCAAAGATTGATAAATCGGCGATAGCTTACGCTTCTTAGGAACGACCCTCCTCTTAGGCATCACCTTCAAGCGTGATCCCCTACCTCGAGACTCTAAGGGTCGACGTCGCACATCGCATAACTCTTCTGCAGGCTCACGAGCCGTGAGAAAGACGTTAATAAATATCAAACTCACCTTCTGAGTGTGTCTCTAATCATATCGGGACCGGTGATGGAGCTCTCGCCACCTCGGTCGACTTAGCGATGATCTACATGGCCTCATTACAATTAGCGAATGGTGCCATCTGTGTACTCGCGACAGCGTTGTTGTAGTAAATTCCACTAAGGGCAAATGTCCTCTGCCCTTATGACCCAGGGACACACATGCTCCTGAGGCGTGTCCTCTAACATCTCATAATCCGCCTGACGTGTAACCTACCTGACCACCAGCAGTGTGTGCGACCTTCCCAAGGTCACAATCGTTGACAATCCAATGGGTATCAACTAGTCCATGTCATGAATGACATCCATATACGAGCCTAGGCTGACAACACAATGCAATTTCGAAGGGTTATCAGTCTCGGTCACTCTTGACTCCTATCCGCGACTCAAGTCTACGTGATAACCATGTCCGTGTGTTTTCATCTCGATCATAACTCTTGAAACACTTCGAGCCTCTCACATTCCTGGTCGAACTATGAGTCTTCATTGGACGTGATACAAAACAAACTCAACCCTTACTCAACAAGAGTGGTGAATGACAATGCCGTGCACCTGCTTTGGGGCTTCGACCAGATGTTACCGTGCGAAGCGCCAATGTCACGTCTTATGACACGATCCGGGGTCCACCATGGCTTGAATCTGGGAGATCTCCACTAATCCCGACCTATGAGATCAACTCTCTCTAGGGAAGAACATCTATACAGCCTCTAGAGGCCTTAGCCTCTAAGCTTTAAATCCAAGGTGTGTTCGGGTATGACAACGGGTTAGATCCCAGTGCGACAACGGAGTGGGCATCCAGCTCATCCATGTCAAGCTTGGCGTAACAACCAATATGTTTACCACCTAAGGTCCACTACGCCTGGCTGCGCAACTCGTCACATCCCGACTTGACCCACACTGGCCTCGGCCTATACGTCTTTGTGAGTGCTTGTATAGCACCCGGCGAAACTAGTTCTCGGCCGATACTAGGGTGTGGGAATGAACCGTATACTCTCATGTTCTCTGACTGCGCTTGGGAATGCGTTGTCCCAAGATCCCACGGGATCCACCGTCTGCAGAGGCGATCCGTCTCACATGCCAATCCGACCTTGGTCCACAAACTCGTGTGAGCGAAGTCATACGCACTACGAACTAGAAGAGGCTGATCCTCCCTCTTGCGCAACACCCGCATCGAGTGCTCCGGTATCCTTGATCTCTCTCTCCATGGTCGGGGCCGTCCCGGCCGCCCAAGGTCCATGTCCGTGGCGAAATCCTCACGTTCACCTTGAGATGGACAACTTGACCCATTCTCGAATCTCGCATAATGCCGGTAATCCCGAGTACGTATCTCGAAGATTGACATTCGGTCTCTCCCAATATCCTCAGCCTTCTCTAGGTCGTGACCTCGATCTTGACACCACGTGTCCCAAAATCTCACTTGATGGCAAAACTGTACTTACTAAACTTGGCGTACAGCTGATGGTCTCTCAACAACTGTAAAACAATCCTCAAGTGATACTCATGCTCCCACTCTGACTGGGAGTAGATCAAGAAGTCATCCACGAAGACTATGACAAACTGATCTAGATAGGGTTGGAATACCCTATGCATGAGATCCATGAATGCCGCTGGCGCATTCGTCAATCCAAAGGGCATCACCGTAAACTCAAAGTGCTCATAAGCGTCTGCTTATTTGTCTCGGGGATATCTGTCTCCTAACCCTCGGCTAATGGTAACCGGTGCGAGGTCTATCTTAAGGTAGACTCGCGCTCCTCCTCAGTAGTCGAACAATCGTCAATCCTCGGTAATGGTCTGGATTCTTGATCAGTAACCATTTCTGCTTCATGCATGGTCGATACGATCGAAGGTCTTGTCGCTTCTTCTAATAGCTACTTGGAAATAGAGCCAGGAGCGCCCGTGGTGAAGTGCTCGGTCTAATGAACCCCTTATCCAACAACTCATGTGGACTGAGTTCACCTTTCAATGTAGTGCCATCCTATGCGGAGTCATAGAGATGGGGTGAAGTACCGGGGAGTGTAACTGATCTAAAGTCTCTGACCCTCCACCGTAGAGGGGTAGTCGGGTGGCTCGTGAAAAACATCCACATGCTCTCAAATTACTCGGTAGATCTAAGTGCGGTCTCTCCCCTCGTCTATACAGGGTAGGCTCGCTAGCCAACACCGCTGCTTGTCACGACACTGGACTCGTACATGCGGGGCAAATGTCATACTTGTCCCCTTGAAATACCACCGCAGTGCAGATCTGGCGTGTGGCGGTAACCTCACTGCGCTCACGTCGATAACGACCACAGTAAGTGTCGGCCCGATCCATCCCGGGATGACATGGAACTTCGACATATTCACTTGATCCTCCAAGTCCGCTGTGGGTAGAGTCACCGAGATCTCAGCTCGCACCCAACTGACATATCATACTATTCTCACCCTAAACCTAGGGAACTCATACAAAGGCTTATAAGATTATAGAGGAGTCCTTGCCCATTTCCGCCCATATTTGGGCCTCGCTCTACAGGCGGAACCTGACTAGTCTAATCTATTAATTAATCGAAGGTAATTTCCATAGTCTCTAACACCTTCCTCGTCTGTATGAACCAATGGTCTACCACCATGGATCTCCTCCCCTGAATGTCGGGGATGATGATACGAATCTTTGGAAATTCTTGGGACCTCCACGACTACACGATATACCGGCTGTGCTATAGTGCCAGCCCCCAATACCCGGCCTCAGTAACTGCGATCAAACAACGGTGGTGTCGGCCCGGTACCACAATGGGCGCCCTCTATGTCTCGTCCTCGACTAGCCATCTCTTACGTATTTCCAATGGCAGCAAGAATCATTTAATTTTCATTTTTCGGTCTAACTAGCAATGCATGCTAATTACTAATAGACTTGACAACCATGGCCCGGCAGTTCATTTCCTAAGTTGTGCTAAATTCCAACCACTCAATTTATTTATTTTAATAAAGTTCTAAGCTTTCTTGTTCATTTCAGTATCCAAATCCCTAAGGTCATAGTTCCTAACCTTAGCATTCACCCTTTTTCCTATACACATTACACCATGCATATAGTTTCCTACGCAACGATCGTGCAATCACAATTTCAAATGGTAGTTAAATATAATATAGTATCTCTAAGACATAAACACCGCCCCGAGACACTATTCATACACATAAATCAGTGTATACACATTGTCCTTGCATTTTGGTGTCTGAAGACAATCAATTATATATTTAAAACAATTTTTATCAACAAAAATTTCTTTTTTGAAAATTTTATTTTCAAAAATTTTGTCTCATTTTATTTGATTTTATTTTATTTTTCCAAAAAAATTTTTTTTTTTCGAAAGAATTTCCCAAAATTGACTCGAGAGCGATCGCGAGTGAATTGGAAATAAAGCGGTTGAGTACAGAGTGCCGCGGCTGGCGTAATACGCGGGGCAGCGCCTGAGCCACGCCTGCGAGCCGCGCCCACACTGCCGCGCGCCCAGCGCTTGCGTGCAGCGCGCTGCGCGGCGTCTGCGGCTCCGCTGCGCCCGGCGCCCGCGCTCCGCTGCGCCCGACGCACGCCTACGGGCACGCCCGGCGTCCGCTGCGTAGCGCGTACAGCGCCGGCCAGGTAGCCGTGGGCTTGGTAGGCTGCTTATCTTTGTCTGATCGGTGCCTTACTCTCATGTCTGTCACAGGTTCGTTTGTATTGCAATACAAACAACCCTCTTCTTTGCAATACAACTCCTCCCAGCCTACAATACAAACTAGTGTATTGCAATACAAAATTTTTCGGCTAGCCTTATCTTTACAGCCTGTGGTCTATTTCAATACATTCTATCAAACCCTCTTGCTCTCTATTGCAATACAATGCAACACGCAATACGATTTTCCCTAGTACACCAATGAATTAACCACTCCTTACTTGATACAATCTCAACCTTGCAATACAAATTTTTTTCTGATATAATTGAAACGTTAGCCAGTAGGTTCTATTTGCATTTTTTTTCATTATATATAAAAAAAAAAAATTCTTTTCTTTTATTTCCAGCAGCTGGAAAAATCACTTAAAATTTTTTTTTTTTTCATTTTCTTGGACTCTCAAATAAATTTATAAAAATTTATTTTACCTCATTTTCTTCAATTTTACTACTTGTAAAATCTTAGGAAATTATTTTCTTCACCTCATAACCAAATAAATTTATAAATTTTATTTTCTTTAATTTCTTTTTCCAGTTTTACACTGAAAAAAATTTCTCCACCTTATATTTTTTTTTCATTTCTCGATAAACCAAATAAATTTATTAAAATTTATTTTATTTTTTATTTTTTCATTTTAGTGCAGAAATGGTCGAAATTTCCTCAAAGCCTCCTTATAAAACACTAACCCTAATGTTCAACCTCAAATTTATTAAAATTTGATTTCATTATCCAACAACTCAAATAAATTTATTAAAATTTATTTCTTATTTTCTTCTTTGTTCCAGTTTACACACTGTAAACTCCCAAAAATTTTCTAACACTTCATTTGTTTTCCTATGTGCTAATCACTAAGCACATAAGCAAAATCTCAACACATAACAACCATGTTATACACCATTCATCAAACATTCACATGTTTCACACATCATTTATCAAGCAATCACCTAAAACACATGCATGCGTGTCTAGTTTTGTTAGTGATTCCTAGGTAATCTCATACTGAACTTACATCGAACCACACTAGTGGTGATGTTCTTACGACATAGCCTAAGCCCCAAGCCCTCATTCTCTGGGTTTCCTTATGCCTATACTCTACATCAAACCACCCCCAGTGGTGATGGATACCCAAACCCGAGCTCACTGGTATTCGTATACACAAATGCGATACCAAATTTGTGACGACCCGAAACAGAGTCCGTTGACAACCCGTCAACCCGCGGAATACTCGTGGGTGTCGGGTAACCCGACATTGTTCACGAAAATCGGGCAGAGTCTCCTTTTATGCAGGAGCTCTACCCCGAATAAAACACATAAAACTGTCCCCAAGCAGTCCAATATAACAGTCTATGATTAAAACAGGCCCTTAGGCCATAAACCAATACTCATAACAATGTATATATATCCAACTATCCAACCATAGTTCAAAGTTCAAATTTATATATACAACATATATTAAAATTAAAACAATTACAATACATGTAATGCCCCATAACCCAGCCCGCAATCGGCTTTCTTCTAAACCTCGATCTCTAGGACGAGCGTCCCTTGCAGCTCCACTGTACTTGTAAAATAAAGTATCCTCGACGGGGTGAGCTAATGCTCGATGAGTGGAATGCAAGTGTTTCGATCTCCGCTAAGTGCGATTGTAATGCTCCAAAATAAACACACATCAAGCAAATGCATGATCTGCCAGATGTCTAAGCGGTCCATCTACCGTGCGAGGTCAGACTCCCTCACACTGCGCCTAAGCCTCGTATGAGAATTATTATATTTATTTGTTTGTGAGACGGCCCCTCGATGTGTATATATCAATTGGGGTAGTCTCAGGCGATTGATATTATTTATGGACTACCCTCCAGATCATTTTTAGTTTTGAGTAATGGCCCGAAGCGGTGGCTCTAGACTGCTCATGCACTCACTCTTATCATCTAGGGTTCTCCTAGTGCGTATAGAATACATGATCTGCGATTCCGTTACGGTCACATCGCGTGCAAATATATAAACATGCATATATTCACATAAATTCAATCACACAATCTGTTATGTAATTCGCATTTCATCACATCAAAATTAACAGCTCACATGGGCTAATGATCGAAACGAGCAATTCTACTTGAATTACTCGACCAAACACAGTAATTCACAAAATTTATTTTGTGAACACTGTCTCGGGAATAGTAGAGCCCTCGATTACTATTCGAGAAAATCACAAATCATCGGTTCACTTAACTGAACCGGGTTTCAAACCATTTAGGCCTCATACAAACCAACACATAATTTATGGCATAAAGTATACCAATTAACCGCAACAGCACCGTAGCGTAGGACATGATTTGGGCTCCATAAATTCAAACATTTCGGTCCCAAGATTTGGGACATATCAAACGGCCCCTCACGGCCTTATTCAACTCAAACATTAACAATTACTTAATAAAAAGATACAAGGCAAAGTAGGGCTTCTCTCGGGTTGTCAAAACTCCTCAAATCCCGGTGTCACGCGTAGCTGCTCCACGTAGAGCGGCTTTAAGCTTGTCGAAGGCTGCAAAAATTTGTCAGTTCTTAGGAAAACTAAGTCTCTCTCTCTCTCTAAAAACTCAAAAATCTGGCTTCTTTGCTCCCACAGTTTTCCTCTAGCCACTACCCCTTTTCTCTTTTTTGAAGAGAGCGACACGTAACTTTTGGCATTATTCTCATTTAAACAAATTCTAGTGACCATTATGTCATCTTTTCGGTTTGACATTAGAGGTACTATCTTGGTGGAGTCCATTTTCATCATTCTCTACTCATGCCACTTATGACATGAGTCGTGTTATATGTGACTTTATGCGCATCAATCGTTTCTGACACTTTCGAATCGCGATGTCTCAAAAGCGTGTCAATTAAGTATCTGGAATTGTGAGAATTGGCGTGTTAGCTAGATTTTCTGAGACTGATTCTAACGATTGAAATCATTTCGTCATCCGAGATTCAGAGAATAAATTTCGGATTTTTAACCGAAATTACAATTTTGTAACCAAAATTACGATTTTGCCCTTTTTCCAAAAATTGGAATTTCTCGGGTCTTACAAAACCCTTATCCAATAGCTCTTGTAGTTGAGTCTTCAAATCTTTCAGTTCAGTTGGAGCCAAGGATCAAAATATCGGTAAACACGGATATATCGGTAATTGGATTTTACGGAAATATCGGTAAATATCGGTGGATATTTTTACAAAAATATCGGTTCGATTAAAATTTTTCATATTTTAATTATAGATGATGAAATGATTCATATCTTAATTAAGGTAGATTAAAATCAAATGGATTAGTAATTAAATTAAATATGTTATATTTAATATATTATTGAGATATTATTATGTTAAAGAGAGATTATTTATTTGTTTTTGTTATTATTATAAATATTATGTAGATAATGAGGAGATTCAAAATATTATATGTTATAATTTTGAATTTTTAAAATAATATTATTTTACTTCTTTTTCATTTTCAAATTAATATTTGATTTTAAAATATTATAAGTTATAATGTAAATAAAATAAATAAAATATTATAATCATATGAGTGGTAGGGTTATGAACAAATAAATAATAAGATAATATAAAAAAAAGTTTGCACTATATATAATAAGTGCGATGTGCAGACACAGTGGTTGGAGTGTGCCATTTCGGCCATTTTAGGTGGGTTCGAAACCCACGAAGCAATTTTAGAGATTTTGAGTAGAACAAAAGGAAAAAACAGTGAAAAATCGGAAATATCGGAAAAAGTCGGAAAATTTCGGGGAAATATCGGAAATTATCGGGAAATATCGAAAATTATCGGAAAAAATAGGGAAAAATCGGACAAAGGAAATTTCGGGGGAGATATCTTTTCGATCTCCACCGATTTCCGATTTTTCGCCGATATTTCGGCCGAAATATCGGAAATTTTGTTCCCTGGTTGGAGCCATACGGTAGGGTGCCCTCGAAATAGGAGTCGTTCCATGTACTACTTCAATAGAGAGATCCACTTCTTTTTCAGGTGGTACTCCCGGTAACTCTTCGGGAAACACATCAGGGAACTCCCTAATCACAGGAATATTTTATAAATTCACTTGCTCTCTTTTGGAGTCAAGAATCAAAGCTAAAAAGGCTTCACAACCTTTCCTTAGAAAACTTCGAGCTTCCATAGCTGAAATAACTTTCGGTATTGATTCCGATCGGATACCATGTACGATTAACCACGACATGTCGAGAACAATTAAGCGATCTTGTTTTCTTATCACAATCATCTATAGCCCCGTGTTTGAGATAACAATCCATACCCGATATCAAATCAAACTCATGAAAGAGGCAAAGCAATCAAATCAGCGAAAAATTCCTATCATGTACCAATAGGGATAATTCTTATACATAGTTGACTCTAACCGCATGCCCAGGACTTGCCAACAAGCGAGTCATAAGCTAGCATTCTAATCGAATGCAATTTATCACTCATTTGTTCCATGCATATGTATGAATGCGTAAAGCCCGAATCAATTAAAGCATACAAATCAATATCAGAGTGAAAGTACTAGCAATAACCCCCGATATGTCCGGATCTTCACGAGCTCTCATAGCATAAGCTCGAGCTGGGGTCGTAGTAGCAAGACGATTCATTGTCTCTGAAGCACTACCTCTTCCTTGTGAACCACTTCGTCCTCTACCCTTACTCTGAGTCTATGGAGGTACATTTGACCCTCCTCTACCACTTCCTTGAGGATTTCTAGAACTTCCCGATCCTCACCTGACAACACATCACATGTCCGTGTTCCCACATCTAAACAACCCCCAAGCATCTGGCTCGCAAATACCAAGATGATATTTGTAAAGTGCGTGCATACATGTCTTTCTTTTGTCCCACGAGGTGCTCCTGATTGAACTCTCAGGTTAGCCGAACCCCCTCAGACCGAACCCTTGTAGGTCCCATTCCCACCCCTGTAGCCGAACCCCGCATCGAATCAACTTGTGACTCTCTAGGTCTTTTCCGCGTAGAGAACCCCCTCTCGAGAACTTTTTCTTTATTTCTTTCTCGACTCTTTATTTATTCTTTTCAATTTTTGTTCCTCGGGCCAGTACTAGCCTCGATAAAATCGACAACTCAGGAAGAGTAACAAAAATTTATGAGGTACCTTTGATGGACTCCATACGATATGTCGAAAGCCGTGGATGTGTAAATGTGTACGCCTAGGCGCGCAAGTGCACGCACGCCTCAAGTAATATACACCTAAGTACCGATATCGATCCACCCGGGAGAAGTGCGTTGACTAACGAAATCGGGTCTTATAATATTATCCGGACTTAAACTCCGAATTTCATTAACTAACGCGTGGATTAAAACTAAAGCTAAATTAACGTGTAGAATTACTCGCGTGTAAAGATTAGTGGATTTGTCTCCCCCACACTTTGATGGTTCATTACCTATAGGAATTACTAATTCGCCTATTAATGGTTTCTCGATGATCTAAGTGATCGCGCCTCACGATACCCTCTAAGGTATATCCGCCTATCTCGTCAGCTAGTCAGTGCATCCTCCGCCCGACCCAATACTCTAAGACGCTTAAATGAGCAAACCTTAATCGCACTCTGGACGGATATCTCTCATTTCACCGACGAACTCAAGGTCGCCTATTCAAATTCCCGGGAGTCCTTATCTCTCGAACTTCTGGATACTCCAATGTGTGATCATGCCAATGTTACAGACATTACCATGTATTTAAATCACAAATATAGAGACGATCGATGCAAATCATAAATAACTCGACACATATGTTTAAACTTTAATCCATCTAATTGCATTGTGGTTCAACAAACCCTAGAGATAGATTCAGAAACACGCCGGAATTGAATATACACATAATCAATTTATCAATCATCCATAGTTTATCAAAGAAGAGAAAATACAAAAAGAAAGCGTCTTCTCCACAATCCCGGCCACCGGTCGGCCTGCTTCGGCTCCAACCGCACGCTCTTCCATCCCCCCGAAATTAGGTCTCCCGCTTTAACGATGCTAATGCAAAATCGCGGGTGACGCGCGACGCGGCCGCCGCAGATTTCCCCCGCTCTTCCTCGCGCTTAGCCCAATCGCCCCAAAACCACCCTTGACTCCGCAATTCACAAAACTCCGTAAATCATATCTTAGGCTATAATGCGCCTTTATTCTTCGCTTCTCGCCTCAAAGACTGCTCCATAAATACGAGGGTGGAGGTAATTTATTTGCCTAATTTTTTCTTTGCCTACTCTCTATTCCTTCGCAAACCAAGGCCCAAGTACAATGCCCTCTTGTAATTAGCTAAAATGGCACTTCTCCCAATTAAGTACAAGATCGTCTCCGCATCTAATCAACACCGATCTCAAATTTTCCGTGCAATCACTGCTGAGTTCCTCAAGACAGAAAATCATCCATGAACACCTCAATCAAGCCTTTCAACCATATTTGTGAATATGGCCATCATACAAATACTGGAATGTGCCTGTGCATCAGACAAATTTCGAAGGGCATCCGCCCTAATGCGAATGAAACATGGTGGGCATGTGAATGTCGCCTCCCCGATCTTCGCAGGCTATAATAATCTGATCAGAGTCAAAACACCCATCCAAAAAGCAATAATAGTATTCATGTCCCATTAGTCTATCCAACATCCGATCATCTAGAAACTAATGGAAAAATGCCCTTTCTCGAGTAGCTTTATTCAATTCCTAAGAGTCAATACAAATTCTCCACTGCGGATTGTTCTGCATGGGCAGTAATGTATTATTCTCTGTTCTTATGACGGTTGTTCCTCCCTTTTTAGGTACTACCTGTACAGGACTTACCCATGCATTGTCAGAAATAGGGTAAATAACCCCGGTATCTAGCCACTTTAGTACCTTCTTACAGACTACCTCTTTTATAGTTGGATTTAGTCTCCTCTGTGCTTCCACTGAAGGCTTATGACCATCTTCTAGCAAAATTCTAGGCATGCACATAGAAGGGCGAATCCCTTTAAATCGCCTGCAGACCATCCAAGCGCATTCTTATAATCCTAAGCACTCCCCTAATAGCTTATCTTCCCCTCTATCAACGCCGTGGACGCTCGAAATAATCACTGGTAAGGTGGAGGCATTCCCAAGATAAGCATACTTCAAATAGCTAGGTAAAGGGCTTCGCTCCATCTCGGTAGTCGTTTCAACAAATGGCACTATATGCTATATTTCCGCCCCGTAGATTCATAATATTTCCTTCTATTCGGCTCAAATGAATCCATCCATTTTACATTACCTCCGCTCTTCCTCCCAATTCCTTTTCTTAAATCACTCGCACCAGGCTAGCCTCCAAAGGATCATCGAGACCACTTCGGGCTAGACACTATAAATTACCTCCGGCCCCACCATGAAGCAACGTATCACTCCCCTGGCAGGGTCTCACAACTTCGAACACATTAAACTTTAACTTCATCTTCCCCGTGACTCCTCAATTTCAAATTCTCTCCCCTCTCAGACGTCAATCATCGCTCTTCTTAGTCGCGAAAGGCCTTACCCACATTATGGGTATTTCCTTATCTTCTTCCATATCTAATACAATGAAATCCGCTGGGAAGATGAATTTATCGACCTTTACTAGAATGTCTTTTATCACCCCTCTTGGACGCTTTAAGGACCTATCAGCTAACTGGAGTGTGACTGTAGTTGGACGAGCTTTACCTAATCCCAAGCGTCTAAATATGGATAAGGGCATGAGATTGATACTAGCTCCCAAGTCACACAAAGCTCTCTCAAAGGTGGTGGTCCCGATGGTGCAGGGGATAGTGAAACTACCTAGGTCTTTTAGTTTTTGCGGCAGCTTCCTCTAAAGGATGGCACTACATTCTTCTCGCTGGAGATCGACCGGGCCCCGAACCGACATTTTCCTCGTGACAAGATGTCCTCTTATAATTTCACATAACTCAGGCATCTGCCTGCAGCATCGCAACCAATGTTGATGTGCAAATTTAGAACACTCTCCCACAAACCTCGTGAATCGCTTTATCCAGCTTTATTCTTCAGCCGGGATACCTGACCGGGGCTGCTGGTCAGCGATCCTCGTTTCGCCTTCTTCCCTCCCCAAACTTTTTCTCTTAGGGTTGTTCCCTCCTCCTCGTATTATCATTCCGACCGGGTCTCGATGACTTCCGCCTCTACCTCCCTCTATCACCAAAGGCCGCCCCTCGTATCGCTAATTCTATGCCACTTCCTCGTGACCGCTTACATGTTCATTCCCTTTCCGCCGTTCACTGAAAGGTTTCAGAAGGAACCCATTGCCTTTCTCACAATAGACTGCCATTTGGCCCATCTCAGATTCTAAATTTCTCAACTCCGGTCGCTTTAATTGTTCAATCGGGTAGCTCTGCAAGCTGTATATTCGCCTTTGTCTCATTCATATAAAGGCAAAGATGTTTTGGTGAAGCATTCACAAGCAAGGGCTTGCTCCAAGTCCACCTTTTCTCGGGAGTGGTCTTCGTCTACCCTGTGGTGGTGGCATGTTGTTCCGATTGTTCCTCCATCCATAATCCTAACTCGTCCGACATTCCGATTATTACGCCTACCCTCGGGCCTTGATTTTGGTCTCCGGAGAAGTTGCTGCTCTGATTTACCGACCCCGCTGGCTGCGGGTCGATTCCTCACTTAAAACTCGACTACACATATCAAAGGCATGCTCTACCGCTTGTTGTCCTAACTCGGCATTTTTGTACTGCTGTGTCGGTCCCTCCACAAAATTCACATAACTCCCATGGTCCGAATGGCATCTCGCGTACCTGGCTTCGCCTGGGCAGAAGTCGGCTTAGTAAGTCACAAGTGATACAGAGTTACCGTATCGCCGAGAACCCTCGCACTGCGGCCGCCCCACCCGCCTCTCTTCCTTCAGTGTAATCTTATCTCTAGCCACTGATCGCGCTAGTAGCGCCGTCCTCTAGACTTCATATGCTCGGTCCGTGGTCTTCATTAGTGCACCTCCCTTTGCCGAGGCATCAATCAACGTTCTAGTCGCATTCGACCATTATAGGAAGTACAACTCGCATCCATCCTGGTCGCCTGTGTGGGCACTTCCTCACCGGGGCTCATGAAATTCCATCCCATGCTTCGCTAAGCTCTCTCCCTCTTAGTCATTCAAATGTATTGATCTCTTACACTAATCGTGGCAATTTTTCCATAGAAGAACTTTGTCGAAACTGCGACTAGGTCGCTCCATGAAGTAATGTAATCCCAAGGGATCGACTTTCAATCAATGCTTTGCTCTATCACCTAGTGAGAGCGGGAACAATCTCAGTCTGAGTGCCTCTTCAGCTACCCCATTATATTTTACTGTGTCTCATACTTTGATGAAGTTGGTCAAGTGCATATTCGGATTCTCATTTGGCAATCCATGGAACAGATGTCTCAAGCATTCAGAAGGGGTTACCGACTTCAAATGGGTTGTTCTCGTTTGAATGTGGTCTTCTTGAGGCCGGGCTCGAACAATTGTAAGTGGTAGGGCAAACTCTTCTAGCAACATGAATGGATCATCAGGCTGTATAAATGGCCTGGGCGCCTGATTCCTACCATTATTCCCATCGTGACCCCTTTGCGGCTCGTTTTGCTCTTGGCCATGATCTTACTCTACAATGTCTTACATGATCGCTAGATTTCTGAGTTGTGCTTCTCTTCGTTCTTTTCGTAAATGGTGTAAAGTTCTTTCCGGTTGAGGATCAAACGGACGTAGTTCAACTTGACCCCGGCTTCACATACATTCACAATAACCTTAATCTGAAATCACACACAAAACGCAAAAAAAAAAAAATTACAAGCACTTGCAAGAGCAAAATAAAAATAAAAAGGAATTCCAGATTAATATATAATTGTACTTTTTCAATATCAACTCTAAAACAAGTCCCCGGCAATGGCGCCAAAAACTTGATAGGCCAAAAGCGTGATGTGTAAAATGTGTACGCCTATGTGTGCAAGTGAACGCGTCACCTCAAGTAATATAGTGTACCTAAGTACTCGGATATCGATTCAAGGGGATAAGTGCATTGACTACCGAAATTGGTCTTATAATATCCTGACTTAAACTCTTGAATTTCTGGCTTAAACTAATGTGCGTGATTAAAACTAAAGCTAAATTAACATGTAGAATTACTCTGCGTGTAAAGATTAGGGATTTGTCTCCCCCTGCCACTTTTGATGGTTCATTACTTATAGAAATTACTACTCGCCTGCCATCCATCCCTCACAGCTGATGCAAGTGATCATGCTCCACTATACCCTCCGAGGTATAATCCGCCTTATCTCGCCTAATAATAGGCTCAAGTGCATCTCCGCCCGACCCAATACTCAAAGATGCTTAAATGAGCAAACCCTAAGCGCCACACTTAGGATCGGGATATCTCTATTTACCGATTTAACCGAGGGTCGCTCTATTTAGATCCCTGGGAGTCCTTGTCTCTCGATCTCGGATACCCAACAGGATCATGCCAATGTTGGCAAGACATTACCATGTATTTAAATCACAGATATAGAGACGATCGATGCAAATCATAAATAACTAAATAATATATGTTTGAACTTTAATCCATTCAATTGTGATAGGGTTCAACAAAAACCCTAGATAGAAATCTAGAACATGCTTGAATTGACTATACACATAATCAATCTATCAATCATCCGTAGTTTATCAGAGAAGAGAAAATACAAAAAGAAAGTGTCTTCTCCAATAATCCCGGTCACTACTGCTCTGTTTTCCGCTCCAATCCGCACGTTCTTCCATCCCCCTGAAATTAGGTCTCCCCTTGCTTTTAATGATTCTGGCGCAGAAATCGTGGTGACGTCGCAACATTGCAACGTCGCGACGTTATGACGTAGCGACGTTGTGACGTCACGACGTTGTGACGTAGAGACGTTGTGACGTCCCGACGTGGCTGCCAATATTTCCCCTGCTTCTTCTGTTTAGCTCCAAATCGCCCAAAAACCACCCTCTTGACCTGCAATTCACAAAAAACTCTAGGAAACTCGACTGGGCTATAATGCACTTATTTAAATGTAAAATCAACTAAAAACATAAAGCGGGCGTGGGTATAATCTGAGTGTTTTAGGCACTCATCATCATGCAAGCCCTCCTCAAACTGTCTACATCTGAATTTTTCCGTAAGAATGGATTCCGGTGCATATTTACCAAGACTACCGGGCTCTTCATATTCGTATTAATCGTCGCTTCCCTTGTCTTAGAGTTAAGAATTGCTTCCATTTTGACTCCTTGTAATCATTAGTGACATACTTCGTATTAAACTCTGTGACGAAGTAGTCCCATGTAACTGGATATGGAAAAAGTGGATTTCTCAAAACCAGCTTCCACCAATCATGTTCGCACTCGCAGCCAATGAAAAAACTCCGCATTACGTGACCTTTGGTCCACAGGGCATCTCACTTCATCTAAATCCATTTCAAGTTTTTCAAGCCAAAAACCTGGGCTTTATTTGACTCTTCCATACTCATATTCATGGAATTCTTCCACTCCATGCTTTCATTGAATCACTCTGAGTCGGAGGGGCCGTGAGTGCATCTAAGACACTCACATATCCCGAGAGAGATTTTTACCAATGCTTCAGTTGAAGCATATTCATTTGTTGTTGAATCAGACGGACCAGAAGCAGATTGATTCAAAGGATTAAAGCTTTTAGCTGTTTCATCTACATCTTCATGAGGTGGATCCTATATAGACAATACACAAAACAAAGACATCCGCATTAGGCCAACACATTACTATGTAGGTACATCCTTAATCTAAGACTCTTCCAGAAACGCCTAAACCTAGGCTCTGATACCAACTTTTTGTTGGTATCAGATCCCATCAAACCCTAGGTTATCATATACTTTTGCTCTGATACCAACTTGTCACGCCCCTTCCCCCGTCCCACCAAGGGAGGCGCCGAGACACACACAGATTCTTACTCCGCTTCACATCGTGATCCCAAGTCTAATAACTGTATCCAAATATCGTATACAAAAAAAAAACACAAAATAAAACTACCACCACAGTGGTGTTTATAGTGTCATATACATATAGTCCTGAGTCCCATTTACATATACATATACAAAAACTGTACATTTAAATTTACATAATCGTAGCTGGAACTCCACTGCAAGTGTGTATGAACCTTACTTAAACATCCCAACATGTGAAAGATCTGTGGTCTCTGATGCCACACGGTTGAAACCCAAGGCAGATTGGCATTTTTAGTGGTGTATTATATATGATTTATATATATACACATGCACTAATACACATTCATAATAAGTATTATACGCACAAATATCGTAATTTTCATGCATTCATATAATAAACTTATACTTCTACTTGTACTTATGTATGACTTTATGCTTCGTTCGTATCTCCCTCCCGTAGAGTTATAGAGTTTATAATTTACACGTGCTTAGCTAAATATTTATGCATTTCATAGAAAGATCCACTCAGGCACTCCATCTAACCTAATATTCATTATTGCTGCATGGGAAGAGTAACCGTATAAAGTACTACGGTAACTCTACACTTATACGTAGGCACCCATAGTAATATCTCGTAACATAACGACTATTACTACTTTCCCCCTCTTATTCAAGCATTATTCTGACTCTTATCATATAACTCTTGGGATTACCCAGACCAAGAATAAGAAATGAGCAGGACAATGCATTGGCCAAGTATCAAGGTACGATATAGTACCGAGGTGCCGTAGCACAAAGCAGAGTGCCGGGGAACATCAATGTAACATGCTCGCCATTACAATGTGGCGTTAAGTAGTACTAGCAGGAGCGCCGGGCACCGGGTCGAACATGCCCGCCCACGTAATAGAAGTGTCGTGAATATCCAGCAGGAGTGTCGGCACCGGACAGAGACACATGCACCTTGCGTCGTAATAAGTGTCGTGTCATTTAATATCTGGTCTTAGGCATTCCTAAAATTATATGTGTTTAGGAACTTACTATCTTATAATAGGGGCATTACATTTGCCACCATCGAACTCACCGAGGCGGCGAAGTACAGTGCATTTTTCACTTAGTGTCATTCTTATTTGGATCCCCCATTAGTCATTTATTAGGGTTCTTATCTGTCGATGTCACAATTTGGGCTTGCAATGCAAGGGCACAAATATCGAACTGCTTGAAACGTGATCTTGGTACCACTTAGTTCGGTGTCGATTACTGACCTCTTTACGGTGAGTGGCAGCGACCGGTCTGCATCGGTCTGGAGTACCAATCATGTTCGGTGAGTGAATGGGGTACCACTTTGGATGAATGCAGGTGCCATTTTGCCTGCAAATTAGTGCCGTCTTTGTCGCTCAGGGAAAAAATTGATTTTACGAAAAGGGTCGCGGTGAATTTTGGTTGGCAGAAAATTCTCTAGATCTCGGATGACGAAACGGACATGCGCCGTTGACTTCTTCTCGCGAAATCTAATGACCCAGAAAAGTTTCGTCGAATTTTGAGAAAAGCAGAATATATTACGATTTTTCTGGGTGATAAGCCGTTAGTGACTTCAGGGACGAGATTTTTACGAAAATCTCGGACCATTGAAAATGGCCCAGGCTAAGTTCATTAAAATAAAGTGAGCGAAAGAAATAAATTGTTCGAGGTAGAAACGGTCAAGATGAAATAATATATGAACCATATATCCAAAATAATAATAATAATAATAATAATAATAATAATAATTAAAAAATAAAAAATAAAAAAGATAAAATAAGGTCAGACGGAATAGACAAAGAGCGTAGAGAGAGAGATTTTTATTTATTTTTTATTTTTTCTTCTCTTCACTTATTTCTCATATCTACGGAAATCGGATCGTAGGATTTCGTCGGAGGCAGGCAATTTCATCCAGCGTCGGAGGCTGCGCGTGGATCTCAAAATCTTGGGTTCGGTCGAGCTCACGGGTAGGGATTTTCCTACTTGTGTTGTTTCTAACCTAAAGACGGTTTAATGGCTTGGAGTTGGCTTAGAGGTAGTGAGTAGTAAAATTTCAGTCCCGATTTTTTGGTAGTCTGAGATTTTTAGATTTTCGAATTTGTTTCGGACCCCGGTCCAGGGCTTATTTCCCCCCAGGCTGTTTTAGCTGGTCGGGCTGAATTTTCTAGATTGTTTGCGGACAGCCCGGACATAATTTTCAGGACTATTTTCGGGCAGTCCTGAACTGTATTGAGGTTTGGTTTTGATCCCGGAACTGATGTCTTTGGGTTTTGTGGTGTGTTCTGCTATCCCAATAATTCGGTGATGAATCGTGAAGGGACCAAGAGGTGCCCTGTTTTCTATGGGTCGAATTTTGGTCATTTTATTGATGTGTGGAAAAATGAATAACATGTTGTTTATGTGTGAATTTTGTTAATATATGCATGCTTAAATATGTGCTGTAGAATTGTTGTGAAATGGCATATTGCATTTCATATGCATTGGGGCACCCTAGAGCCGTGGTGTGAGGTTCATGACATGTTTTTGAAGGGTTGACTCATAATTGATTATCGGAGTATGTCCTGAGCGAATGAAAATGCGAGGTTGTCAAAGAAAATTATATCAGAAAGTTGTCCGAAGAATTGCTTTGGAAAGTTGTCCAACAATTCACGTCGGAGGATGTCGATGAATTTACATTTCGGAGGATTGTTCAACAATTCACCTCAAAGGATTGTCCAACGTATTTGTTCGGAGGGTTATCCAAAAGAATTTTATCGGAAATCGAATAATGTGTTTTCAAGAACAAAAAACCTTTTGTTTTGAAAACAATGTTTTCTCACACTTGGCATATGCATGCGTGAGGGAGTCAGAGAGGGTTCGGGAAGTGGGAAAGGGTGAGTCACATTCTCATCCATAACATGTAAACATTTGAGTAGGGACATACTTGTTTTTCTTGAATGTGTGGTGTGTCATTCCATGTGCACTTAGGTGAGGAGTAACCCTTGTAGGAATATTTTTCTACTAGGCATTGTTCACCCCGTCGTGGGACCCCCTTCGATGCGAGTCCGGCTCATGACGTCTAACTGCATATGGGATTGCATAAGGGATAGAGAGGCGGAGATCTTGGCTTTGTTATGTTTGTTTTTGTCTTGTATTTTATTCGAGTAGAGCAAAACATGTATACCTTTTGTTATAAAGGACTATGAAATGGACGGTTGGTTAAATAGTCTATCATATATTTTTGTATATTTGTGAATTAAATATGCAAGAATGGGTCTCAATATATGAGACAAATGAGTGTGATATCGGGACACCCGATATTTGCAGGTTTTTGCAGGTTGATGGATTGTCAACGGGACCCTCGGGATAGAGGTGTCACATAGTACACCTGTTTGAGAGTAGAGTGCCGGTCGCGGGGCGCTTTGAAAATGATAGATTTTACCATTTTTGCCTCACTTTTTCTTCAATACATCTCCTCAATTGCATCCTACATCAAAACCCACCATAGAATCCATCCAAAACAATTCCACAAACACTTGTAATGGTGGTTTAGAACTTCTCATAGCCAAACCCTAGACAAAATTCCATGAATCCATACCAAAGTCCACCAATCTATACAAAACCATAGAGTTAAGGGGGATTCCATATCCATTTGATACAAACTAGGGTTTTTCAACCCAACTTCCCACAAATCTAGGGTTATGATGAATCCCTAACTAAACCTTAGAAATGGAACAACCTATCATCCATAGAAAACCATAGAAATCCTTACCAAAGTCTAAAATACATACAAAACTTAACAAGTTCCATACAAAGTTCCTTACCTTTCTTGGCTCCTCAGCCTTCTTCCTCTTAACATTGCCTCTTTCTCTTCTTCCTCTTCCTCTTCTCTTCTTCTCTCTTTTCCTCTTCACCATTTGTTCTCCCAAAAATGAGACCAAATTTGGTCTTTACCCCTTTTTATATTAGATTTTCCTTTTATTTGCACTTAGGCCCTCATCTCTCCTTATTTACAAATCAAGTTATGTTATTTCCATTTTAACCCATAGTCTTCTTATCTTATGACTTATATGTCCCATTTTGACAAATTAAAAATTTGTCCTTGTGTCTTGTACAATTTCCGAGTTTCGAAATTTTCTCACTTAGCAAATTAACAATTACGAAAAATTTAAATTATACCTACAAAAAACCTTAAACACGTTGAAAAGGACTAGGGTATATTTCGAGGTGTTACAAGCACTTTGGACATTTCAAGGAAAAGATTTTTCCTATAAAAGGACCTTTATGGAAAACCCTAATCTCAAGCCTTCATTTGTCCATTTCTCAAGAAGAGTTTTCTTAAGTTAGAGAGAGTGTTCTTGGAGAACATCCCACTCTTGGTGTGATTTGAGCATCAAATCTTTAGGTTTTCGGCTTCCCTATGTAGGGATTCCTAAGTGCCAAGGGCATTGTTGCACAGCGAAAATAAAAAAAAAATGGAATCCCACCTATTGGACCATCATAGTTCATCAAAATGAACCAAAACGAAAACCAAGAGTTCAAAAGATGATATATCTTTGTAGATCTACTCTTAGAGGGTGTTTGTAGCTTTACTAGAAACGAACCACGTCCTTAGTTCGTCTCTAACAATATTCACACGAAGATGAGACTCAAGAACCTCTGTAAAACCTGGGAAAATTCAAATTTTCTGAAAAATGGTAAAATTGTAATTTCGGTCAAAACCCGAAATTTTTATAGATCTCCCGGATGGCCAACGGTTCACCGTTGGAATGAGTCTTCACAGAAATCTAGCTACCATGTCGAATTTTGTCGAATTTCGAGGAGACGGTCGAAATTTCACATTTTTCGAATTGCCAGTTAATCGGATGCCATATAGCGGGTTGAAGACATGTGATGTGACCGTGCTCCACTGCCAGTGCCGTGTGACACATGTCGCATGATTAGAGAGAGGATAAAGATGAATGGCTTAGATTAAACCCGTGTCAAAAAATCGAAGTAAAGGACAAGGATAGAATCATGGAAATATTAAATAGACAAGACAAAGAAGAATAGTTTTCTTCTTCCAGATTTGAAGGGCTCGTCATGTAGTGAGTGACCAAACCAGTTTTTAGAGAGAGAAAGAGTGACTTCTCTCTAGATTTCCCGGCGTTCGGACCGTCGGTTCTCAACGGAGCAAGAAGAAAAGTCGGTCTACGCGGCAAGGGCTATGCGTGGGCACCAATTTGGTGGAGTTCCGACAACTCCAAGAGGTAGGGATCTTTTCCTACTTGGTTTATTCTTTGGCTAAGAGTCATTTTAATGGATAGGGATTTGTTGAGGCCTGGATGGCCGTGTTATTGGTCTCAAAATCTTTGAACCGAGTGGAGAAAATCCTCATTGTGTGGCCGTGAACAGTGCCGACCCGAGGGTTTCACTGTTCACGTGATGTGTTGTGTGATTTTTGTGTGGTTTGGGTGATTCAAAATGAATTGCTTGATTTGTTAATTGTTAACTGATGTGAGCTAATTTGGTGTTATTGATTGTAGATTGAATAACATGGTGTGTGAATAATTTTGTTAATATATACATAAAAAATATATTATATGAATATTTTGGAAATGGCATAATGCATTCCATATGGGGCCCCCTTTAGATGGTAGGTGTAAGGAGTGCATGACATGGGGAAAATAAAGAAAGTAGCGATTGTAGAAGGAATTTCGAGGAGATTTTACGAAGAATTGCCTTGGAGAGTGATCGATAGTTCATCTCGGAGCGGACCATGAGGCGTGAAAAAATTATCCAACAATTCGCGCCTCACGGGTAGTCAATATATTTACCGAAACTTCGGTAGTTTGTTTGAGAGACAAAAGCTTTTGTTTTGAAAACTGTATTTTACTACGCATTTGGCTTGGCGTGTGTGAAGTCGGTGAGGACTCGAGACATGGGATTAGGCATGTAGACATTCAAGTAGAATCATGTATTTGCTTAGGTGTGATTATTGCCATGACATGTTCACTTAAGGTGGGGAGCTAGCCCATAGCAGGAGATTATCCTCTTTGGGCTTTACTCTCACCACATCCAGTCGCTATTTGATACGGGGAGTGCACGGGAGACGCGCTCACTAGAGGTCGCGTTTGAGAAGAAAGCCGAATTGTGGCTTTGGTATTTTCGTTGTATAACATGTGTTAAAACTTTATATTTTGATATATGTTTTGGTAAAGAGTATTGTAATAACTCTTGAACTATTGGAATATAGTTGATGTATTTTTTATAAGTATTGATGTATGGGCCCAAGTAGCCATTTTTACTCATGTGTAGGTCTCATAACATGAGACATAGGTATTCCGCAGGTTGACGGGTTGTCAGAGACACCTGAGTTAGGCGTCACAACCTCCAAGGAGACGAAGTTGAAAACAAGCTTGGTACTAGCCAAGCTTGGTTTCAAACCAAGCTTGTTTTCAATGAGGGATGAAAAATATGCTCTCTACCTTCTTCTTCTTCTTGGTTCTTCTCAAGAATAAGAGAGAAAACCTCACTACTCTCTCAAACAAAGGAGATTAGGGTTTGATGCATCAACCATTAGGGTTAGGGTTTCTACCATAACCACATATTTATATGAGAAACCCACCCTTTGAAAGGACCAAAAAACCCTCACTCGAAGATGGAATATGTTACATGAATCTCCATGCATGGTAGCATGCTCCCTCATGGGCATATCTCTATCTTTACATCATGATCACCAAATATTTCTCAAATCAAATGGCACCACCTTGAGTACTAGTTTGGACCTTTGATGAGACTGTGGTTCCTTTTGCTTCCGTAATGGCTCTATTGTCATCCCAATACTATAGTATCGGATCAACAATGCTAGGGACCACTCCTAGTTCATAAATGAACTAACTTGTCTAAACTGCTTCATAAGCTGCCATTGGAAGCAACGATGTACTCTGATTTAGTTATAGAATCCACAATCATCTCCTACTTGGAAATCTTCCAACTAACTGAGCCACCATTCAATGCAAACATTTAGCTTGATTGAGATTTAAAGTCATCTCTATCGGATTATTAGCTGGCATCTTACCATAAGATCCCTATCTCCATTAATCAAGAATACATCCATAGTCCTTCTCAAGTACTTGAGGATATTCTTTACAGCCACCCAATGACCCTCACCTGGGTCCCACTAGTATCTGCTCGTGACTCTTAAAGCATTTGATACATCGGGTCTAGTACATTACATAGCTTACACAATTGATCCTATAACCGAAGCCTATGGGGTCATACTCATGCATGTCCTCTCATCCTATGTCTTTAGACACATGGACTTCAAGAGGGTGATCCCACTAGACATGGGAACGTATCCTCTCTTGGACTGCTCCATACTAAACCTCTTTAGCATCTAAGTTATGTAAGTAGACTGTGAAAGACCAAACAACCTACCCGATCTATATCCCTAATATGTAGATCGTTTCTCAAAGGTCTTTCATGAGAATGTTCCTGGATAACCAATATATTGACAGATTGTATCTTTGAGACGTCGTTTCCAATAATTGATATGTCATCCACATATAATACTAGAAACACAACTACACTCCCACTATCATTCTTGTACACACAAGCTTCATCTGCATTTTGTGAGAAATCAAACTCTTTGATTATCTCATTAAATCGGATATTCCAACTCCTAGGTGCTTCCTTCAATCCATAAATGGATCTTTAAGCTTGCATACTTTACTACCATTTCTAAGTGTGAAGACCTCCGGTCATGTCATACACACATCCTTACTTAGGTTTCCTTTAAGGAAAGTCGTCTTCACATCCATTTGTCATATCTCATAATCATGATGAGCGGCAATGGCTAGGAGAATCCTTATGGATTTAACGTAGCTCTCTTTGATTCTCCTTGTCTTCTGTGATAACCCATAACCCGCAAATCTAGCTTTATAGGTAATCACATTACCTTCCATGTTTGTCTTGTTCTTGAAGATCCACTTGCACCTTATGGGTTTTATCCCTACGGGTGGTTCAACCAAAGTCCATACTTGGTTGATTCACATGGAATCTATCTCTCACTTCATGGCTAGGAACCAATTGTCATACTCTAAACTATTCAGAGATTTTTCGTAAGTAGTAGGCTCATCGACCTCTGTGAGCAATACATCTCACTGTTCACTAATGAGAAACTCATATTTCTCTGGAACAGTACGTATCCTACTTGTGCCATGATGTGCTCGTGTTTTAGAAGGATTGATGATAGGTGTGAATCTTGTTAGCATTTGTAGTATGATTTTCATGTGTTTTATGCAACATAAATGTAACGCCCTAAAAATAACCTAGTAGTTTTATAATATATTTAGGGTATAAAATAAGTTAAATTGTATTTTTCCGAAATTTATATTGTTAAAGAACAAAAAAATGATAAAACCCGAAAATTATAAAAGAATTAAGGTTAAATTGGTGAAATGTCAAAATAAGGACCCAAAGGTCATAAATGAAGAAGAGTATATGCCAAAGTAGAAATGTGATAAGTTGTGGTGAAAATGAAATAGAAATGAAGGGCTTTAATGCAAAATTGAGAAAAGAAAGCCAAAAAGAGATAGCCAAACAAGGCCTTGTAATGGATGAGAGCATAAGACCAAAAATTGGTCTTAGAATGGGTATCTAACGTTTTGGAAAAGGCAGAGAGCTAGGGTTATGGGTTCTTGAGAAGAGCCATTGTTGGTGATTGTTCTCCATTGTTCAAAGTTTTGCAAGAAAAGAGAAGAAAAATGAAGCCAGATTGGAAGGTTTTAAGAAGAATGCAAGGTATGGATTATCCATTTTGCTTGTTAGGAACCCTCCTAACTCCCTCTTTGATTGTGTATGGATTGGTAAAACCATGATTCAGTATATATATGTTTGAGTTAGAGTTCAAGCAACCTTTTCAGCCCGACTAGGATTTGTTTGAGGAATTTTTGTATAAAGAAATATTGGGGTTTAAGGAGATCTTTTCGAAATTTTCCAAAACCCCGTGTTTTTATTTTGGCGTAACTTGGTCATTGCTGTCAAATTGAGTTATTCAAATTTATGGGTAAACTAGACTTCTAGGAGAACAAATTTTCTTGAAATAAATGTATTCAAATTTTGACCCCATTGGACCTAGAAATTCGTCAAAGTGAGGCTCTATTTTCGGGCAAATTCTGGTTCAGTTTGGTACAGTTTTGGTGTTTTTGAACAGTTTTGGTATTTATGACATAAGTTAAGTTTCACTCATCCAAATTGAGTGATTCAAATTTTTGAGTAAACTAGACTTCTAAGAGAACAAATCTCTTTGAAATAAGTGTATTCAAATTTGGACGTCATTGGACCCAGATATTCGTCAAAGTGAGGCTCTATTTTCGGGTAAATTCTGATTCAGTTTGGTACAGTTTTGGTGTTTTAGAACAGTTTTGGTATTTAGGCCATAAGTTGAGTTTCACTTATCCAAATTGAGTGATTCAAATTTCTAAGTAAACTAAACTTCTAATAGAACAAATCTCCTTGAAATAAGTGTATTCAAATTTTGACCTCATTGGACCTAAAAATTAAATCGAAGAAGCTCACATTTTCGGAAAATTCTAGTTACTTGTTTTGAAAATAAGTAGTCAGGTTGTTTTGAACATATCTTGAGTTTCAGTGCTCCGAATTGGATGATTCAAATTTCTCAATAAAATAGATTTATACGGGAACAATGGACTTGAAGGAAGTTAGGTAAAATATGGCCCATTTGTTCCCAAAAAATTTTACTTGAAGGAAGTTGGGTAGAAAACAACCCTAACTAGAAACCTAGATAAGCCAACTAATATTATTCTCTTATTGTGATAGATCAAGGGTTGGTGACGAGGCACGACCTAAGAGCAGGATTAGAGTTATTAGGAATCAGGGCCGACAACCTTTTTGGGTTTGTTCTCCATATCTCTCTTCTTATTTCAAGTTTTGTGATTGTTAGTTGAAATGATTTTCAAGAAAATTGTATATGTGATTTGTTTTAAGCGATTTGGGAAAATTGATTTCAAATGCATGCCATAAAAAATTTCATAAGCATCAAAATGTATTATTTGGGTATAAATGTATATACAATATTGTAAATTACTATGACTAAGTTTTAATGCCCTTAATATAATGTTATCTGTCATATTCGAGTTAAGGATAGATTGGTATACCAAAAAGAGTCAAATTAGTAGTACTGTGAACGAAATGAAATATAGTGGCATATCGATCTGTAGCCCAGCGAGAAAGTATCGATAGTGTACATACAATGATTTTTAAATAACCAGTGGCATTACATCGAGACCGTCTTTGTGTTATAAAATCATTTTTTCTACGGATCTGCTGACCCAGCGGACCGTGCCCGGTGATTCGTTATCCTAGGCACCGAAAGAAATAGTTAAATTTGTTTAAGGGCAAAATTATAAGTAAATGTGTGAAATGCATGATTTGAGTTTCGAATGAAATATTGCATATGAAATTGTATACTTTGAAGTGATCAAATGATTTGCAAATGAAAGTATGTGAAATAAGCACATATATATAATGTATATATTGCATGGAGTCTTAAAATGGTGCCAAAACATTGTTTCAGAAAAGCTGCATATTTGTGTTTAATTGAAATGAAGAGATAATTGCATAGAACCACTAAGCATGAAAATGCTTAGCTCGTTGTTTTTATCATCGCGTAGGTACCGAGTGATTAGAGACAAGAGCAAAGACCGCAGAGTTCAGAGTCATCGTCGAATCGTGCGAAGTGTAAGTAAACGCTCCGTCTCATGAATACATTTCATCCCATGACATTATTTGATCATTTTTTTAATGAAACCAAAAATGTATAAGTTTTCATGGGAAGAACACATTTGATTTATTTGTAGAATGAACTGCGATCTTTGTTTGTAAATGATAATGTTGAAAGGGCATACATGTCATATTGAATGAAAGTGTTAATTGAAAAAAGCGATGGGGCCCTGCGCGACTTGAAATGATTATGCGACATTTATTTCTCTGACATTCAAAAATGTATATGGTACAAGCGTCAGCGTCCACCGGATCGGGTCGGCTTATCAGGGTCGATGCGAGTATGACAATAAATGCTAGATTCGCACCAATATCATATAAGAAAGCTCTAATCCCCCATTTGCTTATGTTTTACAGGATTATAAGGGAAATTAAGCAAAGTGATGGAAGAAATCAAGTGAAGAGAAGTTGTTTAGCTGTAGTAGGTTGCTCGTCGCGGCGACGAGGTTCACCGCAGCGAAGGGATACGCTCACCTCGAAAAAGTAGTTCGCCAGTGTGAAGGAAAGGCTTCGCCGCAACGAAGCCCAAGCAAGAACAAGATGAAACTCTCAGGTTGACCACAACAAAGCTACCCTTCGCCGCGACGAATAAAGCATATATCAGAGGATGACACATGACTTCGCCTTGGCAAAGAAGCCTCACCATAGCGAAGAACAACAAGCTGGAGCAACAAACTTCGCATTATTGGCCCATTTTCCATTGCCTATAAATATATGTATTTTAGACTTGTTTAGTGTTCGATTTTTTAGGGAGAACACCCTCCTTAGGGTTTCTCCTCTCTTCTTCTTAAATCACTTTAGGGTTTGTGATTTTGTTTATTTTACTTTGGATCTGGTGTGATATTGAAGAATCTATCAACTGGAGGACCTCATTCAACCTTAGAGCTGTGTTTGGAGCATTCCTCGTCTCATTTTTGTTTTGTATCTCTAACTCTCACTCTCTTCTCATCTCTTTCATTATTATGGATGTAATAGACATGATTTTGATAGATTTGTGGGTTGTAATGAGTAGCTAAACTTTCCTCTATGGTTGATTGCTTAAATTGATGTTTGATTTATAAATCTTTTAGAATGGTTTGTGAATTTGTGCTTTTGTTGATGTTGGTTAGTGTAGTGCTTGGGATTACTAAGGTTTTGATTAATTAATGCATGTTGAGAGTTGGGTCTTCGATCCCCATACTAGGGCATCCTTGGTGACGCTTGGATTACACCCTAAAATCTGGTCTCAACTCTCTTAAGGTGTGAACTAATTAATCATAATGCTAATTAACCTAATCAAAGAAGCCTAGGGAATTAGGAATGCCTAGTACTAGATGGATTCCATTAGGAGTAGCACCATCTCAACATTATGTGAAGATCGTATGGACCGAGAGGTGATCGATCCGAGAATAGTTCAGGTAGTCCTATTCTATGGACGAGGTGACGATAGGATTCAGGAAAGAAGCGCATAGAAAGTATCGCATTTAGTATTCTAAGATGGACCAAAAGGAGAATAGGGAGTTGGTGTAGGAAATTGAGGGGAGACACGAAAGTGTAAACCTCATACCCTAAATCAAATGCACAAAAGTGTTCCTTGGACAAGCATAAGTATCTATTCATAAATATAAATCAAATGCATCAATGGAAGCAATCAACCCTAGTATCTTTCCTTGAGCGCTTTCTTTGAGATTAACCCAATCCTTGTAAGTGAGCATTAATCATGCCTTACTTTGTTTTGATTTATTTTGTTCTTATTTTAGTTTAGAAAACATTCTCACCAAGTCATCGAGTCGCTCAAATAGTGAACGACTTTAGTAGCGGGGGTACTCAATCCTCGCTAAAACCACACCTTCCTTGTGGGATCAATATTTGGACTTGTTAGTCTACTGTATTACTTGTGCGACCCATGCACTTGCAAACATCGCTAACAATCAGTTGCTACTTCATCAACATGAATAACAGCCTTTGGATTAAGTTGGTTGATCTGTGTCTGTTTAAGCACTTTGAACATCACCAAGTTCACCCTTGCTCCCACTGTCTTCTCTTAGAAGAAACTCGTCCTTTGATAAGACTTTATACTTTGAAACAAACAACATTTGTTCCAACATGTTGTAGAACCGATATCCAAAATTTCCTTCGGATATCCTACAAACAGACACCTGTCATATTTAGCCCCCAGCTTGTCTGACAAAGTTCACTTCTTATAGGTTGGATAACCCCATATTTTCAAGTGAGAAAAATAAGGATCCTTGTTAGTCCATACCCTATATGGAGTAACCACAACTGACTTGGATTGGAATTTGTTTAACACTTAAACAATAGTCTCATATGCATATCTCTAAGATGACTCGAGTAGATCTGCCTTGCCCTTCATAGACCTTACCAAGTCCAACAAGGTTCAGTTTATCCTTTTCACCACACTACTTGGTGTGGTGTGTAAGGTGGAGTCCACTTGGATAAAGTCTCATTATCCCGGAGATAACCTAGACACTCTTGGCTTAAGTATTCACCACTTGGATCTCATCTAAGTGATTTTATACTTCTCCCAAGATGTTTCATCGTTTCATATCTAAATTCTCTGAACTTTTCAAAGGATTCAGATTTGTATCTCACAAGATACAAATACCCAAATCATGAATGATCATCAATAAAGATAATGAAGTAGATGAATCCACCTTTGGTATTAATGGACCACAAACATCGGAATGCATTAGGTCTAATAGTCCATAAGCATGTTCACCCTTTCCCATAAAGGGTAACTCAGTCATCTTTGCTTAACGAGCAAAATTCACACTTGTCAAATGATTCACGATCAAATGACCCCAAGCTACCACAATTGTGTAACTCAATCATGTGTCTCTCACTTGCGTGGCCAAGGTGACAATGCCATGAGTAAGATGATTTCTAATTATCTCCCTTTGGCCTTTTTATTGTCATTAACATTTAAAATTGGATTTGACATATCTAACATGTATATCCCATTGCTTAATGTACCACCAACATCAAACATAATGTAACAATCATTGTTACAAAATATAAATAAAACCTTTCTTGTTCAAACATGAAACAAAAATAATGTCCTTTGTCAATCTTGGGACATAACAGCAATCTTCCAAATTTAAACAAATATCACTAGGGAGGTTCAAAACATAAGTCCATAGAGCAACAGCTGCAACTCTTGCACCATTTCCCACTCGAAAGTCGGACTCTCCCTTTATGAGCTTCACGGCCGGTACCACGGCACAGGCCCAAACCCACTGCTCGTAGGCCCGAGCGCCACGCCGGGCCCATTGTTTGGCCCGCCTCATGAAGCGGCCCAAGGTGGCCTATTACACTAAAACCACACGCGAACCCACCAGACAGGGCAGTCCTAAAACCCGTGTGGGATCACGAGTCCCCCCAGCTGGCCACCTCACCACATATGGGAAAATACGCAAAGTATATATTTATCCTTGATTTCTAATTTCGTCCTTATTTGGAAGGATAATCCTTCATAAAGGGAAAAACATATATTATCCCTAAGGATAATCATAGTAGGAAAAACAAATCTTATCATAAAAGGATAATCTTTGATAAGGAAAAACATATCTTATCCCATAAAAGGATAATCCTTAATAAGGAAAAACATATATTATTCCTAAAATAAGAACGGAGATTTGGGAACTGAACCCTATAAATTGGGAAGATCCCCCACAGAAGAAGGTATGCAATTCCTATCTGGCCTCCTTCTTCTTTCCTGCCCATGTGCGACAATCATCAGAGAGGCGGTCGGCCCACCACCGTCGGATCGCCCTTTTTGCAGGTTCACATTGCGTCGCAAATGCCCCGTAGATCAGACGAACAAAATTGGTTCTTACAATTGGCGTTTAATGCGTGAAATCGAACAAAGTGTAGGCGGTGGCGAGCTTGGCTCCAATGAGCGTCAATAGCCCTTGTCATTTGGAGCTCGGTCGTCCACATTCACATCGATTCGGTCGGGTAGTCGCAATGTCATGCAACCACAGCCAGTCAACAGCTAGAAGATAAATTCCTCCATCGGCGTCAAGGTAGGAAGAGGAAGAAGAATGAACAAGAAGGAGTTGCAAAGTCATGTTGACCAGTTGCGGACTCGGATCGGAGAAATCCGTAAACCTAGAGGAGGTATTATCAATAAAGCTTCCTTTAAAATATCCTCTATCAAATCTTTGCAATAGCCCACTATAAAAGTCCGGATGGCGCAATAAATGTCATGTCCGGCCTGGTATAGACAACATCTAACCGGTCAGCAAAAGCACGGATGGCGCGATAACATGACTTTTAATACCGGCCGACATGGCTAATTCCCAGCCGGCTCAAATTAAAGTCCGGATGGCGCTAAATGCCCTATCCATCCCGGCATGGTTAATATCCAGCCGGCTCATATTAAAGTCCGGCTGGAGCTAAATGCCCTATCCGACTCATATTAAAGTCCAGATGGCGCTAAATGCCCTATCCGGCCCGGCATGGTTAATGTCCAGTCGGATCATATTAAAGTCCGGATGGCGCTAAATGCCCTATCTGGCCCGGCATGGCTAAATGCCCAATCGGCTCAAATTAAAGTCCGGATGGCGCTAAATGCTCAAGCCGTCTGGCACTTCCTTAATTTCAGACTTATAGCTCTAAGTCGTCTAGCACTTCCTTAGTGCTAGACACGGCTCGCGATGCGGCAATTTATAAAGGCCGAGGCGTGGCTCCTAAGTCTATGCTTTCTTTCTCTTCCGCTTTGGGGCGGGCTCTGCGTCTTGTTCCTCGAGGTGGCGATCGGCCGAGCGAGGCTAATAAGGCCTTCAGCGATCTCGGCTCGGGCTTGGGCGACCCGGTTGGGAAGAGCTACCGAGATTGACTTCCTTGAAATATCCCTTGAAAAACAAATATTCACCCAACTGACCTCTCACGGCAGCAAACGGGGTATGACGGGAGCTATGTAGGAAAAGAAATTTGAACCCTAACTCCTGAGTTCTTCACTTGACAAAGAGAGCTCGTTGTGCTCCCTCTCAATGACCTCGAGCAGTCGACTGGTGTTGGGAAGCGTCGCGGTTCCTGCGCTTTTTATATCGAAACACGCGTTGATGGACGCGTGAATTCTCCTAGTCCGCGGCTTTCTTGCTCCGAGGTGCAAAAGCACTTGAGTATTTTCCCGGTGAAGAAGTACTCGACCTTGGCAAGAAAAAGGGGGCATTGTGGGTCTGACTTTTTAGGCCCAAACCCACTACTCAATAGGCACAACGCCCGCACAGGCCCATTGCTTGGCCCGCCTCATGAAACGGCCCAAGGCGGCCCATTACTGCCCCAAAACCACGGGAACCCACGGTGAGGGCTGGATCCTAAAACTTGTGTGGGATCTAAGTCCCTCCCATTGACCACCTCACCACATATGGGAAAATGCAAAGTATATATTTATCCACCCAATTTCCTAATTTCTAAATCCTTTATTTGGAAGGATAATCCTTCATAAGGAAAAGCATATGTTATCATAAAGGATAATCCTTGATAAGAGAAAAATATCTTTATCGTAAAAGGATAATCGCTTAATAAGGAAAAAGCGTATATTATTCCTAAAATAATAATGGAGATTTGGGAGCAAGACACATAAATTGGAAAGATCCCCGAAGAAGAATGCAATTACACTGTCTGACCTCGTAGCTGTACTCTTATATTGTGACTTAATCATCGGAGGCGTAGGCCTACTATATAGGATCGCCCTTTAACCCAGTTCACATTCGCGTCGCGATACCAGTAGATCAAACAAACAAAATTGGTTCTTACACTTCCTACTGTTCCTTAGACCCTGCATATCATCCATATGTATTAGCCACAACTTGTATCATATACCCGAGGATGAAAATATCGATTTCGTCGGATATATCGGTATTTGGATTTTACAAATATATCGGATATATCGGAGATATATCGGTGGATATTTTTACATATCAATCGATAATTAAAATTTATTAAAAATTAAAAATATATTTATCAAAATTATTTTGAAAACATAAGGAATGATATTCTTTTATATTTTTTACTATATTTACATTTGTTTATTAAAAAATAAAAATATTTTTTATTAAAATATATTTAATCACATTTAAAAAATAAATTATTTTTATATAATTTATACAAATTGTTTTATTCAGGAGTTAATTTTGAAATTTGGTAATTGTAATAACTTAAAATATAATATAATATTTTTTATATATTTATATATTTATATTTAGTTATTATAAATAGTTAGTTTTTAACTTGTTATAAATGAGTAAAGTAGACAATATATAAATTTTTTGCACATTATATATTAAAGGCTAACGTAGCTTGGTGGATAAGGAGGTACATGCTTCACCTTTTGGGCAGGGTTCAAAACCCCCTAACTGCCCATTTTGGGGATTTACTCTCATTATGACTGATATGGGTGCCGATATATCAGATAATGGAATTATCGATAGGATATATCGTGTCGACTTTTACCGACATACTATATATCCTCGAAATATCGGTCATGTCGACCGATATTTCAAACCCTGCATATACCCATATGTTGTAAGGAGAAACAGTATTAACCTTAATGACATAAATACCTGAAGATGATGGTGCCTCACATGCCACCTTCTTCTTTGACTCCAAGTAGGCCTTGCAGTTCAAATACCTGAAGATGATGGTGCCTCACATGCCACCTTCTTCTTTGACTCCAAGTAGGCCTTGCAGTTCCTCTTCCAATGGCCATCTTGACCACAGTAGAAGCAAGTCTCTTTCGAGGTAGTCTCTTTTCCTTTCTTCTCAGCCAATTTTCCCTCAGCTATCTTGAGCACGTTGACCAACTCCGATATGGTGGACACAATATAGTCCATCCTATAGTCAATCACAAACAATGCAAAACTATCAAGTAGACTAGCCAGAATCGAGTCCACACTCAATTTAAAATCCATCCCATAACCCAATTGGTTCAACCTCTCAATGTGTTCATACATCTTCAGTGCATGCTGCACTAAGGATGTCCCCTCCTCCATTTTGGAACTAAAAGTAGTTCAGTGACTTTAAACCTTTAAATTCTCACCTGCTCATTATAATGTTCCCTTAGATGGCGTACTATGGAATATGCATCCACAATCTTACACTACTTTTGAAATTCAAGTGACATGGAGGTGTGGATAATCAATCCAACCCACACACTTTCAACCAAGCGCTTCTAATATGCCATCTGAACGCTTTCAAGTGCATCAACAGCTAGGGATTGAGGGAGTGGCTCAACTATGACATAAGCCAATCTTTCCCTTTTGAGAACTATTCTCAAATTCTTTAGCCAATCCAAGAAGTTAGGCCCGGTCAAAATATTGGCATCCATTATTGACTGCGAGTTCACATTCATTGACATGGTTTGATTATAATAACCTAGATGTTAAAGAGATCATGTTAGATTGTACTTAAGAATGCATAATTGTTACAACTTGATAATTACGCATTATAGCTCCCACTATTTTATTACAAATCCATACCCCTCACTATTGATCCGAGAGAACCTATACGGAGATTCTCCTAATGGGTCGAGATCCAATATCACCAAGAATGACCTTAGGTTTACCCAACAAGCCATCTTGGGTCAAAAGGTAGGTATCTTGTCCATACCAATTGCAATAGTATGCAATTAACGAATCCAATATCACCATGAGTGATCTTGAGTTTACCCAACAAGTCATCTTGGATACTTAGGTAGGTATCTTATACTAATTGCCAACCAATGCAACTATCGAATCCAGTGCTATCAATTGTTGACTTGTGCACTATCATTGGGCTATCAACTCAAGATATGTGTACATCTTATGTACATTGACCCAACTGCGTCTCTATCCAACATTAACCTTGGGTTTGCCCAACAAGCTAATGAGTCTAGTTAAGGCCAGCCCACTAATCAAGAAAACTCATTTCCATGGATAGAGCATACCCTTATGGAGAAGGCTTGGGTTTACCTAACAACCCCAATTCCAGAAGAATTCCGATTCACACCATATTAGTGGAAGACGTTAGCCATAATATTAATAATTGAGGGGTTTCTTTAGATTAGGCTCATCATTTCATTAGCATGCTTTATCCATTCATCTCATGAATAAAGATAATTACTCTAACTATATGGCATGATTATGGACATTCTAAAATCAATTCCATGAGCCAAAATAGAATTTACTAGGTCAAACCTAAGGAAATGCATGATCATTACAACCTATGAAATTAAATCACATTTACATTTCAAGGTATTCTTTCTTAGATCCTCCTTCATGTTCCTTTCTCCTTTGTATCTCCACGAACTAATCATAATCCTATGTAATCTAATTACATACATTCAAGCAAGAAGAACCTCAAGTTACATTTGAGGGAGATTTAGATGAAAAGAGAAATGAGTCAAGAAAATAGAAAGAGACAGGGACACACATGCCCTATTTACTCAAAAAGAAGTAACCATGCAATATGCTTAATCAACATTGGGCAAAGTCCATAATCATCCATCATGCTAACATACACCCTTAACATGCATTCTCTTATGCATGACATTGAAAGTAACGGATAAAGGTACCCCACAATTTCAAAAGCACATGAAAAGGTTTTTCAACACTTGAACTAAAATGATCCCTATTTGTTTTTTTCAACACTTGAACTAAACTGATTCAACAACTTGAATCATGAACACAATTCAACTCTTGAATCATTAATTGATTCAACTCCTTGAATCATAAGCTCGATTCAACTCCTTGAACCAAAAAATTGCCAAAAGAGGGTTTTGTCCAAAGTTCTCTCTTAGGTAAATTAAACATGATTGTAGAAATCCATGATTCTAGAAATTTTAAAGTTGAACGGTTCAGTTTTATCTTGCACATCTCTATTTCAAGCATACTAGAGTAGCATGTTCGAAATTGGTGCAAAACCATAAGAGAAAGGAAACAAACAAGGCACCAACAACACCTTACGTCGTGACGTTGGCAGGGTTCAAAACCCCACTCTAAGTCCTCCCGTCGCAACGTTGGCACGTGGCGACGTTGTTGGGTTCAACAACGACGAGAAACATATAAAAATCCCAACTTTGGGACTTTTAATCTCATCCAAGTTGTTTCTCCTTCATAATAAACATCCTTGATCATGTCATTACCAGATTACATGAAGAAAAACACTGGATCTACACTTTTCAAACCAAAATTCTCATTTTTGAACCTTTTGAAAACATGGGTACCTAAAATCGAAAACTGTCAACAAAGAATCGATTTTGATGCACACAAGTGTGCTATGATACCACTGTAGGGATTCCTAAGTGCCAAGGGCACTATTGCACAATAGAAATAACAAGAGAAAAATTGGAATCCCACCCATTGAACTATTATAGTTCATCAAAACAAAAACCAAGAGTTCAAAAGATGATATAACTTTGTAGATCTACTCTTGGAGGGTGTTTGCAGCTTGACTAGAAACGAACCACGTCCTTAGTTCGTTTCTAATGGTATCCACACAAAGACGAGACCCGAGAACCTCCCGAGGAGGCCGGAGTTGAAAACAAAGCTGAGATAGCTGGCCAAGCTTGGTTTCAATGAGGGGTGAAGAAGATGCTCTCAACCTTCTTCTTCTTCTTGGTTCTTCTCAAGAACAAGAGAGAAAACCTCACTACTCTCTTAAACAAAGGAGATTAGGGTTTGATGCATCAACCATTAGGGTTAGGGTTTCTCCTATAATCACATATTTATAGGAGAAACCCATCCTATGAAAGGACCAAAAAGCCCTCACTCAAAGATGGAATATGCTACATTCATCTCCATGGATGGTAGCATGCTCCCTCATGGGCCTTAAGCCCATGAACAAGATTTTTCTTATCTCACTCTCTAAATGAGTCCTCTTAGTCCCGGGATTCTTCTAATCCCAGAGCAGTCTAATCCCCAATGTGAATTCCCTCATGATTGGATCACATCCAAGTCCATTTTATATCAAGTCTCCATCTTCTAAGTGTGTGACCCATGAGGTTCTCAATTATGTTGATCACTTAATTCAACCATTGAATCAAGAAAGTCATGAGCGGTATCTAGCAATACATCATAACCCTTAATTAACTGAAGAGTCAATAGTCTAACTACAAACCCTTCCATAGACAAATACCGTGCAATTTGTCCTTTCACCAATCTATACCCCACTTGGTTCAGAGCATGGACAAAGTGTAGCTCCCACTAGATTGGCTACGCCACATCTAGCCCAAGTGATATCAGATCTTATCCATAGACTCATTACTCATTAGTTATGTACCTGAATATACTCTACATGGAATTTCCACTATGGCCAGAGATTTTCGAGTAATGATCCTGACTGGAGGCCTTAGGTATACTCCCCTCTATTAGAAGTGGCGAATCATTTGTTGGCTACTCAATTACCTTCGAATACCTCAAGTTGTACCCAATCATCACCCTATGAGCGACCTTTGGAAGGTAAAAAGGAATTAAGTCAAGCATAGAATCAGCATTCAAGATATCCTTGAGCACCTCAAGTCTAAGGATACTTGTACCATTGCTATGATGATATAATCATCTACATTCAAATAGATAATCCATATGATTGTCTCATGACAAGTCTCCGATGAACTCAACTACTCTTAGCAAGCATCCACATGTCAACTCTAATCCTCTCATGATCACAGTTTATAAGATCCACTGCTTGATCCAATCAAGGGGTATGACATGTGCTAGTCTCTCCAGATTAACAATGTCCAGTCTCGTTAATTCTATGACTAGGGATAATTTAGTACTAAAATTGCACATGGTAGGAATCTTATTATCATGATCTCATCATGATTTCCTTCATGTTATGTTATGTATCATGGACTTCATTAATTCGATTAAAGATTTATATCAATTCATCATGTGAACATCAAATTAATGAAGAAACCTTTCATATTAAACAATATGTAATGCATACAAAAAGTGCCAAGGGCGATTGCCTTTAGAGCACTTCTCTAACACTGACAAGACCCGACTTAAACCTCCCAATTCTCTTGTCCTACTAGTGAAGCCTTCACCGCAGATAATCCCTAGGAATGTTCAATAATCCCCAACTTTAAGAAAGAAAGTAAACATCTCTGCATTAATATAATACCTCAATATATATATATAAAAGATCCACAACCGCCAAATCCACAACCACCTTATCTTATCAGAATATATAAACTACAAACACACAAGATAAAGACTCATAGAGTTCAATACTAAGACTCAAAGATTCTGGGAGTGTTCGAATTTAGTGGCATACGAAAAGCATGCAGTCCAATAAAATAAAGGCGTATAGATAAGATAGAATACCCAGCAACTACCGCACGAGTGACGAGAAGTACGAGGTAAAGGTCTCTACGACCGTCTGGGACTCAGAGACCATTTAAAACAATAAAACGCTAATAAACTCGTAGCTGAAATGCAGATACTGGGTAGCAGAAAATAATGTTTTTAATAAAATTCCTTCTCTTAAGACCCTTCACCCACTCTTCTTTGTAAGGTTCCCCGTTTGGAATCATTTCACAAACCAAAATATTTATACCCAAGTCAAACAATATGAAATTGGCGTGCCAAAAATTAACCACATCATTATCAAGAACTCATGACCGAATTATTCACAACATAAAAATTGAGCATAAAATATATGTACCATCATGTCGTAGCATAATCATGAAATGCAATTATAAATATTGAAGTTATACTCTTACCTGTAAACCAACAATGCACGGTACTCATATGCTACCTATAGTAAACCGTCAGTAAACCCAACCTCACGACTTCGTGGCAACTAATAAACCTTCGGGTAAACCCGACATCACAGCCATGGAAACAATATATAACCGCTGGATGAACCAACTCAATGGCTAATCGCGGCACCAATAAACTCGTAGTCCTCGACATCACGATCGTGGAAAAATATAATCAGTTGATGGAACCAACCTCACGGTTAATCGTGGCAAATCTGGCTCAAACCTTCTGCAATCCAACATCACGGTCGTGGAAATAATATATAACCGGCCGATGGTACCAACCTCAATGCACAATCGCGGCAACTAATAAACCTTCGTACACACGCATGTGGAATAATATGTAACCGTTGGATGCAACCAACCTCACGACACCGTGCAAACCTGAAGGCACTCGTAATATAGGTACTCGAATCGAACCTTCAAATATATGGTACATCAACTCATAACAACCAACTTCAGATTCTTACTCACATATACCTTCCAAATGATGACTATATTATAACCATTTCACAAATCTCAAAAATCCATGTTTTAAACTAATAAATTTTCAAAATGGTTTAAACTCAATCCATGTACCAAAATGTTTAAATACCACAAATTATCCATGAACTCGTGAAAATTTCCAACATTTAAAATGTTGACAAATCCACATGAAAATGATAACTTATTTATATAAAAATGTATGGCTCATATTTACGATAACCAACCTTTTCGATCAAATAAGTTATATATATTATAATCTAACCACACCATATCATAATAATACCCCAAAGTATTTAAAACATGTAAACCACTCCACAGATCATTGTAGATGCTCGGGCTCCCGTCCCCCGTGATCACCTCTGTGCCAATATGAGTGCCTGTAATAATATAAAAATACCAATTAGGGCTTCAATATCTTAACTAAAGACATCGGATGTCTAAATGTCTTAGAATAATTTTTAGAACTATGAGAATTTATCTAAATTGGACTCGATAGTCCAATTATACACCCTTGTGAATTCTGCACTCAAAATTAGGGCTTTTCACCCGAAGGCTAATTTTTCGAAATTGAACCTTCCAATGACTCATAAAAATGTCCAATTTCACTAGTCCAGTTCAGGTCCACAGGTTTTGGAGAATTTTCTGGTTTTCGAGTCGAAATCAGTGTTTGGTGTTAGGTTCTTATTTGGCACTAAAACTATATTATAGGGCCTAGGGTCGCCGTAAAATCAAGACACTACATCGATAAATGACGCCGTTTGAGCCCCCTGCTGCCATAACTTTTTATCCGTAAGCCTGACTCTTTGACGCTCAACCTGGGTTTGGCATGAACTCAGACGACGGCGCCACGTAAACGCTGTCTTAGTCAACCCAAAATTATACATCCTTGAAAGTCAACTTGACCCACATACTAATTGTTATCAAACTTAAGCGAACTCGTCAAAAGTTTTAAAACCGATTATTTGCACGGGGTCGTTACAAACACCTTCTTCTTGATCTAGACTTGGGGTTTAGCATCGACTTCATTCAAGACTATTTCGAGGTTACTCCGCCTCACTCTTCGCGGTGGATACTGCTAGAGCAAACCAAGATATGGTTTTCTGCTGTCAAGTACATCACCCTTCTACTTCCGCTTGAGACCCAGGCAAGAGTATAACCACCTTTCTCGCCCGAACCGCTTTTTGATGCCTACGCGGGATCCGGTTTTGAAGAAATTTTTACTGCTTTCCATAGTTTTTGCAATCGGCTGCCACCTCCAAAACCCAACAATAATTGAGTATGAGGAATTCAACATCTGAATCGTCTGACCTTGTTGGAGTAGATTTTGATCCCTGATCATCAATCACCACATTAACGGATTTCATGACTGTGTTGGTTCTTTTATTGTAGACTCTATAGGCTCATCTGTTTAGGGAATATCCTATACATATGCCTTCATCGCTTTTGGCATCGAAATTACTCCTTTGCTCCATGTCATCGAGGATGTTGTGATAATACCAAACTCCATGAAAGTACTTTAGGTCGAAGCCTACCTTCCAAAGATTTCATATGTATCATAGTTGTTCTTAGGTGAAGGTAGACCCTACTCAAGGTGTAACATGTTGTGTTCAAGGCTTTGACTCAAAACTTTATTGGAACATTTTTTGCTTTGAGTATAACCCAAGTTGTTTCTCATAATGCTCTATTCTTCCCTTCTTTCGCCCCATTCTATTAAGGTGTCTTAGGAGCAGATAATTTTTGGTCTATCCAATGCTTATTTTAGAACTTAGTGAAGAGAGAGTTTTCAAAATCCTTCCCATGATCACTCCTTATCCTGATAGCCTTCTTGAGTTATTTATTCTTCTCACGCATCAACTTTAGAAACAATATCTTAAAGGCATTAAATGTGTCAGATTTCTCTTTAAGAAAGTTTACCTATGTGAATCTTGAGTAGCCATTAACACATACAAACACATACCTTTTTCCTCCTATACTTTCAACTTGCATTGGTCCCATTAGGTGCATGTGAAGGAGTTCTATGACCTCTGTTGTAGAAGGATGTTGTGTCATCTTATGAGATATCTGAATTTGTTTTCAGATTTGACATGGACATCACACCTTTTCAATATCAATCTTCATCTTTAGAATTCCCAAACCAACATCAACCGCAATAGTTTCACTGAGGTTCTTGTGACTGATGTGGCCAAGTTTTCTATGCCAAATATTTGAGTTATTTAACAAGGTGGTGCAACAAGTTCCTAAACAAGTCAGAAGAAAACAATTGTTTAATGATCTTTCTATCATGTATTAGAGCTGCCAACCACTAAGCACTTGTTTTGGTGAATTTGACAAATAAATTCTGATCACACAATTGACTAATGTTGATTAGATTAGCCTTCAACCCATCCACAAGGAGAACATTTTCTAATTTATGCATAATTGGAACTTTTAGGAGGCCATTGCCAATCAGAGTACCTTTAGCACCATCACCAATTGTCACAAACTCTAGATTGCAAGGTTTCAAATTGGTCATAAATTATTTATTACATGACATATGCCAGGAGCTTCCACTATCAAAGAACAATTTTTGCTCGACATTCACCTTGAGAGATGTACATGCCACCAAGCACCTTCCATCCCTTTTTACCACCCAAGTCTGTTTTGGTTGAAGGTGTTGCTTATGTTGTCTCACCTTCTGATGCATTAAGAAGTAAAAAACATTCTCTGCAGATATGTCATAGCTTCTTGCAATAATAGCATATGAGATTTTGCCTTTTTGATGACTAGTTCTTCCTACTGTAATTTTGATGTGGGTTCTACCTGTTTAGACAACATTTATGGGGGTATGAGATTTAGTTTATGAACTTTCTCCCTTGAACCCTAGGCCTTCGTGGTCTTTTGTTATCTTTCCCATAAATAGAATTTGATCTAGGGTTGTGGTACCATAATTCATCATCTGTATAGTTTTCTTAATGTGTTCCAATTCGTTCAAAGATTCTTCCTTTTCATTCTTCAACACATTGACTTGTTTGATGAGCCAATTTTTCTCTCTACACAGTTGAGAGATATGCTTGAGTTGCCCTATGTTTTCATTTACAGTCTCCACCAGCTTCTCGTACATGATTTTATAGAAGCGGGTCATCTCTTCGTCGGAGATTTCTTCATCATCACCACTTTCCACATTAGTCGTTGCATCAGTTGTCGCAACATCTGCTTAACCAAGTTCAGTCATTGAGGTAGGTGATTTGTAGGTTGATGGATCAACTAGTTGACCATATTTAGAAATTGTCAGATCGCTCGAGCACTGTTCTTCTATAGAAAGATTTACCAGTGCCACTGATCTATTGTAGATGTCCTCTCTTTCATTGCATGCTTTAGACTCATCATCAATCCATGTGTTAGCACATTCAGCCTGAATATGTCCATACCCTTCACATTTCATGCACTAGCTCCTTAGGTATATGTTTTTTGCACCAAGATTAGCTCCATGATTTCTGCTTATTTTATGGGAAGAATTGAAGAGGTTAGGGGCAAAGATCATATTTGTGCATAGAGGGAAGGTACCTTTCATTTGCATGTTCCAATTCTTCACTACCAAACAACACTTTGAGACAATTAGTTAGATAATCCACGAATCTCACTCAATAACTTAAAGTGACTCGCTTTGATACCAATTGAAAGAGAAAAACTATTTGTTTTGACAGTTATTCATTAGTTGTTGCATCAAGTGATGCGACACTGTCAAGATTGAAGTCTATCAAGATATATATAAATGATTAATCACGAAAATAAAACTGTAGGAGATCTAGAAAAAAAAACCACACACACAAGGAGACAAAAAGATTGGTCATGTGGTTCGGCAAAAGCCTACGTCCACGGGGCTGAGCATAGATGCAAGGAATCCCACTATATATCAATTAGGTTGCATGTTAGTCTTATGTGAGACGAGACTCTCCCTTTCTCACAGTCGTCTTCTCCTAACTCTCTCATAGTGAAACATAGAAATAAACTTCCCTTATTCCCCCATATAATGACATCTCTTACAAGCCCACACACTTCTTCTCAACAAAGAATATCAACACTACTCATCATCAAGGCTTAGATCAGTACCTGCAACAACTATCTTCATGTGTGAATAGCTCCTTCAAAAATCTCCTTTGCGTGTGCTCTCAAAATCAATGTTGTGCATCTTCTCTCCCCCCTTGCTTAAACGATTTCTCTTTTATTTAAATGCCTCTAGGAGATTTCTCTTAAAAAATCTGTAGCTTCATGTTTCTTAATCCGTTTCAACAAGCTAGCTAGATAAATTTGATTTCATTTCATATTCATCTTAATGTAATATCTTCTTCCCATATAAATCTCATCAAATAAGATACAATCTTCCATATTTTATCAACTTAATATTACCAATTGACTTGCAGAATATTGATCCCAAAATCGAATATAGCTAAATAAGGTAAGTGATGTTACATAGCTTGTTCTAACATCTCGTATAACACTACTAAAAAACATGCAATTTTATTTTTACCTGACAATAAATATTTTCAAATGAGGTCAATCAATTCAAATGATCCCAAATATTTATTCGACGGGAATATTTCATAAATGTATGGCTCCGTACTTTGTGGGTTGCTGACCTCCTCTTTGCTTGAATATTTCTTGTGTCATTTGCATCCCTCAAAGTCAAATCCCACTTCCCTTAGTCTTCCCCAAATTTTTTAAATAAAATATTTGATATTTTGTTCTCCGGTAAAGATACTTGGTGGATTATGTTTTGGAGTACTTGGATTATTATTTTTTTTATAAATATCGTCCTAAGAAATGTTTGGTCCCTATTTTTTAAAAATATTTTTGAGAACTATTTTCTAAAATGTGGAATTATTATTTTATTATTTTCTAAAAATTGTTTATATTCTTTGAATTTATTTATTTTTATATTTCTTGTGCTTTTCAAAAGAAAAGAATTGGGAACCAATTAAACATTCTCAAAGTTTTTCTTATTCTTTTTGCCTTTTAGAACATAAACAATTTTAAAATTTTGTAACCAAATAGGCCCAAATCTTTTCCTCTCTATTCTCGCTCATTTATTTCTTTGTAGGAAAAGTCTTCATTGTTAAAGGTAGTTAATCGAATACGTGAATTAAATTCGCTATAATATTTCATGCTTTAATTAATTATCTGCTAATTAAAATATAATTACATGCTTGTGAATATAATTTTTATCGTCTTTTATAAATTTTTCGACTTATATATGACAAGATGACATAAGATATTTTAAAAACATCTTTCATATATATACAAACCCGTTCAAAACACCTTATAATTAAAAAAAAAAAAAAAAAGAGGGAAAATTAAGAGAAAAGAATTGTCTGGATCTGAAACTAATGGAAGTGCTCCTTTATTTCTCCATTTTACTGGTCGGGGCACATTACCTACTTTGGAATCCATTCAAATTATTAGAAGTATTGTTTGAGGGGCCTTAAATTATTTATTTTTAGTACTACTTTTAAAGTATATTCTAATCATATTAAATTTTTAAAAAAACTTAAATGACTGTCATTTTAGTTAAAGTATTTATAAAATACAAATTCAATTACTTTTTACTTTCCTACGAAAAATAAAAGGGAATTCCAAGCAACCACTTTTTTGTAGGACAGGAGGCTTTGGTATATTAATTTATATCAGTTTGATTTGATACTTGTGTGCAACTACACTACTTACTAACTTGAGGTTCATACTTCCCAATAATTTTCATTCTGTTACTTTTCTTGCCCGCCACGTGGACAATAGAGAAGGGGGTAGGACTAAAACTCTGTGCCCTTTGAGTTGCAGACCCATATCCCATGCCTCATGGGCTTTAGTAGCATAAATAATTGGGCAATATAATTATATATACAACCACATGCATCACCGACACAATGAGTTTCAGATTTTTCGATTCGATACGTAATCAAAATAAGTCCACCGCAGTCGTCGCCAAATCGTACGAATTATTTAAAATATATCAATTATTTAAAATATATCAATATATATATTGAAATTGTGTTTGTAGCCCCTCGTGACCCCCCAGAGGCAGCTCTTTATATTCACACAGATCTCGGAAAATACTATTTGGTTTTTAATAACTTCAAAATATTATATTATAATTTCAAAATCAATTCGAGTCCTGCTGTAGAAGGATTTATCTGATTGTTAAGTTTAGCTCTGGTTTAGTTGAAATGTGTGCAAATTAACTAGAAAGCCTACAAGGTAAAAATATTCAAAAATATTTTTTTCTTATTTGAATAAGAGTATATATTAATATATATTATATGATATGGATCATCTTTTCCGGTAAAACCATAACTTTCATTTCTCTCAACTTTTTCCTTCTTTTTTTTGTTCTGTTATCCTCTTTTTAAGATATGATGCTTTATCAGCCATTATCGACTTAAATCATCAATGGTACTCATTCCTTTTTTTCTTTCAATAAAGTTTGGCAGATCAAATCATCAATTTACATCTATTTTTACCATTTTTTTCCTTAATAAAATGATTATTCCATAATATTTAGGTTTTCATTTATTTTATTCATATTTTAGTCATTGTCTTGGCATAGCTATATCCAATAAACAATCTACAGATCCGACAATAAGCAAAAATAAACTGACTATCGTAAATACGCGGCAAACCATAAGGTATAATCATGATATTTTGGCCAATTACGCTATTACTACGGTCGCTGCTTTATCCTTCATGATTTATAACTTAATTTTTTAAATACACTCTAGTTTTAAGGTAATAAACCGTCTCTACTAGGATTCGAATCTAGGACCCCCCCTCGCCCCCCCTCCCCTCCTGTCCCCTCTCCTCCCCTCCTTTCCTTATGCCTTTACGACGCTCAACCCACAACGCCTATCATTTCTAAACTGTATACGACTAACCTGAATATAGTCTTAATTAAAAGTCATGCAAAGCAAGAAACCATGAAAAGAAAATCTACATGTTTTGTTCATGTTTTTGCACTATTTTATATTCCCAAAAAACAAGTTAATACAAAGAAACAATATTCGATTTCCACTATTTTTTATTCTAAAATCACAGCAAACACTAAATTAAGAAACACAGAGCTTTGTCAGATACATAAAAATTGCTTTTACAAGCCAAAACTATTCTCAAAACGCTTTTAAAAATGAACTAAACTTACTCTTAACGTTATCCTAAAATCATCTAGCGCACTTCTGCATTGTTTTTTCATAGTTTTCAGAATATTTCAAATCATAATACCAAATTTAATCAAAAGCTTATCGCCACTGCTCATCTGTATAATTAATGGTCAAACTATATTTAAATCGATGGCATAATAAATATATAATTTACATATTATTAAAATTAAAAATAATATATATATATATATATATAAATTAAATCATATATATTTATCTTTTGAAACTTTATATTATTAAATATAAATGTAACCATAATAATATTTTAAATTTTATAAAATAAAATAATTTTAATGTTTAAACCTTTTTGAAACAAATGTTTAAACCTAATATATCCAAATAACAAATTTACTATATATATATATATATATATATATATATATATATATATATTTGTAATCCAAATAGATCCATAATAGTGGCTGGTTTTGTTAGCTGGGTTGTGCATAAATAAATACAGTTGTCCATCGGTCTTGAAGGGTGGATGGTATTGGAAAGTTTATAGGTGATCGATTTTAAGACTTTGGTTTTTTATGTTTTCTAGAATTAAAAAAAAAAAAAAACCTAGGAACTATACATGTTTTTACTATTTTCTTTCTTCTCAATATTTTTGAAAACGAAAAATGGTTTTAAAAAACATGAATGAATTCTAAAAAATCAAACATAAGTAATTTAATGTGGAAAACAATATAGGACTGCACTAAATCAAACATATTCTTTTTATTTTTCTTTTCCCTAATATTCTTAGGATCGGAAAACAGTCTAAAAAATAAGGAACTAATCGGTCGAACCCCCAAAAATGAAGTAATTTTTCGTGGAAAACAATACAAGAGTACAGAACTGCACTTGGTGTTGCCCATAGCCGGAGCGTAAAAAGCGACACCTGGCGGTGATTCCAACCCCCATCATTGGTTAGATGACCCGCTGTTTGGGAGAGCCGCCGCCTTTTTGTTTTTTTATTTGTCCGTCACATGCCTGATCGTCACAGCTGGCAACGTTAAAAAGTGGGTCCGTTATATCAAGATCCAACCTCACATCTGTAACGGAGCTCGCCACGTACGAACGCTTTTGTACGGTGAAAATAATTGGAGAGTAGCCGCATACGGTCCCACACGGAGCCTAAATTAACTAATGTGAAATTATACCGTTATAACAAACTGGGGAGAGAGAATTGATTGGTTTTAGCATTTCCCCTTGCAAATCTTCCATTTTACACGTTCTGCCACTCCCCCACATTTCTAACAGGATCCCAAATTTATTATCTTTATTATTATCTTCTAAAACATAGTAGTTATAATTAAATTTCGATTTAAGACATTTAATTTAAATTATTGATAATTATTTATCGGATGTCAAAAAGATACAAAGTTGTAAGAGCCTACACGTGTCATCAGGGGATGGGCTGGTGACATAGTTTGGGGGTCACGACGTGGTGAGGCTGTGGAAACCCACTCAGATAGTCACATGATAGGGGCGGCAGTGGCAGTATCCAAGTTAAGTAAAGAGAAAGGGGTATTTTGGTAAAAGTAGAGAGCAGCAGGTACACAAAACTTGTGCTTTCTCACGGAACACACTTACTTCTCTCCCTCTCTCTCTCCCAAAACCCCCTTTTTTTGGTTCCTCGGTTTTTCTCTCTCAGACCAGTGTCGTCTTCCATTTCTCCGTCTTGTTGACAGCCGGGAAATGGCTGATGGAACCAAGTATCTCCCATTGGGTGGGGGAGCACTGATTTCAGACTTCGCCAACTTGTTTTCCATGGCCAGAACTCGAAGAACCATGTTTTTTGTATATGCGTTCATGTTTGCTTTCGTTATTTTCACTGTTTTCTTAGCTTTCAGTCCTTCAAATTCTTCTTCACCTTGGTTCACCAATATCTTTGCCACTGGTACTGATTCAGGGTCGTCTTCTTCCTCCGATGACTCGTACAGATCTCAATTTTCTTCGTACTTTACTTTCCGGTTTCCCAATTCATCTCAGCAACAATTTCACAACTTTACCTCGGTTCCCACGACGACGGCGGGGACCAACGCGGTCAGATCCAGTGATACTGCCACGTCCCAATCGCCGCAGAGGAGTAAAGATCCGTCCGGTGCCGGTGCGAAGAATAAGACAAAGGTTGAAGCTTTGACTCCAAATCGGACTGCAATTTCAACCTGAAACCTCTTGTTTCGGCTAATCAGAGTACGATTTCCTCGGTCTCGTCGCCTCCTACAAAGAAGAGTGGTTCTGAGAAGGACGATAGAGGTGTGGCATCAAATTCCACGGAGAAATCGTCTCCTCCACAGAAGAATGGTTCTGGAAATGACGATAAAGTTGTGCCGGAGAAGAGTTTAGCGTCCAATTCCACGGTGAAATCGCCTCCCACAGAGAAGAATGGTTCTGGAAAGGACGATAAAGGTGTGGCCGAGAAGAGTGTAGCGTCCAATTCCACGGTGAAATCACCCTCTCCGGTGAAGAGGCCTGAGACGACAATGTGGCCAGTTATGTAGTCCAATTTCCATTTAGAAATCACCCTCTCCGGTGAAGAGTGGTTCTGAGACGAAGGGTAATGGTGTGGCGGAGAAGAATGTAGCGTCGAATTCGACGGCGAAATCGCTTTCGACAGAGAAGAGTGGCTCTGTGAAGGAAGATAAAGGAGTTTCAGAGAAGGGCGTGGTTTCGAATTTCACGGCGTCCCTGTTGAAGAAACAGAGCAATGGGACTGATTCGGAACAGAGAACAGGGGATTGGTTGGAATCATTGATGAACTGCAATCTATTTGACGGACAATGGGTGAAGGATGACTCCTATCCGCTCTACAAACCGGGCTCTTGTTCTTTCATTGATGAGCAGTTCAATTGCATTCTCAATGGCAGGCCTGATAAAGATTATATGAAGCTTAAATGGAAGCCAAAAGGATGTGATTTACCCAGGTACGACAATAGCGAATGGTTTCCTTCTTCGTTCTTTAATTTTTTTTTTCCAAGTATTTTCCTTCTATTGAATTTAATTTCGTATCCATCAAATTTAACTTTGTGGAATCTCTTTTAATCCCATATATTCTCTTCAACTTTGGGGAAGTTAACTATCTAGTATTATGAATTTATTGCAGGCATGCATCCTTCCATTTTAATTTCCTTGGTTTGATTTTGATTTAGACGAATTGATTACATTCAGGTTGAATGGGAGACATATGCTGGAAATGCTGAGGGGAAAGAGACTGGTTTTTGTGGGAGATTCTCTCAATAGGAATATGTGGGAATCTCTGGTTTGCATACTTAGAAACTCTGTGAAAGACCAAACAAAGGTTTATGAAGCGTCTGGCAGACACCATTTTCGAACTGAAGCTTCCTACTCATTTATATTCGAGGTATCTTCTTCTTCTTCTTCTTCTTCTTCTTCTTCTTCATCTTCAATTCTTCATCAACATTTTCTCATGTTCAATATTCTTTGCATCAGAAAAACAAAATGGATGATGATGATTCAATGAATCTTCTTTGTGTTTTCTGTTGGGCAGGAGTACCACTGTTCAGTAGAATTCTTTGTATCCCCTTTCTTAGTACAAGAATGGGAAATGAAGGAAAAGGATGGATCAAAGAAGGAAACACTGAGACTGGATAAAATCACCATGTCTTCAGACAAATACAAGACAGCAGATATCATTGTCTTCAACACAGGGCATTGGTGGACTCATGATAAAACTTCCAAAGGGTAAGTGAGCTCTCATGCTAAATCCAAAACAGCCTCTCACTTGAAGCCCTACACAAACCCAATGAAACTTAAGTAACAAGAAAAAATTGCAGGAAGGACTATTACCAAGAAGGCAGCCATGTGTATAGTGAATTGAATGTAATGGAGGCATTCCGGAAAGCTTTGACCACATGGGCGAGATGGGTTGATGCCAATATCAATCCAGCCAAGTCTCTGGTTTTCTTCCGGGGTTATTCTTCCTCCCATTTCAGGTATGCCGAAACATCCACATCCACCCAATCTTTCATTGTCAATTTTGATTGATCTGCATTCTAAGCTTTGAAAAACAAGGTTTTCGCCATTTCTAAACTTGAAATCAATTATCTTTGATGCAGCGGTGGCCAGTGGAATTCTGGAGGTCAGTGTGACGGTGAGACTGAGCCTATCAGGAACGAAACTTATATACCAGACTATCCGCCCAAGATGATGGTGCTGGAGAAAATCTTGAGATGGATGAAAATAACCCGAGTCACTTACCTAAACATCACTAGAATAACAGACTACCGGAAGGATGGCCACCCATCAATTTACCGCAAGCAAAATCTTACAACTGAGGAAAGGCAATCGCCATTAAGGTTTCAGGACTGCAGCCACTGGTGCCTTCCTGGCGTGCCCGATACCTGGAACGAGCTTCTCTATGCCGAGTTGTTAATAAAACAGAAGCAGCAGCAGCAGCAGCAGCAAAAGAAGAGACCATAGGTAAAAAAAAAAAGCTACACAGATCAAGAGTCCACATCTACAGATTACTGAATTGAATTGAATTGAATTCGTGGATATGTCTGCATATTAAAATCTTGTTAGTTTCTTTTTGGGGTTATAGAGAAAGAAAAGAAAGGAACAACTTGGAGAAGATCCAAGATAAGAGTGTTTTTTCCCATCAAACAAACAGAACTGGGAGCGAAGAAAAAAAAAAAGAGAGAGAGAAAAATGAAGTGGGGTTGATTTCCTTTGGTGGGGGAAAGCAATAAAATCTCACCACCATTTCATATTATTTTAGCTTGTAAATCTCTAATTTATTTTAGCTTGTTATATTTTTAAAAATAAAACTGAAGGGCTTGTAATTATTCGTCTCCACACCATCCTCCCATCATCCTCTCTCCTTTTGTCGGCAGGCAAATAGTGTTCTTGCCATGAGTTATTTTAATTATTTTTTGGAGACCTAGCGGTCAACCTTTTGGGATCAAATTGTATGATAGCCTTGATTTCAGTCATAAATCAATAAATTAAAATATAGTTTTATATAAAGCTTTAGTCAATGTATGGGTATAACATTCAAGAAGCGACCACTGTTACTACTTTTCATGAAGATACTTAGTTTATTTGGTTGAATAGTACATTATTATATCGGCTAAGGTTGTCTGCATTAGGCCCTTTTTTCAAACACTTCACACGGTAGACTCGACATTTCATTTACTATATAGGGAATCTGACAATTAATTTAAACCAAAATTATCGGTGGTTTTCTTATGTCGGTCGCCACATTTCTCAGTCCCGGACTCACGGGGGACCTCTACTTTGATGGAATAAAATTGATGCCATGTTAATGTGACTGTGGACACAACATCATTCGTATTTTTACGTTAACCGTTCACTTTTATTCCTATTATAATAAAGTCTTTATTCCCATTATTAGTTTTAGGAAAATCTTAGAATACCGATTAAGAATGATGTGCACTCGATAAAGTGATGGTAAAAATATATATATTTGGAATGTGGAAAATCTAGAATTATGTATTAGAGTATATTTTGGTTTCTTTTTATTGTTTTTATGCTATTACATTTTTGTCCTTATATTGGTATATATATATATATATATACATCATCTCTCTCAATAATGAAGTTCATAATATGCATCAAAGATCGCTCTTAACAGTAAACAAACCAACTGTAGTCGTTGCCATCACAATCATGCTCCGTTGATCACATGCTCTTAGGCTTAATGGCCGACGAATCCTCTTCCACCATTGTCGTCGTGTCTCCTTGTCGTCCGATAGTCTTGAATGGGACTGATGCGTCTTAGAATTTAATTATTCTCAATGTCAATGCCCAACCACCGTTAAAACTCACAACCATGAATTATTCCACGTGGCGGCTCCAATTCACGCCTTCCGTATTTGGCAGATTTACTTGGCTTCGTCGACGCTCGTGTCAAGGCCCTCCCGCAATGATAATTTCGTCCGATGTCGCATCCTCTCCTAATTCGAACTATATTCTCCGTTTCGCATGCCACTCACCGCTTTCCTCAATGCAATTGTTGGGTCTGTCTCTGACACCCTAGTGCAATTCATTTTTACCTTTGCCACATATCGTGCGACTTAGACTATTCTTGAATAGTAGTATGCCTCTCTTTCGTGCAGACGGATCATGACCCATCACTAGAATCTTGTCAGTCCTCAGCAATGTAATCGGACTATTATCGACTATATGCAAGATGTCAAACACAATATTGACTCTCTTGCCCTTATGAATGTCTTGGTTGACTTTGATGAACTCTCTATTCGTGTCTTGAATGGCCTTAGCCCGGCCTACTCAAACATATCCCATGCCCTACAAGTTCGAGCAACCCCAATTACTTTTGAGGAATTGTTTGAGCAACTACTTAGTTATGAGGCCTAAATAAAAATTTTGGTTCCTTCAACACTCCTCGCCTCCACTTCGGCTACTGCCTTAGTTACTTTGCTTGGCCCTTCATCACATCGTCGGCCGAATAATCGTGGCAGACGGCACCATGGTTGATCTCCATAGTCATGGTCCCTACCTGACATCCCCCCGCAACACAGCCCAACTCCTCCTCCATTGTCTCCGCTGCATCCAACTCCACCGACCCAACTTGTGTATAGTCACTACCTCAAGCGTTGTCAAATTTGTGTTATATCTAGGCACTCTGCTCGGCAGTGCGGTTATCTACCCACCTCGGCACTTGCAACTCTTCCACCCAACCTTACTCGTGCTCCACGCCCGACCTTCACTGCACCCTATGCCCACATTGCAGTCCATTACTCAAACCCTGGTAATTCTTCAGATTTGATCGTTGATTCCTTGGCCCTTCATGAGTCGTACACCGCCTTTGATCATGTTCCTATTGGTAATGATACAGGTTTATTTATAGCTAACACTGGCTCCTTCACCCTTACCTCTCTTGCTACCCTTTATTATTTACCAATGTGTTACATGTGCTTGCAATGTCTAAAAACCTCATTTTGGTCTCTGCCATATGTGTCGATAACCCTATTAATGTCTATTTTTTTACTCTTTCTTTCAGGTGCAGGATCGTCACATAAGGTCACTCTGGTTCGTAGATAGCGTAGAGACGGTGTTTATTACTAGCCGAAGTCAGTCCCCCTTCAGTCTTCCACCCTAACTCCGTCTTCTTCAGTTTGGTCCTCGTTTTCCGCTATCTCCATGTGGCATAGTCAAGTAGGGTCATCTGCCTTGCATATTTTTTCGCAAATTTCTTAGTGTTTAATTATTTCCTTTCCCGAAATCTCATTTATGCTCCTTTTTCTTGTACCTTCATAATATTAATAAAAAGCCATGTTACCTTTGCAAAATCAAGCATTACCTCTTCCTCCCCTCTTAATGTCATTTTTTCTGATGTTTAGACCTCACCCATTTCATCTTCTGATGATTTTAACTACTATATTATTTTTGCTGACCACTACATCAAGTATATTTGGCTTTATTCGTTACGTCGAAAATAAGATGTTCATTCCACCTTTGTTGTCTTCAAGCACCTTGTTGAAAACTATTTCACCACCACCATTAAAAAAATTTACACCGATAATGGGAGCGAATTTTTAGCTCTTTGATCCTTTCTCGGGACCCATGGTATAATTCATCTCACTACACCTCCCTACACTTCTGAACATAATGAGTATTCTGAACGCCAACATCAACATATTTTCAAAATGGGTCTCACTCTAATGCATCAGGCATCCATCCCCCTCACCTTCTAGTCGTATACATTTGCTACAAGTGTCTATTTAATAAATAGAATGCTTAAAGTTGGTCTTTCCCTTGGGTTCTCCTTTGAAAAGTTATTTAACAAAGCTCCCGACCTATCCAAACTCCGTGTCTTCAGCTGTTTTTGCTTTCCCTAGTTACATCCCTATTCTTCCCACAAACTTGATCCCATATCTAGTCCTTATGTCTTTCTCGGTTACTCCCTCACTCAAAGTGTCTTTATATGTTTTGACTTTACCCTCAAAAAAATCTTTGTGTCTAGTCATGTCAAGTTTGTGGAAAATGTATTCTTGTTCGCATCTTTCTCTACGTCCACCACACCGGTATTAGACACAACCTCTATACTCCCCTCTTCATCGTTCCCCTCGTGCGACTATCCGACTCTGCCTTCCCCCTCCCCCCTACCCATACCATCAAGCTCACTTTAACTACTCCCTTAATCACCAACACCCCAACCGTCCTCCCATCAAGCTCACTCAAACTGCTCCCTTCCTTAACACCACCTCACTCGTCCTCCCGCTAAGATGCCTCTCCCCAACCCATACTATCAAGCTCACCCAAACTGCTCCCTTCATCACCAACACCCCATCCGTCCTCCCACCGACCTGCATCCTCGACCTCGCCTACATCATTCCAACGGCCTTCTCCATCTGCTAGCCTGTTGGGTCCGACCCCCTTCCCACCCTCACTTAGTCCCTCTCTTTCTTCCCCACTTAACCTTCATCCCATGCAAACCCGCTCTAAAAATGTCATCCTCAAACCCAACCTGAAATATAGCCTCACCACCATCATTCCACTTGTCATTGAACCCTGCACTGTCGCCTGAGCTCTCCAGGATCCCAAGTGAGACCAGGCGATGAAAGAAGAATATGATGTTCTCATTTGGAATAATACCTAGACTCTAGTTCCCCCGTGATTGAAGCAAAATGTAGTGGGCAACAAATGGGTGTTTCGCATCAAACAAAATCTTTATGGCTCTATTGCATGGTATAAAGCTCGCCTTATTGCTAAAGGCTTTCACCAACAGTCAGACATTGATTTTCACGAGACTTCCAGTCCCATGATAAATCCTATCACCATCCATATTGTACTTAGTATTGCACTCACTCGCAAGTGGGGAATTTGCCAACTTGATGTCAACAATGCCATTCTCAATGGGCATCTTATTGAGGAAGTCTATATGGCGCAGCCGCAGGGCATGCAAAACGCCCATTATCTGCTTTATGTTTGTCGTTTACACAAGGCTATTTATGGGCTCAAAAAAGCTCCACGGGCTTGGTGCGCTCCACACCTTCCTACCCGGGCTCGGCTTTGTCACATCCCGTGTAGACTCGTCCCTCTTTGTTTACTCCCATGTTAATGCGCTCATCTATTTCCTGGTTTATGTTGATGATTTGATTATTACAAGTAGTGACCCCTCCCTTGTCGACAATCTTATCCAACAACTTGACTCTAAATTCTTCACAAAGGATCTCGGGATGCTATCTTTCTTTTGTGGAGTTGAGGTTCAGGCCACTTTGACGGGTCTTCTACTATCTCAGCAAAAGTATGTTATTAATCTTTTGAGCAAACATCATATGCTCAACTCCAAACTTGTCTCCACCTCGCTTGCCATCGGTACTTCTCTGACTGCTACAAATGGTTCTACGCCGATCAATGCCACTATGTACTGTCAGGTGGTTGGTGGCTTCCATCGTCTCCGGATGACTCGCCCATATATTTCCTTTTCCATAAATAAACTCTCCTAGTTTATGCACGCGCCTTCCGAGCACCATTGGGGAGTGGTCAAACGTCTGTTTCGTTATCTTAATGGCACAAGACCTCTCGTATTCGGCCTCTGCGTACACTCGACATTGCACACCCTCCGATGCGAATCCAGGCTAGGAACCCGCATGATCGTGACTCCACTAGGCTTTTCTTATTTTCCTCTCGCGCTAATCCAATCTCCCAGCCTACAAAGCAACGCACTATTGCTCGCTCTTCCACCGAGTAATGTGCATCGCGGCAATTGCGCCCGTCGCCAAATTGCAATGGTGAAATCATTGCCGTCGAAACTTCGCACTAAAGGCGCTTGTCGCCCACCTTGTTCTCGGACAACCTTGATGTCACTTATCTCTTCACTAATCCGGTCTTTTAGTCTCGCATGAAACATCTTGCGATTAATTATCATTTTATTCGTGACCTGGTCCAATGGTCTGAGCTGGGTGTTGTTCATGTCTCTGTTGGTGATTAGCTTGTTGATGCTCTTACTAAACCTCTATCTCGATCTCACCTCTTTTCCCTATGTTACAAGATTTGTGTTATTTCTGGCACACCATATTGAGAGAGCATATTAGAGTATATTTCGAGTTTCCTTTTATTAGTTTTATGCTATTACCTTTTTGTTCTTATATTGATATATATATATATATATATATATATATATATATATATATATATATATATATATATATATATATGAATTTGGGAGTAACATATGTTCATTCACTTGTTTTCTTCTTTTTTTTTCTTTTCCTCAAATTTCTTAAGAATCAAATCTATATGGACAAGAAAATAAATGCTATATTCTTTTTACTAACTTGTTAGGTGGGGAGGTAATTACATGAAATTACAAATACAGAATATGGTTCTTTCTTTTTTTGCTCTTTTATCTTTTTTCAATTATCAATTGGTACTTAAAAATTCACCATAGAAAATTGATAGAATCAGCATTACTTTTCGAAAAGAAAAGAAAAAGTTTTCCTTGTACACTCTCTGATTTTATTTGGCAATGAATAAAAGTATTTTTTATTTATTTATTTATTTATTTATACTAAAGAATTTAAATAAAAAAATAAATTTTATTTCATTTTATTCAATTATTCTGGAAAGCTTTAGAGGCCTGTGGACCAGAAAGGCCGGGAAACTTTCACGTCCATTAGGATAATGGGCTTCGTGATTGCTTGGGCTCCCGTTATGTGAAGTTCTGAAGCCCATCTCAACGAGACGGATTCGATGTGTGTTCGTCAATATGGGCTCAGCCCGTTCTGTACAACTAAAAGTTGGGCTGCATTTGAATAATTTAGGCCCAAAAAAACGCATTGGACTCTTTTCAAACAAGAAAAAAGTATATAGAATATGTTCAGGGTAAATTTTTATTTAATAATTTTAATTCCTCCGAAAATCTAGTTTTAGGTTTGAATATATAAGGAAGGGTGTATTTTAACTTATTAATTTTTTTAATCAGGACGGTATTTTGAATTTGGGCTACACGAGCCCATACAAACTTAGAAGGCCCAGCCCAGAAAATCGGCTGATCTGGGCTTGTTCTGCCACGAGAGGCCACGAACCCATTCAATACCACCTGATGTGTTCGACAGGTAACACTGCTTAAATTTTGATTCCCTATTATGCCATCGATTTTTTTCCATGAAATATGTTTATTTGTAAAATAAATTAATATTTAGAATCATTCTCAGCTACTAATCTGTCATGTAAAAAAAAAAATTGTTTTAATATTTCTAAAAATAAGAAGAAAAAAAAAACTTTATTTTAATGTTTTTAAATACAGATTTTAACAAACATGACATGTGAACTGCTTCCTGCCTTTTAACTCCTTGTCAAAACGTCATTGATTTAAAAGAATTTTTTTTTTTTTTTATTATTTTGGGCCTAACTGAAATTATTTTTTCAAAGAATAATATTTTTTATATATTTTTATTTTAATGTCTTTTGGATAGGATTAATGGATTGATACTTGCTACAAATCATTGGATGATACTTTTAAAAACCAACAAGAGAATAGAAATTGCCTATTTGGTTCATGTTTTTTAGATATGTTCTTGAGAATAACTTTTGAAAAGACATTGTTATGGTGATTATTGAATATTATATGAAAAATACAAAATATAAGCATGCGGTCGTGTAGAAAATTAAAGTGTTTTCAAATTGCAATGACTTGTAAGATCAAACTTTTAATCGGGGTATGTAGGTTCTCTGGTTTCTTTGACAGTTGCTAAGAATCAAAGTGGAAAACGTACGACTGGAAATATGATAGGAATTAATTGCTAAAGAAAAGTGTTAGATTTCCTTATGAAGAAATGAAATAACATGATGCTGAAAGTTGATAAATTTGAAGAATAATTGCAACTAGAATGCTGAAATTGTTGAAGTAATAATTGGATTTGACTATGAAAACAGTATTGTGTTTGAAAACTTGACAAACTTGAATAAAATTTGTAATCAAAATGCTGAAATTGCTAGAGAAAATACTGAATTTCACTACGAGTGAATGAAATAACATTGTTGGAAATTTGCCAGAAACTTGACTAAAGCCAGGAAATATAGTGCTGAAATTGCTAAGATTGCTGAAAGCTTGTTGAAAAGCAAGCTTGTTGAAAAGCTAGGATTTGTTGAAATACCTTGACATTGAGTCGATTGAGTTGTTGATTTGTCGATTTGTTGGTTGATTGGTTGATTTGATGTGTCATCCTTCTCTGCTCCTTTTATAAATGTAGAAGACTTGCTGCCAAAGTCTCCATTTATACACTCTCTCCACTTTCTGAAGTAACTGCCCATGTCTTCCACACAAGCCAGTTCTCAAGAACTCCTTCCATCGCCCCATTATGGACATCGCCTACTTAAGTGAGTCTTGATCCTCAAGAATTTTCCATCGTTTCCATCACATTGCCCCCAAGTATACTTCACATCGCCATAACCTGGCCCACTTCTTTGCCACCTCTGATAATGCTTCATTTGACTTCCAAAAATAAAATAAAAAATCAGAAATATCCATGGCCTTCTTCTATGGGCTTGTACAAATGGATCTAGGCCCCCTTCTTTTAGACTTTTATTCATAGGCTTAGGCTTAAACCTAACTCATTACTGGATAATGTCAAATTTTCAATTTGGGTGCAAACAATTACCCCCCACACACATTGTGGCCCGTGGGCCATATTGTATGTATTAAAGCCCCAAAAAAAATATTCTTTTAGGTTTAGTTTCAACCATAAAACCCAAAATCCAACTTTCAGCCCATGATGTGGAGTTCCAACGGTAAGAACGAGCCTTCTCGGATCGAATAACGAAGTAATTATTAATTCCCAAGAAAAAGTTCCCACCATCATCAAGTTTAAACCTACAAATTTTGTTCTTCCTACACCAAAGGATTTTGTTATTCCAAAGAAAAATCATCCGACTTCTCCTTCAAGCAACTTAGAATTTCCTTCTTTCCTTCTCAAACACTTATTTTCTTTCAAACAACCCCACTCGTCTCTGGGATAAAGGAAACCCTTTACTTTTACATTTCTTTTCATCTCTCTTCCTCCATCCAAGCCATTACCACCACCAATACTGTTGACGCCGCCGCTGACCCCACTTAGGAAACATCACCATTTGATCTACATTGTCGCCACCGTTAGTCAGCTGAAGACACTATAGCTCAAGTTGTCGTCTGTTGCTCGATCACGGTTCAGATCCGCATTGTTATTCGAACAAGGTTTTGGAATCGCTTTCTGCGCCAGCCAAGTAAAGACCGGCATTGCCACATCTCCTCGCGTCGGGCGGTCACAAAGCCGCTGTTGCCACGAAGATCCGTGTCATGAGCCGCAACTGGCTTCACTCTTCATCAAAGCTTGTGATGATGACACGGTCGAAGCAGGAGCCATCATCGATTGCCGCATCGACGACTATCGCGCCAAAGGGGATTGTTGCCCTGTTGGTGCTTCTTTGGTTGCTGATGACATTACCAGTATGTCTTTCCATTGATGAAAAGCTTGAAACTGTTATCATTCTCTTGACAATATAGATCTTGATTTGGGGTTTTTCTTGAAGAAAAATATTTTAGATGCAATTTTCAAACTTTCTTTGATGCCAAAAATTTTAACTTTTTCTTGACCATTGTTCGAAACTTTTCCTGAATGCAGAATTTTTTGAAGTATCATCTTGAATGTATTCTTCAAAATTTCTTGGAAGCTTTCAGCTTGTTTCAAACGTTTCCTAGGGTATAGAATTTGAACATAATCATGAGTACACCCTTAGAAAAAATTCCTTTAACCTTTTTGGCTTCTTATGAAAGTTTTGTTAGGTGCAGACTCTAACAAAGTCAAGAATACACCTTCAAAAAATTTCTTGGAAGCTGTTTGGCTATTTCGAACACTTCCTAGGGTGTATGTTTTGAAGATAACCATGCGTACACCCTTCCAAAAAATTCATTGAAGTTTTTCGGCTTATTATAAAAGTTTTCTTAGGTGCAGACTCTAACAGAGTCGAGAATATGCCTTCAAAAAAATTCTTGGATGTCATTTGGTTGTTTCAAACCTTCCTCGGGGTGTATATTTTGAAAAATAATCATGAATACACTCTCGAAAAAATTCATTGAAGTTTTCAACTTAATACAAAAGTTTTCTTTGGTGCAAACTCTAAAAAGAGTTTAAAATACACGTTCGAAAAAGTTCTTAGAAGTCGTTTGACTATTCTGAATCTTTTCCGAGGTGTCTATTTTGAAAATAATCATGAGTGCACCATTTGAAAAAATTCATTGAAGCTTTTCGGCTTATTACGAAAGTTTTCTTAGGTGCAGACTCTGAAAAGAGTTTAAAATACACCTTCAAAAAAATTCTTAGAAGTCATTTGGCTATTCTGAACTTTTCTTAAGTGCCTATTGAAAGATTTTCAACAATCTCGGGTTGAATGACCTAAAAATTGAGATTTTTTTCTTTGGAAAATTGTAGGTCACACCTTGCCAAAAATATTTGTTTTGTCTACCGATTGAAACGACTTAAAGGTAGCTTTCTTCCATATAGATTTTTGCCCTGTTGAATATTTCTCGACCTTGCAGCCCGAGACTTCACCCTTATCATGACTATACCTTCTTATGTTTGTTTCTTTAGGAGCTTCTTGTTCTAGTTGTATGGCTTCCAACTCAATTCCATCTCCATCGAGGTAATCCAAATTTATGCTCTTTCTTCCTTAATCTGTGTTAGCTCTGATATCATTTTTTGCTTCACAATGCTATTCTTCCCCCTTTACCCAAGGCCAAAGTTCACACATGTTCTTAGAGAACCATCTTCTTCTCTACCTAGCTTCCCTTTCCCATTGAGATCAGCGACCGAACTACTTATGGGAAAGAAGTTATGGCCTACGGTAAACCTGATCAAATCATGGCCAAGGGCTTCAGAAGGATGGAGTGCATGGATTACTAGGTTGTCCCCACATTTCAAAGGACTTTGGATGGCATTAGGGATTGAGCAGTTCATTCACCTTACTACTGTAAACACTTCACTTGACGTGGAGTTGATGAGTGTTGCGTTGAAATTCTGGTCCAAGAGTATTAACTCTTTCCTACTCCCTTTTGGCCCCATTTCCATCACATTAAGAGATATCACCATTCTCATAGGCCTACTTATTTAGGGTGTCGATGCACTATGTCTACTTTATATTCAGGACTCTTTTCTCCTGGCTATAGAGGTTTCCTCTACCACTCAAACTTCATACTCTGCTGTTATTTGGAAATGGTATGATTGAGCATGTTGAGTTTTTATGAGTTCTTCTATGTTGATATGTGTTTTTTCCCAACTTTGGAAAACCCACCATGGAGTACTTACCATTGGCGAAGACACTTGCTCTAGGTCAGCCTTATGCCTTAGGTACTTTACTCTTGGCCTCAGTTTATCAGGCCATGAGTAAATATGTTCATGATGAGCCTTACCATAAAGTTGGTGGTGACTTGTGGTTCGTACAAATGTGGTTCTTTGCATATTTTCCAGAGCTTTCGGACAAGGAACCTACCTTTTACAAGACTTTAGGACTTCATGTCGCGCATTCTCTTCGTATACTGCCTTGTAATGATCTTATGTCTTTCTTCTTAGGATCGTAACCCGCATTTTTGATACACTTATACTGGAGGTCCATTCCCGTACATATCCTTCAACTTGGGAGCCGCGATTCGTCTCATCTTAGCCATATCTATAGGACTTTGAGAGTCCTTTGGCCTCTACCAAAGGCTAATTTCACAGAGTAATGTATTTTAAGAGGTCAAGCTCGCATTTCATCTTGATGTCTCCGTGATCCCTGACTAGTCTACGTACTCTCACCTTTCCTTGTCTTTAGGTTCTCTAGTTTGGTTTTCAGCAGTTCATTCCAGTTTTACCTCCTTTGCCTTCTGCTAAGCTAGACTTAGAGTTTGCACAGACATTGGTTAAGGATTATCACATTCTTTCATGCTCCATTGGGATGACCTCTTTATCCACGACTCCATCCTTCTCCACTTGGTGGAATATCATATTTGACGAGCTCCTCATTTCTTGCTCGCCCACTACAGGTAAAAGAATCATCTATTGCATTTTTTTTTTATTCATAAATTTACCTCATATTGATTTCCTCATTTTTCTACATGATTGACTTCTTCTCCTAGTAGGCCTACCAAGAAACTCAAGATGGCAAGGGAGAAGAAAACAATTTCTAGTAGTTGGCCTGAAAAGTCTAACCTTTTTGAGGATTTGAAGAATTCTTCCAATCTACGACGGTCAACACACAGACCAGCCCATCAGTTTGATTTATCTAATACTGTTGATGATCCTATTGAGAATGAAAAAGTAGAAGATCCCTCTAAGGATGGTAAGCAAGGGTCGGTATATGGAGAAGAAACCTCAAGTGAGGATAATTCCCAAGATACTAGCAGTGCACTTGATGAGACATAGACGGTAAAGGGCTCTTTGGATGAAAGGGTTGCCACCATTGGAGAAGGCTAGTATAAGCATACTTCTCAGCCTACTCCTTCCCCAGTTAGTTCTTCACCTTCATCTTTCCCCTGTATTTTTCTTTTCTTTGCCTTATATTTCCTATTTTGCAAGTTTCATCGAGATCAACTTTCTAGATAGAGGCGGAGACGGATTTCTCTTTGGATTTGTCTTTCCTAGACTAGACTACTTATGCCCCCCAATCCTCAATACATCCTCCTATTAATTCATATGTGGTTGCACCTCGCTCTACTATGAGTCATTTACTTGGCTTAGACTTGCTTTCTTTGTTTACTAGCCAGAATGAAGCTTTTTGTGCAGCTTTGGCAGTGTTGGCATCAGCCTCCAAAGTGCCTCAGTCCAAGGTTTTCATTTTAGAGGCTTTAGCTCAGACTTCTTATGTTTTCCTTGCATTGGATCGTGCTTTGAAATACAATATGGAGATCTCCTCCAAATTATATACCTTAAAGAGATAGAAGACCGAATTTAACCAAGACCAACTTGCAAAGAAACAAGCTACGTAGCAGTTGAATAACCTATGCACTGAGTATGAAGCTTAGAAAGAGCGTATTAACATGCTAACTAAAGAACTGGAGAAGGAAAATATGAAGTTGACCTCTTTGGTGGAGCAGGGTGATGCCATAAAGGCTCAACAGCTTAAGAAACAGTGGCTAAAAAGTCTACCTTTTGACCTAAAACATAGAATAATCTCTAAACATTACACATTTAAAGGCCGTGGAATCGTCCTAATTATTTTGGGATTTTCTTACAATTTCCCACATGGTAGAGAAGTACTTCTTCAAGTATTTCCCATTGATGAACCTCTTGTATGACTTTCTTCCTCCTTAGCTTCATAACTTATGCTCGTAGTACTTGATGCAACTTGAAAGGTCCCTCCCAATTGGGAGACCATTTGCCCAATTCTTTGTCTTTGGAACCAACTAGCAAAATAATCTTCCAAACAAGCTTTCCTACTTTAAAGCTTTTCCTCTTGATTCTCTTGTTATAAGTCTGAGCCACTTTGTTTTTCTAAATCAACATATCAGGAAAGGTTTATTCTTCCACATCTGTTGTTTTGAGTTTGACTGATCATGGCCTCATTATACTCGAGTAGTAATCATCAGTTCTGACATTCCTCTTAAACTACTACTCCATTAGTGCACCCTGTATATAAAGTCAAAGAAAAGACTGTTTATCAGAGAACTCCCTTTGGAAGTTCTGTATGACCACAATGTCTTTGATTAAATCCTGTTCCAATATCTGGGATTCTCCTCTCTTTTTTTCTTCGAGATTCCTATCAACACTTTATTGGATGCTTCTACTTGTCCATTACTTGCAGGTGCGGACAGGCTATAATAAATCAGATTCCATAATCCGCAAAGAAAATAATTCATTTCTTCCTGAACATTATTCCCGGATCGTAAGAGCGATGGGATTAGAAAATTAAATCCATGAATAATATGTCTTTAATTTAACTGGATTACATCCTTCTATGCTTCTCTTTAATGGTACCGCTCCACCACTTAAAGGATATAGTTTGTGTTAAACAGATAGAAGTTTGTGTCTCCTTTGATGCTGGGACGAATCTTCCCAATTAGATCCATGTCTCATCTCTTCGAACGACTATGGCTTTCGCTTATTGAATGCACTAAACAACAGAACTTTATACTTCCACATTTCTAACATTGCCGATAACCTCGAGCACTGAAGTGGCCTTAGAATGTCGAGCAATTTACGCACTCACCAAAGACTTTTGTTAAGTCTCCTACAAATTCATGCTGAAAACTCATTTTAACCTAAAGTGCACGGTCGCATAAGTACAAAGATTTTCTCGCTATGAATAGATTATCGTTCTTAATGAGGACTCGTAGGTTTTGATGGCATCGAGTACCCTGCTACCGCTTGTCTATAACACCCTAAAATATAATCTGGGCTGTTAACCATAGGTATTTGTATGTATAATTAATTTTTCGTAATTTAAATTCAAATGCAAAACCGAACTCGAATTTGTACAAGATACAAGGGTAAAATCGGAATTTTTCAAACAAGATATAAGAGTCATAAGATAATAAGATTATATGCCAAAGTGGAATGAATGGGAAAGTCAGAGTGTAAATAGAAGAACCTATAATTAAAGTGCAATAAAAGTGGTAAATAAGGTCAAATAGATGAGATCAATGTCTCTCATTTTTTGAGAGCCAAAACGAGTTAGTAAAATGGGAGAAGAGAAGAGAATAAGAATAAAAGAAGAAAGGTATGAAACTATTTGAGTATGGAATTGTTGTATGGATGGCTGAATTATGGAAGTAAGTCAGGCGGATATTAGTGGTTCCATTTCTGTGGCTTGGCTTAGAAATTCATCATAACCCTCTAGATTTGATGATATTTTTATTTGGTAAAACCCTACTTGTATAAGATGAAAGTATGGAATCATCCCTGAGTATGGATTCTTAGTTTATGATGTAAGGATACATGTTTGGGTGTTGTGAAGTTAACCTAACTTACAAGTATTTGAGTTTGGGTTTGAAAACTCAATTAATCTCATGCTTTGGTTTTCGTCAGGGTTAGAACCCACTGGGAAAGTTTTTAGTGATGTTTTTGATTATTTTGGGGTTTTTGGTTGACTTGTAAAAATGACTAAATCAAGAAATCAAGTACTTGGGCCTAAGCCACAAGATAGACAATCCCTACGAAAGAGCAGAGAGGTTCCACGCTGTGCGTGGTATGTCCATGCCGCAATGTGGCCGAGAGGGGGCTTCTGACAAGCCTCTGGAATACCAGAAGGTGAAGAAGGCATGTCACGCAGCGCACATTCATGATTTTTGGTTTTGTTTTGTTTTGTTATTCGTTATTCCAAGGACTCGTCTATCGACTACACGAGGACCATGGCAAAGGTGTGTCTACATGTCAGGTGGAAGGTATGATCCTCCAATTCCCACGCCTCGATGTTCGATGTCGGGCAAAACTTAATGCCCCTATAATAAAATTCTTAAGTTCTTTGAACACACATGATTGTGTGGACCTGCCAAGACCTAATACATATGGAATGACAAGGCACCTCATATTGCGGGCGTGAAACGGAGTGCAAGAGACTGGACACTTTGATTAGTGCAACGATTGACTTCTATCGTGTTTCAAGACTCGTCAGGTTACGCACTTCAAAGATCAGATCAGATCTTCGTACTTATTTATTTGTGTCCTACTCCATTCCTTGTTACTCGGGTCTGTAGTCAAACAAATATATGATAGAGTCAATAATGTTAAGAGTGTAAGCACAACATCATGGTGCTCGTAGTACCTATGGTACCAGAGGTGATAAGCTTGTAGTACCTACTGCACCTCCGTATAAGTATAAGTTCTGTAGTACCTACTGCACCTCCGTACAAGGTGGTTATGGTTCCCCACTTCGATCTCGAACAAGTATAAGTCTCCGTTATAAGTACAGCAAGGTGGTATAAGTTTGAAAGAAAGGAATTGCTAGAATACTGAGACCGCGCATCGTATATCTATTATCATATATGCTTATCGTAGTGAGTATTAGTGTGCTGGTGTATACGAGGGAATTTATATAAAGCTTCACTAAGTGTTGCTTAGCACGGTTTTAACCGTAGGTACGTAGGAGTGACGTCCGTGACTGCATCTCATCACTGGCTAGCACACTCGTGTGGGTTCATCACCCGTAGGTTTCGCGCTCCGATTATGTGTGCGTAAATGTACGCTTTTGTATATGTATATGTAAATGGGACTCGTGGATCGTATGTGGATTACGACTGTAAACACCACTACTAAGGGTAGTTTTATTTTGTATCTTCATATGATATTTTGATCTCAGCTTATAAGACTCCGGGACCCACCAATGTCTCGAAAAAGCAAGTATGAGTCCCATGAGGCACTTCTTCGCCTCTTATCCGCCAGTATACCTGGTGTGATGTTTGGCAGTTAAGGTGAAGGCAAAACTAATAAAACAAAACTAACAAAAACAACTGACACATTTCATAAAACTGGTGAGTAATTGAATAAACCTGGGAAAAATCTGACTTTACCCCCCGCTTAAAGGAAGAGGGCATGACAAGCGACTCATACTTTATCTGATTTTCTGACATATCAAACTGATAATAAACAAATCCATATTTCATAATAGTTAACTTGTAAAACTACCACCGTAGGTGTTTAAAGTGTCCCCACACATATATACATGCCCAGTCCATTTACTTCAGACTTATACAAATTCCACTCATTACAAAAATCGTCCTTTACATTTACATGGTAAAACAAAAGTCAAAAAACCTACATCAAAGTGACTTCATCATTAGGTAATTTCGGGTCGATGCGAATGCCACCTATGTCCTCTTCGCACTCACACTGATAACACCCATGCTAAGCTTATAAATCAGCGGGAAACAATAATAAATGATGACCACTGGGGATAGTCCATAATACAAGATACATATAACACAATCCTTATAACGAAATTTCATATCTCCGTAGAGTTCTAATGTAGAGATCTTACGTAAGGTACCAGAGGTACATTGCTGCATTGTGTAATCCAATTTCGTATACTTTCTTCTCTTGTTCATTATTCATATTCTCCTACTATAATATTGTAAGTCATATTATTCAGATAGATACAGGGTATGCCTATAAACCAAGAATAATGAACGATAGTGGACACAACACAATAGTTTCCAAAGGTAATAAAGACAAGATTTAAAGGAGACGTGCCGTCACGTGACAGAAGTGTCGTAGCACTAGTAGGAGTGTCGAAGCACTGAATAGAGGTGCCTATTCATTCACTATTCGATCTTAAGCAGGCATACCATTATGTGTTTCCTGTGAACTATATATCATCTTTAATCCATTAGCAAATGAGGGCAAGAAACAATGTTTGCCCAATGACCAGATCGCCGAGGCGAAGCGAACAGAACATTTTTCATATAATTTTTTATACTTCATTTCCAACCTTCATTCACTTATTAGATCCTCATTAATCCAATGTATGATCATGAATTAACCAAGAGAGAACTAAACAGACTAGCAAGTAACTTTTAGTATGGTGAAATGCTACGTTATATCACCAGGCAGAGCACTCATGTTCAGTGCGTATCAGAAAGTATAGAAATCGCCCTGCTTCGTTTGTGTATAAAGGATCTTCGCTAGGCGCACCCCACGCCAGGTGGTGTGTCAAGGCACGTGCAATGGCAAAATGGCCCTTCACTCCAAATTCTCCCAAACCAAACCAACTCCATCCAAAATTCAAAATAAACCATAAACTCATCTTGTGCCAATCAACAACACTTCTAATAGATTTTTCCTACACAACTTTTAGACAAAGAGAGATTTCCTACAATTCATACAGCATAGTTTCAAAACATTCATACTAGTTCAAATCTGGATTTCTTTCTTCTTTTTTCTTCTTCTCTCTATTCTTTCTTCTCTTCTTCTTCTTCTTTCTTCTTCTCTTTCCCACTCGTAAGCCCATAGTTTTCATATCAAAATGAAATATTTGTCTCCTCCTCCTAAGGCCAAGGTTCGCCTTATCTTTATTTTGATTTAATCTCTCATTTTTGCATTTTAGCCTTCATCTTCTATATTTACAATTCAACTTATTAATTTTCTAACTTCTTAGCATATAATCTTATTAATACATGACCTTAGTCCTTGATTATAAATAACATTAATTTACTCCTAATTTGATTTATCCCTGTGTTTTTATCATTTTTCTCACTTAGCATTTAAATTCCGAAAAAATACAAATTTTACTTATATTATACCCTAAACATGTAATAAACTACTAGGGTATAATTTAGGGTAAACTACTTATAGAGGAACTAGGGTTGGTTATCGCCATTGATGCCTAAGGATTTGTCTAAGTAAGGCCTGGGTTGAATGAATTACAACTTGGGTTGGTCCGAGAATGTGGTACAAGGATCTCACTCTCGTGTTCCCCCTTGTGTTTTCTCACACTAACCACCTATTCACAATTATGTCCTTCTAAATTGTTAATGAGATACTTTTCAATGACATTTTCCTTAGGAGCCCCATCGTCACACTATATCCTCAAGAATAGAGCTACCTGCACTGCTTCGATTAGCCACCGCACGCACATGCAATCAAAAGACTTAATGTGGGTTTTGATAAATCCCTCTAGTAAAATCCAACTAGTACTTAGACTCTTCTACCCCTAGGTCTTTAACTAGGTTAATTAGCCTCTCGACAAGGTAATTCACTTAAGAGGAATGCTGTGAGCTTTATTTAAGGACCACTGTCACAATACTAGAATTATCTTTAGAAAGGATCAAGATCCACTCAAGATATATTAATTAACTCAAGAACTTAATTTTCCAAGGATCACACCAAACACAACAAATCAAGTATAAATCAAGCAACCAACTAAAGATTAGACAACCCTAATCATCAAATTTGATAACCAACCTTATAGAATGATTAGCCTAACATTTCAGCCATTAAAACCCACAAAATCATGTTGTTGACAAACACAAAGTTGTAGAAATTAAAGAATAAGAGATAGAAATACAAAATAGTGGTTAAACTACAAATGGCTTCAATCCTAAGCTCCAAGTTGAAATCCTCCACTCTATAGAGTTGTAATCTTCAACAATATTCAGTTACAATCCAAAACTTTCACAAAACAAAACCTAATCTAAGAAATCTAAAGAAAACCTAACCTGGATATGGAACAAAGCTCAAGAGAGAGAGGAACCCTAGAGGAGAGCCTCCCTCTCCAAGATTTTGAACCCTCAAAATGTCTAAAAACCAAGTATTTTTAAGCCTTAGAAAATGGGCCAATGGTGGCTCAAAATCAGCTTTGTTAGTCCAAATTAGTCCTTCATCGCGACAGCGATTCTTCACCACAAGATCCAGGGTTGTCTATTGTTTCGATTTCTCCGCTGTACAATGGCTTTGTTGTATAAACCTCGGTCAGCAAAACCTCAGGCTATTATTTCGACTTGAGCTTTGTCATATGCACTCTTTCCAGAGTGCCAAACCTTCTGCATGTGAATAAACCCACAGATTAGCAACCTCCTTCCACGATTCATTTTTGACTTTGTCCCCTTGCTAATCCCGTTAAAAACATAAGCAAATGGGGATTGGGAGTTTTTTATAAGATATTAGTGCAATCAGCATATAATGTTAAGGAAACACATGAAATCATAATATAATGCTAATGGGAGATTACACTATCAAAACAGAAATAAAAATAGTCTGTTCTTCTAATTAACCATCAAATCTTTCTCCAAATCATGGGTCTAAATAAACGTCATGAACTTGTTTCTAATCAATCGCTGCAAAGATAGTTAATGAGAAACCCACCAAACCTTTCTATATAGCCTTCTTCTAGTAAAACATAATTTTGGTTTAATTTCTGCCTCATAGGGAACCTCTGCTCTAGACTTCAAACACTTCTGAATTTTGCTCAATCCCCCACTAATATTTATGTCATTGTTGAAGATATTTGAATGGATCTCTTCAACATTGAAGATTCTTTTCTCTATCATGATTATTTCTATGGTCAATTCTTCACCTTCATTTAACACCCAGCACATTCAGAAAGCTCCATCAAACCTTCCACTTTGATCTCCCACAGAATATCATAATCTAATATACACGTGTTGAGCCTAACAATCAATTACAAACAGAATCGTGAAGTGTGCTAATATAAGTCACATGACTTATACTTCGTTAATCGTCAAGTACCACCTCAAAAAATCTCCATTAATTAAACACTACCCAAGCTCTAGTGAAGATCTCCAGCACCACCAGAGCTCATACTTTCATTTCTGAATGCAGTGCATTCAAAATCCAAATTGAAAGATAGTGTAGTCTTTACTCCTCTTGGTGAGATAATCACAATATTCCAAAGACTCATTGAATTTTTTCCGTGTTTCTCAAATCCATCAAATTTGAGGATCCAAGGCTCTTTTTCTCGTCCATAGATTTAACCCACAAGTCATGCCTCATTCAACTCTTCTAAGAAGATGATCACTGTAAAATCTATGAATGCTTTGTCCTTTAACTATTTAAGGTGGCAAGAAACAGTAATCTAATGTTATGGACTGATTACTTAACTTTCCGGCAATCTGGCAGCCATAAGGCTGTACTCATATATTAGTATGAGAAACTAATACATGAACTTGGACTTCGATCATGCATGGTCCCAAATAGGCATGTGTTAAAATGTAACATAAATTTTCAATTAAGATCTTGCCTTATGATTAAGACCAATTTGAAATAATATAATAATGTCATATCTTTGAGAGTTGTTTTAGAAGTTAGTTATCAAACTACTTAACTATTTTATGCTATAAAATATGAATTTAAGTAAGTAACTGGCATGTATAGCATAAATAGGAGTTTTAGAGAGGAACTCTTTGATTTTATCAAAGGCTACTTGATACGTCTCTTCACGTGAAACCTTCCATATTCTTTTCGAACCTTCACCAAATGAGAATTCTTGTTTTACTTTTATTGTGTTAGACAAACTTTCCAATAATTACTCCACTTAGAACCTTTTTGAATCTTTCATTTGAAGTGGTTAATATTAGAAGTGTTAACTTTTTCTGTTCAACTTCAATTATATTCCTTATGATTTAAGAATCAAAATTCCTGAAGACAAAACTCCAAATGCACACTTGGAAAGGGACGCTTTAATCGATGATGTTTCATCCTCTCAAAAGCTTTTTCGTAGATGATCTACATGCTCATCAAGCCTTCTAGATGAACCACAATATCATCAATGTATACTCATGTGGTGGCCTAGCATGTCATGGAAAATGGCATTCATTACCTTTGTAAGCCAGACCGCATTTTTTAGACCAAAGGCATGACTCACTCATTCAAATGTCCCTATTACGTGACATCTTTAGCAATATTGTGTATATCTTCTACTACTATTAAAATTCCATTGTAACTAGAGAAACCATCCATAAATACAACATTTCATTATTAGCAGAGAATCAACTAAGATGTCTCCCCAAGTAAGAGATCACACATATCCTTAAGAGTAGCAACATTTAAATCTCAAATCCACACATACCCGAAGTTTTCCATTTTTCTTCATCATAGGAACAATATTTGCTAACCATTGAACATACCTTGTAGGCCTGATGAATTTGGCCTTCAAAATTTTCTTAATTTCCTCCTCCACCTTCAACTCTACTTCCTTGACATTCCTTCTGTGTGGTCGTTGAAAATGGATAATTCCCAAGGTCATTTGGAAGGCGCATTTCACTGCCTTTAGAATTTAATCCCGACATTTTCATCATAATTTAATCAAAGCAATCTTGACCCCTCCAACAATGATATGATATAAGTCTTCTGCTGTTAGTGGATAAGAGATAACTGATGTAAGTTATCCTGGGTTTCCTCTTCCGAGAAAACAGGTCGACTCCTTCATAACATCATGTAACAGCTTATTGTCTTCCATTTTGTAGAGGTCGCTTCAAATCATCAACCCAAATTCCTTCCTCCTTCATCCATTCTTCTTCAAATCACTCTTTTAGTCTACATATGTCTGAACCTGTTCTTTGCTACTTTTCAAGAACTTGTCAGATTCGCATTTCACTGTCTGCATTAGTATAAAGAACAGATTCTCTTCATGAACCTTTATCACTTGAAAGGCAATTTCCGGATGAATGGTTTTAAGAAGTTTATGTGGCTAATTTAATGTCACCACATCCCTGACTTCATACGGATTTCCTCGAGTCCACAACATGTTCAATAGGAGCACGCTGAGAGTCTGACTTAGTAGAAGATGATGACACCTCTATTTCAACTCAATCACTTAATGTTTTTCCTAAAGTCACAACATCCTCAATGGCACTACATTTGACCGCTTAACTACTGTGACTCCACCAATAATTTTAGACACCGCTTTACCATTAAAGTGTGCTCTGATAGAGGTCTTATGTGCCTCACATCTCCTGAATAATAAGTTTCTTCTAGCATCAACCCTTCTGCTTTTGCCTCTGAGGGCAAATTCTGAGATCAGGCTTTCCTCCGCTTCACACAAATGTCTTTCTCCACCCTTACTAAGCTTTCCATTTCTTCCACTTGAAAGAACAAGGTAAAGTTATGAAATAGTAGAACATTTCAAGGAAACTAGAAAATGTACCATCATGAATATTTAAAACCATTTCTTCATCATTCAAGTAAACTAGACTTCATTTTCCTAGCTTTCCAAAATTATTTTCTTGAAGTAGTCTCTACTTCTTCTCTGCATTCTCTGCTTTCTTTTGGTTTTTCCTATGGAATTTTTAAAGCACTCTCTCCTTTCTTTCTCCATACTCTCTCATTTACATCTTCTCTTTTTGAAGTTCTGCAGCTGGCAGTTCTATGCCTGCACCACGATGCCACTTTGCTCAAGTGGAATAAAGAAGAGGGTCACCAAACCTAGAAGTACTCCTTAAGGTTTCTGCCTCTTTCCTCTGAACAGTATGCTCCCTCTGAGGTTCATCTTTCTCAGCTGCAAGACATTCTTCCATTTTTCCTTCCTGGTTTAGACACTTTTCCCTTTTATTACTAATTCATCTTGAAACCATATTGTTGAGAATCCATACTCTTTCTGATATTCTAATGATTAGAGAAAACTTCATCCTCTTATTTTCTATTCCCAGAATCGTTTTCAAATCCGAGGCAGCTATGGGAAAGTTTTCACACCAAGTCATTGCAGTGATCTTTCATTAATCATCACACCTCCTTTTCAGTAGCCTTGTGGCCCCTTGAGTGATCATGTTTTTAGATAATGTTCCTGCAAAACTCCAAACAAAAATTAGTACCATGATTCCAGAGTTATAATACTTTATTACAGTGATAATTTTTCCCCTTGAGTTCCTTTGTCAGGGAGTTGGTGATCCTGGGAAATGTGATGAATTTTTCTCTCAAGGAACAAGATTTCCTTGTTGCCTCTCATTAACATCTAAAAGTAGTATTATTTGTATCGGAGGCTCAGGACTCATTCCATAAGTCGACACTTTCTCTCAAATTTGTAAGAGAGTTAGACGAAAAGAACTTATACTTTGAGATCTCAAGTACTACAATTTATTCGTATTCACCCTCGCGCAAGTTCCCATGAAGGTCTTTCTCTGTTGAATTTCTTCCTTGGGTAATTTGTCACACCCCAACCCCCACCTAGGCAGATGAAGGGGGAGCGAAACTATACTGGGACTCTTTACTTGCTTTTTTGCATATCGACGCTTCCAAGTCTTATAACGTAATCAAAATATCATCTACAACATAAGAAAATAAAACTACCACTTTAGCTGCAGATTTATAAAGTGTTTACTACATATACTATGGAGTCCCATTTACAAGATATACAAAACTGCATATTTTACATTTTGCAATTAGAGCAAGAAACCTATCAGGATGGAATTCACTAGTTTGTCGCTCAACAAAGATGCTAAGATTGCGAACGTCCTCCTCTATGTCTGCACCCGATTAAAAACCCATGGCTTTAACGTTTAGTTGGAAACATATGATCATACTGATACACATGCATTATACTTCATTTACAAGAAAATATATAATAGTACTGAGACTTAATTTTCAGTTAATTCATAACAAACTTTATACACATACTTGTACTTATAGCAGACCTATACTTGTTAGATCTCCGTAGAGTTAATATGAGTTTATATATTTACGGAGATGTTCTGTAGGTACTATGGGAGCTTATACTCATACAGAGGTACTGTGAACTACAAAACTTATACTTGTACTGAGAAAACATGAGTATCTATGTTAATCGATGTACATTACTTACTCTTATCATTATTCTGACTCTTATCATATAACTGCTGAATCACTCTTTACCAAGAATAAGAAATGAGTAGACACAACACACAGTAATTCATGTACAAGACAGACATCGAGGTGTCAAAGACAAAGCAGAGTGTCGCACCGATAGAGGCTGCCAAAGACAACTGGGAGAGTACTAAGGCAAATGTGCCGGGGCAGAGAAATTTGTCACACTGAATCAAAGAGTATTTAAGTACTATGCACGTGCCCGCCTCACCTAACAGAAAGCCGTGGGTCATTCAATATCCTGGCCTTAGGTAGTCCTACAATTATATGTGTTCAGAACTTACTATTCTATCATGCGCATTAAGTTTCTGTTAACATCAACCGCGAGGCGAAGTGAAGTTCGCGGCGCACAGGTACCTGGCCTAATTTTTCCTTTACCTTACCAACATGAATGTGTAATCTTTCATACACTTATGGTCCTCATTAGTCCAATGGACAAGTCCTCAAATAATATAATGCAAACATGACAAAACACATGTCTATGAACAACAATGCTACGCCATGGCGCACACCTTGCTGGCACTTCACAGAGAGACTTGTGTCATCTTGGGCCTCCCTCAGTCAGGAAGGTGGGACATACCACGCCGCGCATTTTGCGTCGCCGCTGATCCTTACGCCGTGGCGTAGGACCCTGAAATTGCCCAGATTTGCTAATTTCATTCCTTTTTCTAGAAATCCAACCAAAATCAAAAGAAAACTCGTATACTCTCCCAAAAAACGTCTCCCAAGTGTGTTCTAACCCAACCAAAACCAAACATCGAGATTAACTAGGGTTTTTCCAAACCCAAACTCAAATACTTGTAATTTAGGTTAACTTCCTAACACCTAAAAAGGTATCCATACATCATAAACCAAGAATCCATACTCAAAGGGAGGATTCCATACTTATCTTATACAAACTAGGGTTTTACCAACCCAACTTCTAAAATCTGTGGTAGATGAATCTTTCAACTCAAACCTTAAATGGAAACAAAACTAATATCCATACAAACCATAGCAATCCATACCTTTCTTGGCTTTCTTTCTCTTCTTCTTCTTCTTCTTCCTCTCTTTACATTTTTTTTTTGCTCTCCAAATGGGTATGAGAAAATATCTCATCCTAGACAACTTGGTCTTATCCCATTTGATTTACTTTTTCCTTTTATTACACTTTCGTTCTCAAACTCCTTCTCTATTTGCACTACAATTTATGCTTATTTCTATAATAGCATCTCATCTTCTGATCTTATAACTTTTATATCCCTGCCATAAATCCACTTTTACCCTCAGATTGTATTGCTCCGAAGTTTTGAAAATTTTCTCACTAGCAAAATAATAATTGCGTAAAAATTTTCAAAATGCTCTTATAATATACCTTAATTATGTTTAAAACGACTAGCGCAGATTTCTGGGTGTTACAATCGTCTCCCTTAAAAATGTTCTATCCTCGAAATTGTTCTGAACCTAAGAACTCCGAGGTAGCCTGCATGACTCTCATCACTGAGCTCTGGTTCCTATGTCGCTTCTTCCGATACCGTGATGTCGCAAAGCACTTTTACCATAGGGACTTGCTTTGTTCCAGAATCCTCTTACTGACGATCGAATAGCTTTCACTCTTTCATCGAAAAGTGAAATCTTCTTTATACTTGTATATCTTGAGAGACCATATGCGATGCTCGAACGATATCTCCACATGTACGGAATACATCATGTAATTTGGCTAACTCCGAGGAGTCAAACGATGACACGCATTAGTCCACCCCTTCTAAAATCTCGTAGTGGCCAATGAATCTCGACCTGGCCATTTTCTTCCAAGCTGAGCATCTTTTTTTTCCACCGAGAGATTTTTAAAACACCTTGCCTCCGACTTCATACTCTATATCCTTTCCCGCAAATTAGCATAAGACCTTTGCCTATCACTTCGCCTTTTAACCTCCGCTCGGTTTCACCAACTTTTCTTCTGTGTCTTTACTTTCAATCAGACTAATAATCTTATGCTCTGCCTAACCATGTCCAACAATATGTGAGTTCTACATCTTCTTCCATACAAGCTTCACATGAGGTCATACCAATACTGATCGAGATCTTGTTATAGGCAAATTCCATAAAGTGGAGGAATATACCTATCCCAACTTCCCGAAAAATCTAATATTACAGCCCTGAAGATATCTTCCAACACATGAATCCACTTTGCATCATTCCATTTGTTTCCAGGATTGAAAGCGCATAAAATTCGCCCCTCGTACTAAAGCCGATCGTGATTTCTTCCGTAACCGATGATAGCCGTGGATCGCGCTTCACACTATCGATTAGAATCCCATGTAATCAAAATTTCACTCACATAAAGTTCCGCTAGACGATCCATGGAGTAGTTAGCCTGACCTAAGAGGGAAGCAGATACCCATTAACTGGTCTAATAATTACTAAACTGCGATCATGTTTCCTCTAGGTGAGGGAAAACCGGATACTTAAATCCATAGTAATGTTATCCCACTTCCATTGAGGAATCGAAGGGGATTCAACCGATGGTACTTGGTGTTCTGGCCATTGTCGCATTGACGCCGACACTTGGGACACGTAATTTTAAATGTCCTTTTTCATCCTCGCGAATTTTTGAAAGATTGTTTCATATCCTGGTACATCTTATTACCTCTATGGTGCATGGTGAAAATAATATCGTTTTCTAGTATAATATATTCTTTTCTCAAATCCATAACATTCAGACACATAACTGCTCTATACAACAACCCCACTTGAGATCTATAGCATAATCGCCGCCTGCAAGATCACTTAACCGCACTATCTCTCAGAATTTGGCATCATCTTTCTGCATTTACTTATCATTGTTTCACAAACCCAGATAACTTCAATCTGAGCCAAATAAGGTTTATCTGGTGCAAGTCTCCAATCATAATCTTTCAAAGTCAAAGTAAATCATTTTCCTACTGAGGCATCTCGCCACTACATTTATGCTTTCCCTGGGTGTTAGTCGACAAAGTACCATAATCCTTTGTCACCCCAATCTTATGTTGCCTCAAGTTCAAATCTTTATGCTAGCAATATTTGTGACTTACATCAAGAAAATTCTACATTTTTCTCTATATAAATAGTGTCACCAAATTTTCAAAGCCAATAATTATAAATAAGAACCCCAAAACTTGCTGGATAGTTTTGTTCGTGCAGATTAATTCGCCCAAGCATGCTTCACCACTTTCCCATCCCCGTATTACGCATCCCAAACCTATCCTCAAAGCATCATCAGACATAGTATAATCCCTACACGGGGCGGTGGTCGAATCAATCGGTAAGCCAACCAAGATTAGCTTAATTTTCAAAGTCGGATTGCACTGGTCATCCGCACTAAACTTCAATTCCTTTCCGCAGTAATCTTATAAGTGAGGATGCTATAACCGAAAAATCCTCGTACGCATCTCCGATAATAACCCTCGCTAAGCTCAAGAGTCCTCACCTCAGCATTCAGGAGGTTTCCACCATAACTACTTCCACTTTTCACTGTGTCCACTCTAAGACTCTTCAACAGATACAATATGACCTAGAAAATTATACTTCTTAAGCCAAAAGTCACATTTACTTAATCCATAAATAACTTATTCTCTCTCAAAATTTGCAATACTTATACTCTGTAAATGGTGTTCATGTTCCCGTGGCATCTTTAGAATACACCAAGATGCTGCCATCAATAAATACCACAACAAATTGATCCAAATAAGGGTGGAAAACCCGGTCTTATCATCCATAAATGCAATGAGTATCAATAACCTAAACGGGTATTACTGTTAAAAACTCATAATGGCTGGCACAGTCCCTAAAGTCGTTAGACATTAACCTCTTACCCTGAGTTGATATTATCTCGCCGATCGCAGTTCATTCTTCAAAAGACACTTGCTCCTTCCAACCATAAAATAAATCCTCTATTCGCAACAGATACTTGTTCTTGAATCAAGCCACTTTGTTTATTCATTAATAGTCAATGTAATACAAGAGTGCCATCTTTCTTCTTAACAAATAAACCTGGGTGCACCCTGGTGAGACATCAGTCTGACGAAACCCTTATCCAATAGCTCCCTAGCTTGAGTTCAACTCTTTCGCTCATTGAGCCATACTTGCAAGGTGCCTCAGTCAGAGTCATTCCCGATACTTCAATAGAGTAGACTCACTTCTCTTCAGCGGTACTCCCAATAACTCTTTCTGAAACACATCGTGAACTCCCTAATCACAAGAATATTTTCAAATTCACCTTGCTCTCGAGTCAAGAATCAAAGCCAAAAAGGCTTCATAACCTGCTGAAAACATCTGGCTTCCATAGGTTAAAATAACTTTCAGATTGATTTAGATCTGACACTCAGATTTATTACTCCGGGAGCAGGTCACATTTGGCAAGATCTATTTTCTTATCATAATCAACTACGTCTCGATGTTCGATAACCAATCAATCTGTGACAACACACAAAACAAGGATATCCGTATTAGGCCAATATACTATAGGCAGATCCTAATCTAAGACTTTCCGTGTAAATGCCTAAACCTAGGCTCTGATACCAACTTATCACACCCCCAACCCCCGCCTAGGCGGATGAAGGGGGCGCGAAACTATACTAAGACTTTTTACTTGCTTTTTCGGACATTAGTGGGCCTAAGTCTTATAACTAAATCAAAATATCATATACAAAGATACAAAGAAAATCACACCAGGTGTTGGTAGTGTCAATACATACAACCTGAGTCCCATTTACATATACATACAAAAAACTGCATTTACATTTACATAATCGTAGCGCAAACCCCGCCAGGATGGACTCCTACTAGCGACCGCCCAAAGCAAGATGCTGGAAATCAGCGTATGTCCTCCTCCGTGACTACACGCATTGTAACCTCGTATAAGCTTAACGCTTTAGTGGGAAACATATGACTTATACGTGCACACACATGCACTAATACTCATTTACGTAGCATATAACAAGAAATATAGATATCACTTTATGAATTCATAATAAACTTATACAATATTTCGTACTTATAAAGAGACTTATACTTGTTCAGATCTCTCGTATGAGTTACATAGCTTATACTTCATGAGATAACCAGGTACTAGAGCTTATACTAGGCAGGTGCCTAGGGAATATTCAGAGTGTAATGATGAGTTTGATTACTTTTTTACTCTTATTCATTATTCAAACTCTTATCATATAACTATTTGACTACCTAAACCAATAATGAGAAATGAGACACAACACAATAGCACCGGCTGAACAACACAAAGATTGAGTTCGTAGCATGTGCCAGAGTGCCGGCACCGATGTAAGAGAGCACTTAGCAATTAATAAGATATAAATATCGGCAATTAAATGTGTCAAGCACTATCAGAGCAATGCCAAGACTTAATTAGAGAGAGTACCGGTACTATGCGTGCCTGCCCGTATTTTAATAGCAGGTGTCGGTCATTCAATATCTCGCCCTAGGCAATTCTCACACTACAGGTTCAGATCCATACTGGACATGTAAGATTAAGTTTTGCTAACATCAAACTCAAGGTGAAGCTTAAGCTTTATCGAGGTGCGCCAATACCTGCCTAATTTTTCCTTTACCTTACCGACATGAATGGACCCTTTCATACTTATGTGGTCATCATTAGTCCACCTGGCCAAGTCCTCGAATAACTAATAGCAAAACATGACAAAACACATGTCTCGTGAACAATGTTAAACCACTGGCTGCAGCACTCGCTACGCCGCAAGATAGCCTCGCGCGCATGCCTTGCTACCCCCAAGATACCCGAGGTCATTCAAAGCCCCCTCACCTGGCGCCTCATGACGGCCGCGTTGAGATCCTTACGCCGCGGCAGTAGACCCCGAAATTGGTTCCAGATTTGGTCGACATTTCGGCCTCCATTTTTCTATATAACCAACCAAAATCAAAAGAAAACTCGTATACCGAAAATACCATGCCTCTAACCCAACCAAAAACCAAACATCGAGATTAAATAAGGTTTTTCCAAACCCAAACTCAAATACTGTAATTTAAGTTAACTTCCTAACACCCAAACAAAGACCACATCATAAACAGAACCATACCAAAGGGAGGATTCCATACTATCTTATACAAACTGTGGTTTTAACAAATCAGATTTTCATCAAATCTATGTTAGATGAATTCCTAACTAAACCCTAGAAATGGAACAAACTAATATCCATACAAACCATAGCAATCCATACCTTACTTGGCTTTCTTTCTCTTCTTCTTCTTCTTCTTCTTCCTCTCTCTATGTTTTTTTTTTTGTACCTTAAACGGTATGAAAATATCTCACCCTGCACCAACTGCCTTATCCCATTTGATTTTACTCTTTTTCCCTTTATTACACTTTGGTCCTCAAAACTACCTTCTATTTACACCACACTTAGTGCCATTTCTATAATAAGATCTCATCTTCACAGATCTTATGACTTTTATATCATGTTTTGACAAATTCCACTTTAATTGATTGTATAAATTCTCTAGTTTCACAGCAAAATTTTACTCATAAATGTGATCATGTACCACAAAATGCCTTTAATATACCCTAATTATAATGAAAACACTAGTGTATTTCTGGTGCACATAATTCTTCATACTGCTACCTTAGCATCAATCCTATTAAGTCTCCTGAATCCCACTTGAACTTCTTCCTTAAATATATATCAAGTCCCCCGTGCTATCTCTACATACTCTGTTTCTAGAGATGCATTTTCGTATCTATCCTCATTCTTTGAAACGAAAGGATAAATGACTGTGGTTGATTCTCCACCCCTTAGTTTGACTCCTCGAGTAATTCTAGCTCATGCAAATCTCAAAGCTATGCTTTGAATAATTCATGAGTCACTTCTCCATTTCAGAACTGGCGACATAATTCCTCGCAATGTCAGATACTGCGCACGTCAAGGTTAATGAGTTATGAAATAACCTCGAGTTCCCTCCGTAGAATAAAGAGAATTGCAGTCCTGGCACTATCGGGTAAGGATTCTCTTTATCTATCATTTTCTGAATATGGCTTATAGAATTTGCGGCCAACTTGTCATGGCAAGCCCTATAACTCCTATGTTCTCTCCTCATCGCCTCAAAATTTGTGTGTTCAGTGGTCGCATAAAGGCCGAGAAATTTGTCACCTGATAATACCTACCCCTATGGTGTAGTCATTCCCACGTGCCTCCCTCGCTAAAGGAAATGGCTCAGGTTGGCAACCCTAGTTGTGTAAACCCAAGCTAAATAGCATACACCTTTTCTGTGAGCTTTTATCTCAACAGATTAGAACGTTTCCCCTATTAAATTTTTCAATCCTCCTCCCTCTCCTATAAAGATAAAGATATCTACTTTCAACCCGTTTAGGTTTACAGGTCCCACCCTTACTCTAGTGTTCCTCTGGGAGCTGCCCTGAGTCTAATCATGTTTTGCTCATGAGCTCATTACTTTGTTGTCTCATAAATCGAGTAGTTAGTTCTTTACCCCCTATGGTCCGAGCATCTTTCGAGATTGCTTTCTGTGATGGTCTCTCAGGTTTGAGATTGTTCTTCCACTTACAAAGATTAGCCTGACCCGTCTTGCATTTTCTTATATGTTCATCAACTACATCTATCAAACTCAGTGGCATACCCGACATGACTTTAGTTTCTTACGCATAACTTGAGTTGCTTGTATTTGCCATGCTTGAGCAACCATTCTTTCATCAAAACGTTGTCTAGTTAACACTTTCAATCTATGTGACATCGATCATTAAGTTCTAAAACTCAACAAAGACAGAATATATATCACATTACTTGAGTATTAAGATATGCTCAGTTTCTACTTAAATGGGTTTGTTTTATGTAAATTCTTTCGAGAAAATTCCATCAGATTTTTCTCAATGTTCCATCATGGTCAGAACGAATCCTTCGCGATGCTTTTCTTAAAAACACAGATACTTAATCTTGAGACTCTAAGATGGTTTTACTTTTCAATTTGTAGGCATCCGAATCTACCCCATGATGTTTCACAACATGTGTCCCACCAAGTTATGTTTCACAAAGACGGGTCCTGACGGGGCGTGCTAAAAAATATGTTGTGTGATTTTTAATTCACATGAAACATACAAAATATAAGCTCGTGCTACTGCCAAGAAATTAAAGTGTTTCCAACCTGGAATGACCTCGTAAGATCAGCTTAATTGCGGTTATGTGTTCCTCGGTTCCTCGACACCCCTATATAATCAAAGTGGAAAACATATGAATGGAAATCTAGCATGAATTAATTGTTGAAGAAAAGTGTTAGATCCTTAGGAATGAATGAAATAACACGGTACTGAAAGTTGATAGATTTAAAGAAAAATTGCAACCAAAATGCCAAATCTGGTTAAGTAAATACTGATTTTGACCAAGAAACAAGGACTGCTTCGAAAACTCGATCAAAACTGTAATTTAATAAAGAAAATGATAGAGAAAATACTATATTTCGGGCATTTATAATGAAATAACATCATGGAAATTTGCTAGAAACTTCACGCTGTGCCAGAAACATAAAGGTCAAGTTGTCGATCATGCTCAAAGCCTGTTAAAAACCCACCTACAATTGCCAAAAGTAGACTTACTAACAAATGATACTTGTTTGACTGAGTAATTGATTTGCTGGCTGATTTGGTTGATTGGCTCGTAATAGTCCTCTACCTTTATAGACTGAATGACACACCTCATCCCTTACTTAGTTGACGCGTGTAATGGCCACTCCATTTAAAGAATCCCTGTAATTTTTCTGTTCCTCTAACGACTAGAAATCCTCTGCCGCTTTACGTTGCTTATCGTAAACCCCCATAAAATTTTTCCTTTTTCCAACTGCATGATTTAGAAAGCTCCCAAGCAAAGATATTAGTCGTAATAAGGACTCCAGCTCAATCTTGGCTACACAATTTACACTTTTTCCTAATATGACAAATCAACAAATGATTCTTCAAAAAGCCCCCAGTTCAAAACACATTTTCTTGCCAACGATACTATGTAACATGTTATATGTCCCATCCACACAATCAAAAGGTCTCTCATAAAAACACATTGGACATCATCTGATATAACTGCTGTAGAATTCATTATGTCCAAATCTGTAATACTCATTGTTCCAAAAGGTCAAAATAAGAAAACAATGATTCAAACTGAGAGTCATTGAGTGTATATGTTTTTATAAAAACACGTTTGTTTTTCTTGAATGATCTCAAACCATAAAAACTCCTTCATAATATATCCCCCATGCTTCCTGCTTGTTTCGCTTTGTCTATGTCACGCCAAATATAAACTTTTCTCATCCTTGTTGTTTGTTACCCTGTTTTGCTTAAAGTTTATAAAAACTGATGTTCTGATTCTGGTCAATCGCGCTTTAAATGAAAACCCATAAGAGTCCCATGCTCCTCCTCTAACGTTACTGAAACACCACTGAGTCCTCAATTGAGATCCACAACGCCTTATTTTTCAAAATCTATAAAACACTATAATCACCAATCCATCCCAGCTTCTTCCTTATTGTGATCCCATTAGCGATTTTTGTTTAAAGATCGACCGGCTTCGCATTGATCCAGAATCGTCACCTGAACAGTACGGCGCTCCGCGCACTTCACTTCACCTTTTCTCCGATAAATATGGTGAATCACCCGGTCTCCATCATCATAATTTGGTTAACGCGTTAACCCTATATATTCCAAAGACATGCTACTCGCCTCCTTTTAAATGCCATGATGCTAACTAAGTTTGTCACTATAATCTAAATGTATGAATGATATCCTAACACCACTACACTACTTAATACCTCTGAACTGATGTCGCTAGAACCTGTGGATTTTAGTTAGCCTCGTTTAGAAAATATACTTTTGCTTGCTTGCTTGAAACATGGTTTAATAATTCAAAACCATTGTTTGCTTTGAATATGGTTTGATAATTCAAAACCATTTGCTTGCTTGCTTGCTTACTTGAAACATGGTTTAATAATTCAAAACCATTGTTTGCTTTAAATATGGTTTGATAATTCAAAACCATTGCTTGCTTACTAAAACTCATTGCTTGTAATATGGTTAAACTGAAACCATGAAATACCGGTGTAAACCGGTTATAATAATACACTATTATTTGAAAATAGGTTTTAGAACACTCACCTTTTTGCTTACTAAACTTGAGCCGACTCCACACTTTCAGCCTTTGCTTTTTAGTCTACACACTCAAGAATCACGGCGAACACATTAATCGCCTATGTATAACGTAAACAACGTGCCAGCACTTAGTCACACTCGATAAAGCGAGTGCGCCTCGTTTTTATTGAGTTCCAATCTTCTTTGAACACCTCTTAATCATTTAGTAAGGTTCCTATACTATCAGTGTATGATTTTGGGCTTAAATATGCAAAACTACACAAATCTGGGCATTTTGGGCAGTGTGATCTTGGTGCCACTGCACATTGATGCCGTGAACATGATACATAGGTGAATGCGGTGCAGCTTATGTCGGTACCAATGCGATTGGCTTATGTTGGGTGGTCTGGGGTACCACCACATTTTTGTCTGGTACAGCCTCGTAATTTTGTCCGAGAAATCTTAATTTTTGTATCTTTGAGTGGGGTCTGTACATCCTGATTACATGTTCCATCGCCGAGAATCAACATGGAATTCATCGAAACCACTGTAACACTTGAATTGGTGATTTGGAACTCTCATATAGCAAACCCTAGGTGAAAATCCTGAATTCAACCCAGGTCCACGATTCCTCTGAAAACCATATAAATAGGAGGATTCCGTGTTTAATTTTTCACGATTGGGTGTTTTACCCACATAACCTCAACAAATCTAGGGTTTGGTTGATCTCTTCCACAAAACCCTAGAAAAAGAAGGAACTAATCTCAAAACCAAAACCTTAAGAATCCAAAATACCCATGATTTCAAGATGAAAACATACCTTTTTGCTCCTCTTCTTTTCCTTCTCCTTCTTCTTCCTCTTCTTCCTCTTCTTTTCTCACCAAAACGTGAAGCCCTAGCCAAAAGAAATGAGACCAATGAATTTTGTTTGTCTCATGGCCTATTTATAGTCTCAACTTTCCCTTAATTGCAAAGAGGTCCTCCATCACTTTAATATTGCAAGTCAACTTGTTTTATTTCAATTTTGGCATACTATCTTCTTTGATTATACCCTTCATGTCCCATTTGATCAATTAAAGTTTTACCCTTGCTCTAGTACAACAATTCTGGGTTCATAAATTTATCATTTCACAATTTCATCTCCAAGATACCTGATGTGACACTTGGTGCTCGTATCACGCCCTACGATTCTGATCTTGTACATCCTCTCTGGGCCAGTGTTGATAAAAGACTTTGTTGCTGAGTCTCGATTTCTCACATTCTCTTCACTTTACGAATGCTTGTCATGTTTTCCATTAAGGAAGTTTGTTCCTTAAGAACTCCTCCACATCTCCATTGTGGAGTCTCAAGAATTTTTCCACGTCTCCATCATGGAGACTTGTTCCCCAAGTATATTCCACATTAGCCCATAACTGCTCCACTTTTCTGCCACGTCTGATAATGCTTCTCTTGACTTCCAAAAATAAAAAATAAAAAAAAAATCATAAATATCACTGGACTTCTTCTTTGGGCTTGTACAAATGGATTTGGTACCCTTTTTTTGGACTTTTATTCATGGGCTTGTGCTTAGGCCTAACTCATTATTGGATCAAGCCAAATTGTCAATTTTGGTGCAAATAGACATAGAACATTATTTTTGTGTTATTTGAAAATTGATCTTGTGCTTCCTATTTAATATTTTTTGTGTTCTTCCTATTTCTCATAAAAAAATAAAAAATAAAGAGGGAACCATATGTCGTTCTTTGTGTTTTTCTTGCTCTTTTTATTTTTTAGAACAAAAAACAGTTTTAAAAAATTGTAACCATTTAGCCCAAAATTTGTGGTAGTTAAACTGTCCAATTTCCGTGACAAGGATACCTTAAGACTATATGATTTAATTAAAAATATGTTTTATATAGGAAAAAAAGGATAGGGAATGAATGTAGGGAATGGAGCATGCCATGAAATTATAATGTTGGGGATAGGTGGTGGGTGGTATATTATTTTTTAGTTTTCACGCTTAATCCAATATTTGGCCAACAAAAAATAATGTGCGGTCTTCAAAGACATTAGTATATAATGACTTTATTATATACATAGCATGACCAATATAATATTAAGAGCTCGTTTGGTATTTAATAAAGAACAATTTGTTTAATTTCTAATTTATTTATTGTCATTTGAAACTTAGTCTTAATCTATGGCCTTGAATAGCTTATTTTAACTTCAATTATAATTACATCACGTGTCTTAATTCCATATATTAAAATTAATAGTCTTTGAAGTTTTTTCATCACATTTTTCATATTCATACGATAAATTTGGTACCTTATTATGTTTGTCCCGTTCATTGTATATAAATTGCATGTTTTGATTTTTAGTTATTCGTTAACACCTTGATATAATTTTTGTACCTAGCTATTTTTTTGGTATTTGCAATTGAATACCTTAATAATACTTTTTGTAAATAAGTTATATTGCTTATATCCATACCACATTATGCCTTAGTATCATAATCTTACTCTTTGCATCATGATTGCATTTTATGTACTTAGGTTGTCATACTTTTTTTTTTTATGAAAGAAGATTATCAAATAGAGAACTTACAAATACAATTTGAAAGTGAATAAAAATTATCATGAAAACAAATATTTGTAACGTTTTAAGGAAATTTGGAATACGCTTAAAGGCTTAGGTTAGGCTGACCTTGATTACTTGACTAACTAATAAGGCTAGCAATCGCTCGTTTTTCTTATTAGCACGACCAGGTGGTGTCAGATTACCACATTATGAGTGAATCTCGTAGGCTTTTTTATTATCTTTCGTAGGCCTATTTTTTATTATCTAAAGGCTTTTTTATTATCTTCTTCTGCGATAGATCTTTCCTCTATCTCCGATCTTCCTATTGGGTGGATCCGCTTAGATAAGTTATTCATATTTTTTAGAGGTACTAAATACAATTCTATGAATGAGCAAAATGGAGGTTGCATTAATGATAAAGATCTCTGGGGAAACCGCTAAAAAAAGATTTAACATGTGGGATGGGAGGGTGGTCTACGATCAGCTGCTTTCATTTCCCCCGTATGGAGCACGGAGTTACTTAAGGAGAAAAATATCTCTCTCGACGCCTCGAATCAAGTGTTGCGACATGCTATGTTTTCTTCCCCATTACTAGTAGGTTGATGGGTCGCACGCTTTGCACACATGTTTTGGCCTTGTGTGTCCATAACTCAAAATAAGGTGACTATGTGCATGCTTGACTAAATATATACCAATAGTCACCAGATTCATCTTCAGAAAGAGTTTCGAGCACTCTTTGTCTTTCAAGAGTCTCCCGGAGAACGGACTCCCTCGTAAGGCAAGTGGGATAGTACGGCATGAAGTTCAGGTTCTGTACGTTTATGTAATTTTAGAATGTCGGATATCGCATCCCGGGAGATATCCGACTTTTCCCCTTCCCTGTCAAAATATGAAGATTCATATCTCTCTCAACCCTTTTTGATGCCTTCGTTGGAGAGGTTCTTTGTGCAAGCTATAGCATGGTAGAAACGGGGAAGTTAAGTACCATTGACCAGGGAAAATCAAATCGATGTCGTACGGGTGGAGCACTCTTATTTGTTCAATTCCATGTAGCTCTTAAAAAAGTAGATCTAGTGGTGAGTCGATCGAGCCTTTATCACTCTAAATAAAACCTTTCTCTATTATACGATAGCACAGACGCACCTTAAGGAGTTCTTACGCGCCGATCGAGTTCAAGCGAAAGAAAATCACGTGATCCATACTTTGTTTAGGAAAGCTTGATTTTGAATCCGCGTCGAGCTAATGTTTTCAAGCCATCATTTTGAAACCCATTACAATTCAAAAGAGGTAGAAGTAGGATTATCTCCATTTTCAAGTAAATATTAAGTAAGAAGTCAAAGCTGGCTCTATACGGAGGGATCGTGAAACTAGTTGAATCCCAAGGGATCAAGGTGAAAATCGATGTCCATCTTGTTTGGAAAGCAATTTGAATCCAGTTCAATCAAGCTAATGTTTTCAAGCCATCATTTGAAACCCATGCAATTCAAGAGGTAAGTAGGAAATTTCCATTGGAATGCTCTTTATTGTATACATACAGGTTCGTTTGCATTAACCTATTTGATCATAAAACACTTGAATCTAAAATACAAAACCCTTTTTTAGCTAAACAATCAGTTTTAGTTGTCTATAGCTAACTAAAAAGGTTGTCATACCTTATATACATTTATTGTATTAATCGATTGCAAATAGACCATATTTTCACGCTATAATAACTTTTTTATATTCACTTTTTCCATAACATGGATTGTTTTTTCATACCTATGTCAAAATTCATATGCCTTTATACCATAGTCAAATACTTTGTATTTTAATCATAAATTTATGGTCTATTTAGTAACTGTTTTCAAGAACATTTTTTGTTCTCCAAAATAAAAAAACTAGGAAAACATGTTTTATAACTATGGATTTGTTTCTATCTTCTATTATTAATAACAAAAAAGAAGCTATTTTCAAATATATTTTCTGATTATTTTATAGTGTTTTCACTTGTTTTAAAAATAATTATAGAAACATATACAATGATTAAAAATTTAAAAATATTAAAAACAAGTTAAAATCATTTTATCCATCTAAGTTCTAAACAGACATTGTTTTATTTTATTAAACATAGAAAACAGTTTTAAAATTTTATTTTTAAAACTATTTTTTTTTTAAAAATTTATTAAACATACCTTAAATTTTTGTCATGTTCTTCATATCCCAGTCAAAATTTCACTAATCATAGCTTTTTTTTTTTTTTTATGATTACATAGCTTGTTTTTAATAACACAAAATTGTTTATATGTTTTTTTTTATATTGTTTTATCTTCTTCTTCTTTTTTTTTGAACAAAACTTGAAATTCAAGCAATGGAAAACATTCCTTGATATTACTTGTTCAATCACATTATCAGGAGATTATTTACCTTCCAGGATGAAGATGACGTTTTCATTACTTCCAAACAATAATAACAATCACAATTATAACACATTTAAGGGAATCTCTTTAATAAGCCGCCCTAATTAAGCTGCTCTTTATCTCATCTTATTCTTTTAGCCACACGCGCACTAGCGAGAGAGATGATTTTTGGTCAATTCTTGTGCCAAATCCTTATTTTTTTTATCTCTTTCCTATAAATTTTTCTTTCGATAAAGTAGTTAACTCCATAAAAATCTGGATCTTCGACGGGTTTTTAGCGTCGTCTTATGCGGCGTGTGGTTTGTATTGTCTTGTGCGGTATGTGGTTTGTATTGTCTTAGTACGGCGGTTTGGTTTTTGTTATTTTATTGCAGCGTTTTCTGATGTGTGGGTGATTCGAATGGCAAAGTAGATTAGATTAAGATATCAAGTCAAATCATGATCGTCAATATGCTACAGAAGAATGTTAGTCATATGTATTCTAGTTATTATAGAATGTTGCATCATTGTGCTATTAATCTAGATGTTGCATCATCCTCTAGACTTTTTAGTGATTTTGTTTTTATAGAATGTATTGTTAGTTTAAATCAATAAAATTATTCTCCTTAAAAAAAAAACAATCACAATTAAATTATAATTATAACTATTATTGTCATTAAAATATTAAAAACGTATGATTTAATTTTCCACTGGGTCTAGCAATGATTTTTTTCTTTCTTTGTTTTGAGAGGATAAGGTATAATCTACATAGGTGATCTAACCAAAATTAATTTCTCCAAGAATTAGATTTTATTATATTTTTATTTTAATATCCTTTCCATAAAATTAATGGGTTGGGATTTCCCACAAATCATTGGATGATATTCCAATATATATATATATATATATATATATATATAGGCACAACTCAAAGGGCTGAATGGAGCATGCCGCGATATTATAGTGTTAGTGGTACATTATTTTTTAGTTTTCATGCTTAATCCAACCCTTGGTCAACAACAAGAAATAATGTGCAGCCTTCAAAGACTCAAGCATATAATAATAACATATTATATATATGTAGCATGGAAAATATAATATTAAGACCTTGTTTTTATTGACAATTAATAATTTGATCAATTTTTAACTTCTTTATTATCATGTGAAACAATTTCCAATTTCAACTAATGAAGATGGAATTCATTCAAGTCTTAGGACCGTTTGTTTGTTTTTACTTAATACCGAATATAATTTTTATTTAGCTGAATGCTAAATAAAACTTAATAGTATTAAGCATTAAATCATTTATTTTTTAATGTTATATTTTTATTAATTGTTAAGTTGTTTGTTTTTTATAAACTTAAAATCAACATCTTAAATGTATTAAGAAATATAATTTAAGTAAGTATTTGTTTGTGTAATGATGATATAACTTTATTATTATAAATATTTTATTTTTTTAAAGAATAAAAATATTTGGTTAAAACAAGGTAAAAAAGTAATGAAGCGTTACATTTCCGAAATTTAGTTTTAAGGTTTTTAGTAAATCATTCTTATTATTACAGTAAGTAGATATATATATATATATATATATATATATATATATATATATATATATATATATATATATATATATAAAATCTATAATATAACATATTAACATATTTAAAAAATTAAAATTATAAATTATTACGATAAATAATTGATTATTATCATTTTATAAAAATAATTATTTTATTTAAATAAAATAGAATATGTAAAAATAATAGATTGATGAAACCAAAATTAATTTTTTTTTAAAATTTTAAAATATTCGGTGTGGATTTTAAAAGATTCTAAAGCTTTTTTTTTCTGAATAGAAAAAACCAAATATAGAAGAAATTTTCGAAACAAAAATGAAAAACAAACTCTTTTACTTTTAAAAAAAGCCAAAAAAAATAAGCACCCCCTTATTCTTAATGTTTGGTCTCCTAAAATAATTCAATTGAATACAAATTTATAATATATTATTGGTCTATTTCAGCTTTAAATATAAACATTATAAATATTAAAACTAATGGTTGAATGTTAATGATAACTTTCAATGTTTGTCTGTTTATATGTTTTTTTCTCCAAAACTTATAAATATAGACACATGTATAATTTAGAAAAGTAGAAGGCAATCGAAAGTGAAGCAGAAAATTATTAAATAAAACAATGTTTAGATGTAGTTCTAGAGCGAGTTAAATTTTGTCATGAGACTAATAAATTGGGTTTGAATTATATATATATATATAGTGGCAGACCTAGAAAAAAGTTTATGAGGAAAAAAGACTAGGTTCGTTTGGTTTCTAAAAAGTATTAAGGGAAAAAAAATTGCTAAAGAATATGATTTTCTCATATTTAGTTGTCTAATAAAAAAATTTAAGTGTCAATGAGGCCTCGCTAAATGGTTAAAGGGTTCACCGGAGCATATAAGGACCAAGTTCGAGTCTCCGTGATAATAGAATATTACAAAGTTGCAAATCCAAGTAAATATATGTAAAAAAATATTGTGTTTGGTTCTCAAAAACTATTAAGGAAAGAAAATAATTTTCTTATATTTAATTGTCGTACAAATTTTTCTAAAGAAAATCATATATAAATCAAATTACTTAGAAATTTAATTATTTTAAAATTATTTAACATTTATATTGATGAGTTTTAAACAAATAAAATTGATTTGAGGTAGCAAATAAAAATATTATATGAAATTTAATTATATTTTATTTTCCTTTATTTTTTTCTTTTATTTTTCCTTCTTATTTTATTTCCTTTGATTTTCCCTCAAAATTTCCTGGAACAAAACATAGTCATGAAGAAAATCAAATATAAATCGAATTACTTTAAAACTTATAAATGTGGAACTAGAAATGGGTATAGTGGCATTTTAACATTATGGTATAGAATTTATGAGATTTAAGAGGGGCCATATTTTCATTCCCAATTGGATTCCCCACAAACAAAGAAAATAAATTTTGAAAAAAAAATTGATATATATATATTTCAAAATAAAAACCGATAACTTTTTTCTTTTAATTCATCGATTTTAAATACATTATTTTGTAATATCTTTTTGTATCTTTATCATATATTTATCCTCATTATAAGTTTCATGCCTAATTATCATGGTTACGTTCATTATATTTTAGTTACTCGATTATATCTTGATATAAATATTTTTAAGTATGTTATCTATTTTGTACTTATGTTGATTCTATTTTCTTTTTTCCTTTTTCTTTTATAGGGGGAGGGGGTGAACCAAAACTAGATTTTACATTTCACTGTCTTTGGTCATAATATGCTCATCATCCCAAGAAGCCTCAGCGATAAGTTAGTCAGGAAATCTCCCACTTGGTTTCTTTCTCTCTACACATATTGCATATCGATCGACCAGCTTAATTTGTCAGAGTAGCTGCTTGCCCTCGTTTATTAGATCGATTATGTTGGTCCTATTTTCTCAACCTTACTGCTTTGATCCATTACAAGAAAAAAAAAAAAAGCATATGGTGTCGTTTATAATAAGTCACTATAAATATAACGTGTCATTACAATATAACGTGACCCTATCCACTAACACTATAAAAGGTATAAAAAATAATAAAGTAGATTCAAGCGCAAAGGGAAGGGGAGGTATTAGACAGAGACCTCCTGCAGTCAATTCCCAATAACATTTTAAACTATCAACTCACCTATAAATTCAAGCTTATAGGTTTAGAATTTAATATGAATATTGATGATGCTTTTTCGATTGGAACTGGGCGGGAGTGTGCTTGAATTGCTGAGCCGGTCACGATTCCATACGTTGAACTGTCTGCCCAGCAACAAAGGATTAGGCGGAGGTTCGGTTACTCTCAAATACTGAAGTAAGTTCTTTTCGAGGAAAAAGAAAATCAACTGCTTAGGGAATGAAGTGTTGTGCGTAAGTATGCATACCTTTCACCGATAGGGTGGCTTTGTGTTATAATGGATGATCATGACAACTTTACAGTTGGATGATGGCCACTGAATAGTATCTTTTCTTATTGGAGGATGATACGATATTCGCCATTTGGGTGGGAGATTTCTTTCCTTATCATAAATCGATTAATAGGGATGGTGTGCTTTCCCTGGTTTGATGTCCCGATATTCCTCCCGTTGGGTGAGAGATTTTCCTTATTGTTACTTAGATTAATAAGGGATGATTGATAGACAATAATTAGGAAATATTATGTTTTCTAATTGGTGGAGATTGTGTATTTTTCCTTTATCCCAATTCTTTGATTACATTGACCTTTTGAAGGGGGTGGTGGGTCCGCTGTTTGGGCTATATTTGGGGGGATATCATCAAGGGCCCGGCTTATTAATTACTAAGAGCTACTTCAATCCTTCTTAAGCTGCATTTGGGCTTGTGTTACAGGCATGCGCTTATTATTTTTAAACCATCGGTTGCCCCCAGAGCCTTTGACTAAAGCGGGCGTAGAGCGAAGTTTGTGTGCTGACATTGACTTTTTGCTGATATACTGGGATTTGTTGATTAATATTGTTTTGCTAAATTGAGATGCTTGGTTCCTAGTATGTTTGTTTGTTTAGCCTCAAAGCCCCGAGGCTCTAGGGCTCCCAAGCTGTATGCTGTTGGCAGTGGGCAGCCGAACCTCACTGCGAGCTCCACAGGCGATAAGGTTGTCTGAGATGTTCGCTTTGCAAGGCGAGCTAGAGGGCTCGTGGGAGCTAAAGTATTAGCAGTACATTTAAAGTAGCGAATCTGAGCTCCTGGCGGCCCGAGGCCTTCACAGCTGTTAAACTCTGTAATGGCCAGTATAGGGCTCTTGGCGGCGAGACCTTCGAAGGCCCATTAAACTCTATGGTGTCTTTGAGGCTCGCAGGCCAAGGCGCCTGCGAGTTTGCATTAGCTCTGCAAGTGAGCTCACGGGGGCTCGTAGGGCGCTAAGGCCTTCCTAAAAGGTTTGTTAAGCTTCTGTGTTCTGAGGGCTCTGAGTATTGAGGCCTTCCCTAAGGTATTAAACTCTGCAAAGCAGGCCCTATTTGGGCTCTTAGGCGCTAAGGCCTTCTGTTTGTTAAACTCTATAGCCAAGCTCACAGGCTCGTGGGGCGCTAAGGCCTTCTGACTGTTAGCTCGAAAGGCGAGCTCTTTGGGCTCCCCAGGCCCAAGGCCTTCTAATTTGTTAAGCTACATAAGCCCAGCTCTTGGGCTCTGGGGCGCTAAGACCCTCCTACGTGAACTGAGCTACTGGGCTCTTGGGCGGCTAGACCTCTGATGTTAAGCTCTGCCGGTGAGCTCTTGGGTTAGGCGCTAAGACCCTCTGGTGAGGCTGGTGGGAGCTCTGCCCAGGCTCCGGGTCTTTAAGACCCTCTCTGTTGTTGAGCCTGTAGTGCATTGCCAAGCAGGCGGCTTAGCCTCTGGCGGAGTTATGCTAACACCAAAATATCACCTGGATCGTTTCGACATGTTTAGAGTATTTTGTAGCTTATAATTGAAATTTGCGAGTTAAATGCAGCAGAAACGAGGCATTTATAAAACTTAAGGACAAAATTGTAAATTGTCCAAGAGGGACTTAAAAGTCATAAATTGACAAGATTTGAGACGAGTATAAATAATAGGAATTGTGGGTGTGTTCCTAGAGATTTGAGGCGAGTCTGATAAAAGGAAGTTGAAATTCTAATAGTTAAGAGTTGAAAGGCTTAAAGGCAGTGTGAAACTAACCAATGGTTTGATGGTCAAGCAATTAAGAAAAACATAGATTCAAGACCAATTTGGTCTCAAATTGGGAAGGAGGGCAAGTAAGAAGAAAGAAGGGGAGAAGAAGGGAAGAGAGAGGAGAAGGAGGATTCAAGCCCAGATCGAGCCCAGGTATGAAACTAACTTTGGCTATGGATTCTAAGAGAGATTATGTATGATTATATGCTTGGTTGGTTAGTAGTTTGTCCCCGAACCTTGGGGTTTGCTAGGGTTTCATTTTAACTTAAAAATGATGGCAAGTAAGGTGGGTAAAACCGAAAGTATAGCCCTTGAGAGGCTCATGAAATCCTCTCATTGAGGATGAATTCATGGTTAATTAAGAGTAATTGAATTAGGGTTTAAAATAAATCCTAACAAATCCTTGAGTTTGATTTGTGTATGAGTTGTAACCCATATTGGAATAGGTTTTGAAGTAATTCATGATAAGTCTTTGGTAAGATAAGTATTGAAGGAGGAATTGAATAGAAAAGAATTTAGAATTGAATTAAAATGGTTTTGATGTGTGTTTGGAAATTGTTTATGAGTATAGAGTTGATTGGGGGTTCAAAAGTATGGAAAATGGGAGAAAAACACACATTATGGGCACTTTCGGAGACTTGTCTTGAAGTACAATTTGAACTTGTCTGGAAGTCTGACATGTTCCTGGTCATTTTGGCGAGTTGTCTGAGTCTGAAGCAGGCTTTATCTGTCTGACTTGTTATGGTTTTCTTAATTCGGCCAGGTTTTGTATTTTGGCATGCTTATCATTCTTATCAGATTTGAGTGATTGGTAGGCTACGTAAAATGAAACGAGGAGAACAAAATTAAAGAATATGCATTGCCAAATTCTGATCTAAAGTGGTCTAAATTCACTCAAGTGGGACCATGTACCAAACCAAATTAAAGTTCCGACTTTGAACATAGAGTAGTAGGGTTGATTCGAGCGTAGAGTTGAGTTAGGTCTTTCCGTTTGGGTGATTCAATTGGAAATGAACCCTTAACACCTTAGCTTTAAAAGAACAAAACCGAAAGAGTGTCAAATATGAAACAAGGCACTGGAAAAATTAATAATTCAAACTATCCCTAGGTAAAATCGAGTAGCTGAGCTAGTTGGCATGAAAATGTGTAACCTTGAGTTTGGATGATCCAGATTGGATTGATTCCCGATTCACAGAAAATATATTCATAGAGGTAGAATACATGAATGATGTGTGGATAGACATCATATAGTCTGAAATGTCAGAAATGCCATATGGAATAGGCATGAAACACAGATATTATATGAAACACAGCAAGCTGAAACATGAACATAGGCAGAAAACAATATGTCATGATCCATAATGTGATTAAGATGGCTTATAAGTTATAGAAGAATATATGATCATATGACTACACAGGACCCGAAGAATGAATGAGTGGAGCGATCTGATTAGTGCTGCAGCCTCCCCGAGTTGAAATACCTCGGTACTCCCGATTATCTTCTGGCACTCTGTCTGATTAGTGTAAAGAGCACTCTGTTGATACTTAGGCCTCCTATTTGGTGCTATAGCACCCCATGCTATGTCGTACCTTGGTGTTATGTAGTCTCATTTCTTATAATTGGTCTAGGTAGTCGAGACCCAGGACATATGATAAGACGAATAAGAATAAGAGTAAAGATACGAGCGTATGCGATGCAATCTGTGAGTACCTACGGGTGCTCACGTATCGATAAGTTACGTAGTACCTCACGGGTACTCACGTATTTTGACAAGTCTGTCTGCGAATAAGTTACGCAGTACCTCTGGGTACTCCTGTCTCACGATTCGCTCACAGCAATTACTGGGTCCTCACTGTGTCTGAAAATGTTACGTAGTGCTACGGGTACTCGTATTTAATTAAGTTACGTGCATCTCCCGATTTGGTTAATGGTACACATGGGTACTCACGTCTCTGATTAACTCTGTCTCGATTAAGATCATAGTACCCTAGGTGCCTCTTGTACACAGTAAGCTCGTAGTCTTCTGGTGCTCCTGTTTTACGATTAAGATGCAGTAGTACCCTACGGTACTCTGCGTATTTCATCAAGGTTACGTAGTACCTAAGGGTACTCCTTGTATCACGATAAGTCCTTGTATGCGAATAAGTCGCAGCGAATGCATACGGGTAACACATGTATCACGAATAAGTCACGATCACGATAGGATTCGTGAAATGCGCAAGGGTACTCAGCCCATTTGAATAAGTCTGTAGTACTACGGGTACTCATAATATCTGAATAAGTCCACATCTACGATCTAGTTAAAGTAAGTACTACGGGTACTCTATTATCCCAGAATAAGTTACTATCACTATTATATGATTAGGATTACATAGTACCTACGCGTACTCATGTATCCGAATAAGTTCCCGTCTGGCCTCGATTAAGTTCCCGTAGTACCCACGGTACTCCCATATTTGATTAAGTTCTGGTCAGATCTTATTAAGTCCCGTAGTACCTACTAGTACTCCCGTATTCCATTAGTTCCTCGTAGTACCTAAGGGTACTCTTTGTCCTCAAAGAATATTAAGTATAAGTTCGTAGCACTACGGGTACCTCAGACGGTAAAGCAAGTACCAATTCAGAAAATAAGTATAAGTCCAAAGAGTACCTACGAGTACTCCCGCATTGATAAAACGAGTATAAGTCCGCAGTACCTAAGGGTACCTCGTATCCGTAAAATAAGTATATGTATCTGCTCGATTGCACCGCGCATGGACTAATGTCCATACCGATATGTATCCTCAGATACGTCTCTGACTTCGCATGCGGATATCGATTATGATTAGTTCTGACTTATTGTACCTACGGGTACCTTCGCACAAAGATAAGTCAGTATAAGAATAAGTTCGCGAATATCGCATAATGCTCGCACTTCGGGCGATACCTACGTACCTCCGAATAAGGGTAAACGTCGAGTATAAGAATAAGGTTCAGAATCTTAATGAGTCTTGAAATAACATAAGTCCATGATATGAATGCATGCAATTTCTCGATATTTGTTATGGTTATACACTTCTATTATAAATTGTGTATATGCATGGTAGCCAGAGTAAGAAATGTTTCCTAATTGCCGCAGTTTAGCACGGGTTTTAACCGTAGGTACGTGAGAAGACATCAAGAACATCCGCATACAACCAATAACACACTTGTAAGGGTTCACTACATGTAGGTTCCGTGCTCGATTTGTAATGTAAAAGTAAAGTTTTGTATTTGTAAAATGGGACTTCGCTTATATGTATATAATATTTGATTCATATAGGATGTGGCCATAACCCATGTGTAACGGCCGGGTTTTTAAAAAAAAAATCGTGTAAAGAGTCCCAAGATTGGGTCTCGCCCCGAAACCGTTCGGATCCTCAGAATCGGGCTTCGACCGGATTCGGGCGTGACAAGTTACGCTTGCAACCGAGCTACCGGGCTCAGCTGTGCTGGCCCGGCTATTCGCCTGGAGTCGTTAAAACTCTATGAACTGAAGCACGGGCCCCGAGCTACATGGCTCCATGGCTACTTGGCCTTTTAAGTCGTTGTTAAACTCAGAACCGAGCCACGGCTCCTAAGCTACATGGCTCCATGGCTACTTGGCCTCTCGAGTCGTTAAGCCTACAAACCGAGCCACTAGGCTCTTAAGCCACACACCTCGTGGCTACTGGGCCTGAGTCAAGTAAGCTCGCGACCAAGCCACGGGCTCGAGCCACATGGCCCGTGGCTACTTGGCCTTTGAGTCGTTAAGCCTATGAACTCCAGCTACTAGGCTCCCGAGCTGCATGGCCCTGGCTACTGGCCTTGAAATGCAACTCGCAACCTGAGCTACCGGGCTCCTAAGTTACATGGGTCCGGCTACTGGGCCTCAGCTGTTATGCTCGCAAACCGAGCTACTCGGGCTCTTGAGCTACATGGCTTCAGTGGGCTACTTGGTCCCTTTGAGCCGTTAAACTCCTCGCAAACTAAGCCACCGGGCTCCCCGAGCTACATGGCCCGTGGCTACTGGGCCTTTCTGAAGGTTAAACTCCTCGCAACCGAGCTACTCGGGCCCCGAGCCACATGGCCCCGTGGCTACTGGGCCTCCCGAGCTGCTAAGCTCCGCAAACTGAGCCACCGGGCTCCCGAGCCACATGGCCCGTGGCTACCGCCTTCCTTTGAGTCGCAAACTCGCAAACCGAGCTACTAGACTCCCGAGCTACATGGTTCGTGGCTACTTAGCCTTCCGAGCCGTTAAGCCCGCAACCAAGCCATCGGGGCCTCCCTGAGCCATGGCTCCGTGGCTACTTTTGGCTTTTTTTGAGCTATTAAGCCTGTGAACCGAGCTACCGGGCTCCTAAGCCACACACCCGTGGCTACTCGGGCCTCCCTCTGGAAGGTTGCTTTGCAACCGAGCCACTGGCCCCGGTTACACGTGCCCGTGGCTATCACCCTTTGGAAGTTGTTGCTCGCAAACCGAGCTACCGGGCTCCTGAGCTACATGGCTTCGTGGCTACTTGGCCTTTGAGCCGTTAAACTCCTACAACTAGTGTTTACTAGGCTCCTGAAAAATACGGGCTCCTTGGCTACTTGGCCTTCCCGGAGTCGTTAAGTCATGAACCGAGCTACTCAAGCCACCTACATGGTCCGTGTGGCTACCGCTCTTTCGAAATGCTTAAACCTCGCAAACCGGAGCTACTCGGGCTCCCGAGCTACATGGCCCGCGGGCTACTTGGCTTTTGACGTTATGCTTTGCAACCGAGCTACCGGGGGCTCCCGATCTACATGGCTCCTTGGCTACTTTCTTAGCCTTTGGAGTCGTTAAGCTCGCGAACCGAGCTACTTCAGGGCTCCCCGGAGCTACATGGTTCCGTGGCTACTTGGCCTTTCTGAGTTGTTAAGCTCTGCAAACTGAGCTACTGGGCTTCTGAGATATATGGCTCCGTGGCTACTTGGGCCTTGAGGCTCATCACTGAGATGATAACATCAGCCATTTATCTTATTGAGAGATACATTTGTCTGAGGTCTATGACTAGAATCATACATTTATGTTTGCATTCCTACGGGGTCTGACTTTATCTGGGACGGCCACCTTAGAAACCTTTCATGTTGCACTTCGTGTAGGACTTGCGACACTGAGGCTGTTAGAGGGAAGCACCGCAGAGGCAGCTCACTCACGCGCCGGCAGCCTCGGCCGAGGCCTGCCCCTCTACGATCCCCGGGCGTTCCTCGCCTCGACGAGACCGCCGCTTTCTCTCGGCCCCTTCGGGATCTCGCCCCTGCCTCGCCTTCTTGTGGCTTCGTCTTCTCTCGCCTCGCTTCTCTTTCCTTGAGCGTAAGAGCCTTTGCTCGGGATGTAGAGGGCTTCTTCACCTTTGATATACTGTTGGGCGACCCCACATGTTTCGTCTGAGGATTCTGCAGATAGAGAACATTAGTCTTTCGACCGCACCCTAGCCCCGCAATGAAAGCAAAGAACGACGAACTCGGCCGAGAATATCCACCCTTTAGCGACTCGCTATGGTTAAACCTTGGAACATATGACCAGTCGTCTTGAGAGCCTCGCTTTATGGTCGAAGGTGATCACTCGGCTTCCTCGTACGCCCTGTTCGATGAAGTGGGGTGACGAATGCGATGGAAAGTCTCCGGTGGAACGATGGAGATGGAAGACGGCTGAGTCCGTTAAACCGTGCCAATGTTGGGCCCCTTTAGTGTGATAGCAAGGCTCAGATCGCAGAGGTCCTGAGATCCGCGTTCCATCCGATTTTGCACGCATTGAGTCAGTCTACGGGTCTTCGCCCGTCGAACGCCCCGATCTACAAGACATTCCGAACTTCGCCAGGGAAGACCCCGACGTAACAGAGACTCGATTTGTTGCCCAGCATGGCCCATGAGACCGGAGCTCTAATTCACCGCTACCTTCACGGGCTGATTGGCCGGGATTGTCCCTGAACTTTTACTCCCACGACCTCTCCTCGTTGCGCTCCTCTCCGGGGGGTTGGTAAGGATCATGCTCCCTGATGTGGCTAGTTTCCCCTTCTCTATCTACTTCTCGATGAGGGTCGAGGTGTTGCTCTTCTCGGGTAAATGTGGGCTCGGGGTCTCGGGGCCCGTCGTGCTCCTGTGGGCGTCAGATTACCGGTGAGTCGCTCCAAATCCTCACAGTGTTAGCTGGTGACTGAGCGCCTCAACCTCGTCCCGTGTTGGCCTCGCACTGCTCTAACGCGCCCGAGAGGCCTAGCTGTCCACATCGCTCGACCGCCTTGCATCCTCGAGGGATCGATGCTCGCGCTTTTGCGCTTTAGAGCGATAACATCACGAAGAGGTCATCTTTATTTGTAAAGGAACTATCGCTGCTACTGCATCATGGCTAAACCGATGATGCTTTTCTACAGAACTGGGTTGGAGCTGTATTGAATGGCCGGGCCGGTCTAGCTGATCTCGCACGCCGGACTTCGCAAAACAAGAAACAAAAAGGATCTAAGCAGAGGTTCGCCTATCGCTGCCTTCCGATGCCTAAGTCATTCTTTCCCGGGAAAGAGAAGATCAACCGCTAGTGGGAATGAAGTGTCGCGGCGTAAGTCCGTACCTTTCACCGATGGGGCGGCCCGGGTATTTATAATGGATGATCACGACAACTTTCCTAATGGACGACGATATCAATGATCTTCCTTATCGGAGGATGAAACTATTCCCCACCGGGTGAGAGATTTTCTTCTTTATCGTGAAACCATTAATAAGGGATAATTGATAACTTTCCTAGTTGGATGATGATACGATATTCCTCCCATCAAGTGAGAGATCTCTTCTTCCTTTTTATCATAACCGATTAATAAGGAATAATTGATAGGCACAATTAGGAAATATTATGTTTTCCTAATTTGTGGAGATCGTATTTTCTTTTAATACGAATTTTTGATTACATTACCACTCCTTGAAGTAGTGAATTAAATCTGTTTTGAGCCTATATTTGGGGGATGTCATCAAGGGCCCAACACTGGTACTAGGCCTGCTTCTTAATCCCTTCTTAAGCCTGGCATTTGGGCTCGTGTTCTGGGCCTACGCGCCTATTATTTTAAACCCCATCAAATATCATATCTTTTGATTACCCCTAATTTATCTAAAATTATAATAATAAATCATTTATTCTAAAATTTAAAAAAAAATTAAAATATTCTTCAAAAAATATTTTTAGAAATTTTTAAGTATTTATAAATATTACAACCTAAAAAATTTATTTCTAAAAGAATTAACCAATTAAACAAGAAATAAGATTTTTATTTAAAGAAAAAATAAGGTAAATCTCTTTATTCCAAAATTATTTAAACAAGATATATTAAAATATGCTTCTCTATAATTACTTATATGGAAATTAATTATAAGATTATTACTTAAAAAATAATAATAAATCAATTTATTCCAAAATTATCGAAACAAAATATATTAAAGTATTATTCTCCATAATTTATTTGGAAAGAGTTTTTTTTAGAAAATTTCAAGTATTTATAAATATTACAAACTAAAAAATATATTTCTTAAACAATTGAACAATTAAAAAAGAAATTGGATTTTTATTTAAAGAAAAATATAATAAATCCATTTATTCCAAAATTATCTAAACAAAATATATTAAAATATTATTTTCTATAATTACTTATATAGAAATGAATAAGATATAAATTATTTTATTATAAATAAAAATTTTTACTTTAATTTTAGATAAAATGAACTTATTTATCGGATATATTAAATTTATTTATTGGAGATATCAAAGAAATCATTTTTTATATTATTTTGTTGTGATTATACTTTATAACAAAACTCTTATGGGTTTATGGATGCATGGAAGAAGGTGATGACTCTGGTTATGCAAAATTATATATCACGATAAGTAAAAATACTAAACTTTTTATATTATGTTCCTAATTAGTATATATATAATAAAATAACCATTCACTTATAAATTTAAATTTTTGTTTATGGTGTCACTTTCAAAAAATGACAATATAAATCTAAAAAAAAAAAAAAATCAATATGATAACACTTTTCAAAAAATGACACCGTAATATAAACGCACGCCAAAACCCCAGCCCGCTTGATCACCATCAACCGAAGTGAAACCTGTCTCATATCACGACTACAACGAAGAAACGACCCTACTGCGCCATCATCCATACTGGCCCATACGGTTTAAAAACCATACATTTCTATAGATCCTGGGCGAGCTATTAAGATCACCTAATACAAAACATATATTAAAAATTTATCTGCTTTGAATGATATACACACTGAATCAAGGCCACATCCGGTCCCTCGCTTCATAATTCCGCCCCTAAGGAGCGGTCGTCTCGCCCATACCCGGCTATGTCCCTCGAAAGGGGGGTCTCACGACGGGGTGAGCTAATGCCCAGTAGAGGTAAATCCTATAAGGGCTACTCCTCACCTAGGTGCACATACAAATGATCATTTCACAGTCAAACCAACAACCAATCCTTGTATACATGTTGTCCTATCATGGAAAAAAAAAACTACATGCATGTATGAGACAACACTCTACATGCCCCATGTACAGGGTCAACCTCCGACCCACCACCCAATGCAAGTGCTAATGGGAAATCAATCCGAGTCAATCCCGACTCCCATCTCACAACCCGTAGTCTATGTAATATTTATTTAATCGTTTCGTGTCTTTTTGGGCAACAAAACTTTTCGGGGTCTTACCGTGGGTCTCTTACACCCTCTAACATTTTTCGAGCTTTCACCACTAGATACGTTGTCTAACTGTGTTCTCAAAGCCACCCGAGGGGGTGTCTATCCCCTACTTGCTACGCCTGACACTATTCATTTTCTATTTTCATTTAACACTGTGGAACTCAATTGGACTTCATCCCATCCACACGATTCAGCACCAAACGCAGTGCCAAATCAGTACCATGTACACACACCGATGTAATGTGGTGTTACCGCACACTAATGCAATGCAATTTGTGCCACTACACTAAAACTCATGACCAATGTATGAAGACCTCTACATGGATATTCTACACCGTACATTATGTGTGTGCTATGAACACTCATGTCTAATGCACACAACATTTCATATATTTAGTTCAACATCAATATACATGCAGTCATGTTAATATTCCACACATTCAAATCAGTACATCACATAAGCATGCACTACATCTTTTCCATCATTCAGTCCATTCATGTCAACACATCATTCGCACAGATAACATAATTCCAACCATTACTTAGACAAGGCAATGTCATAACTATATCTCCTGCCGAGACATAGTATGTCAGTCATACAACCCAATGCATATAATTATTTCCATCTTTATCTCACATAATTTCACGTATTCAGCATGTTATTCAATTTATGGCAATAACACACATTAGCCATTCTTGGCCATAAATCCGACCATGCTTGGCCTTGAAATAATCTGGACTTAATCCAAAAAGTCCAGTTTTTGTAAATACCACACCAAACATCCAACACGCAATTCCCTGCTCAAGCCATACGCAGCCCCAAGCATTTCAGATATAAACCGATTCCAAAAACAGAAGTTCCGGAACCCAGAACAGACCATTCCTCAACTGTCCGTGACCCAGCCTAATGTTTAGCCCAGGTTTTGGCTGATAATTTATCTATTAAATCTAGACTCAACGTAGCTCAGAGTCCAAGAATGTGCAAATCGAGTCTGTGACAGGAGTTATGAACTCGCCTTGCTGATGTACCGATTCACAAGGGTGTGCGGAAATTTGGGCACACCCGTTTGTCATTCTGCTCGGGATTTTACTATCTCGGAACACAATGTTCGATTTTGGACAGTCCCGAAACCTCATGAAACCGGTCTTTGACCATCACACAATCACAACCAAACCACATACATCTTAAATTCACCCTGAAATAAGGCTAAATCGTTAGGCCATTACGTGGCCCCTAGGCGTAAAATAACCAAATTAGGAGGAAACCTACCTCTTGTAGTGCAGTTGCGAGTTCTTTGTCGTCTGGGTCTGCTCACTACGCAACACTCCTTCCTTTTCCTCTTTCTTTTTCCTCTCTTCCTCCTTTTTCTTCTCCTCTTTTCTTCTTCCCTTTTCTTTTATTTTCTTCCCTTTCTTTTTTCCTTTCCTCCCTTTCTCTTTTCCCTTCCTCCTCCTTCTCCTTGTTGCTCTACGAACTGAATTGGAACCCCATATATATAGGCTTCAAAAGTGACATGCATGTTGACACATGGCATGCCATGTGTCACACATGGCATGCCATGTGTCACACACACATGGCTTACCATGTAACACCCCTAAATATACCCTAATGCTTTTGACATGTTTAGGGTATTTGTAGGCATAATTTGAATGTTTCAGAATTTTAAATGCGAAACATGGAAATTGAGAAACTCTAAATTTTATTAAGACTCAAGGACAAATTTGTAATTTGGCAAAAAGGATATGGTTGGGTAAGATAAGAAGAGTGTGGCTAAATTTTAATATAGCATAAGTTGATTTGAGAAAATAAAGAAATTTGAGGGACTAATGTGCAACCAAAAGGGAAATTAAGTATAAAGAGGTGAAGACCAAGTTTGTCTCATGTTCAGCTGGGGTGGAAAACCGTAGGAAGGCTGAAAGAGAAGAAGAGAAGTAAGAGGAAGAAGAAGAGAAAGTTAAGAGGGAGGAGCCAAAAGGCAGGATTTCTAAGGATTTTTTGACTTTTGAATAGAGGATACATGTTTTGGGTTGTGGAGCAACCTTGGATATAAGGATTTTTGTTTGGCATTTGATCTTTCTATGGTTTTGCTAGGATTTACCATAACCCTAGATTTCTTGAAAAATAGGCTGGTAAAACCCTAAATCTGCACAAGATGAGTACGAATCCTCCCTGAGGTTGGATTCGGTTTAATTGCATGTAATGGAGTTTGGGTTTAGAACAAACCCTAATTAACCTTCATGTTAGGGTGTTAGATTCATTTTAGAGCTGCTTGGGAGTAATTCATGATAGGTTTTTGGTGTAAGATAAGTATTGAAAGATGATTTGAGTAGAATAGAGGTTACAAGATGAATATGGAGTGGTTTTGATGTGTGTAATGAGTATTGAGTTGGTTTGGGGAGAAATATATGGAAAAATGGGAGAAAAAAACCACCATTTCGGGCATTGAGGGTTGGTACCGGTACCAAACAGAGTGGTACCAGTGAATTACAGTAAACAGTCAACCTGTACCCAGATTTGGTGCCTGCACTCTGCACCCAATGTTCTCGTTTTGGACCGTTGTTAGTATTTTAACAGAACTTAGTCATTTCTATCCGATTTGAGTGATTCAAGTGGCGGTTAAACGACTGAAAACAAATCTCGAAATAGGTACCTTCAAATTATGACTCTATTTGGCCCAGAAATTCACTCAAAGTGGGGCTATGTTCAAGCTAATTTCTGGTTCGGTTTTGAACATAGAGTAGTCCCGGTTGTTTAGGACATATCTTGAGTTTCGGTGCTCCGATTTGGGTGATTCCAGTTGGAGAAGAACCCTTAGCACCTTAGGTTCAAAATAGTACAAAGAACCGATGTCAGGTATGGAGTTAAGACCCCTGAAAATGAGTATTTCAAACTGTCCTTAGTGTAATATGGGCAAAATGACTAGTTTGACATGAAAATGCCATAACTTGAGTTTGGATGATTCAATTGGAATGATTCCAATTTCTAAGTAAAGTAAATTCATAGAGGAACAAGAATACATGAATCATGTGTGAATACATAGGTGTCATACCGCATAAGTATATGAAATGCAATATGTATGATGCTCATTAAAACAATGAATATGATATGAAATATGAAAACGAACTGAAACATGAACATGAACATGAAAGGCAATATGTCATGAACACATAATGTGGTTACATACGATTATTATCACATATAACCAAAAAAGATAACAAATGATATGAAATACATGAATGAACAAGTGATAGCCAATTAAGAAGGCTATGAATAGATAAGGACCTGGTAGATCTACATAAATGATAGGAAGACAGAATGTGATTAAGATAGGTTATGAGTTCTAGCATATGATAGTATGACTACCAGACCGAAGAATGAAAGAGTGGACGTTCCGACGGCTGGGCTTCCTACGCCCCCGCTAGTGCTAAGGACACTTCGTTACGTGCGTACACGCCCGATCGGGTGCTTTGGCACTCGCTATGCTATGGTATCATGCACAAGTACAGCACGTTCGACCTAAGGCTTCTAAGACTCCCGCTTAAATCCCACGACACTTATGTTACGGGCGTGCACGTTTTGATCGGGTGCTTCGCACCCCGCTAGTGCTACTTAATACTGGCACGTGCAAGGTGCACGCTCTGACGGTTTCTAAGACTCCCGCTAGTGCTACAACACTCTGTTACGCAAGGTGCACGCTCGGACAAGATCGCACCATACCTTTCTGGTTCCCGTGTAATCGTGGTCCATCTCATTCATGGTTCCCAGTCTAGGTAAACGACTATAGATATAAAAAGTACATGAATAAGACCCAGTATGCTTAGCATACTTTTGTACCGTACTGTGTACCCTTGGGTACCATATGTTCCGATTTGTATAACAAAGTCATGAAACATGTAAAAAGGAGACGACCGCATAATTCGACATGAATATGTATAAGTCCGAATATGACTTTATATAAACCTATATAAATCTATTTGTTTTGATATGTCTAACTGTATGAACTCGGTATATGTATTTGATGTGATCTGTACCTATTACGGACTAATGTCCGTATCTATATAAGTCTGATCTGACCTTGTATGTATTTGATATGATTATGATCTGTTCCGACTTATAGTACCTACGGGTACCTTCGCATAAGAATAAGTCTTGTAATACAGGCATAAGATTTGTAATACAAGTATAAGATCCGTAAGACAAGTATATGCTCCGTAATACAAGTATAAGATCCGAAATACAAGAATAAGCTCCATAATACAAGTATAATATCCGTAATACAAGTATATGCCCTTAATACAAGTATAAGATCCTAGATACAAGAATAAGCTCTGTAACATAAGTATAAGATCCGTAAGACAAGTATATGCTCCGTAATACAAGTATAAGATCCGAAATACAAGAATAAGCTCCGTAATACAAGTATAAGATCCGTAATACAAGTATATGCTCCGTAATACAAGTATAAGATCCGAGATACAAGAATAAGCTCTGTAACACAAGTATAAGATCCGTAAGACAAGTATATGCTCCGTAATACAAGTATAAGATCCAAAATACAAGACTAAGCTCCATAATACAAGTATAAGATCCGAAATACAAGAATAAGCTCCATAATACAAGTATAAGATCCGTAATACAAGTATATGCTTCGTAATACAAGAATAAGATCCGAAATACAAGAATAAGCTCCGTAAAACAAGTATAAGATCCTTAAAACAAGGATATACTCCGTAGTACAAGTATAAGATACGAAGTACCAGTATAAGTTTTGTAGTACGTACGGGTACCTCAGTAAAGGTCTAAGCTCCGTAACTCCTACGAGAGGTCCGGAGGCATTAGTCTCGATTAAGTCTGGGCGTAGATGTCCTCAGATCTCACTACATATACGCCCCGATATAAGAACAAGTATGTGTCCTGTGAGAGACTTGAACAAGTATACGTTCGCTTATAAGTACGACATGTGTATATGTCGCTATATGAATCGATGAAAATTCGATATATATTACCGCATATCTATTATCAAGTATATACCCTATAAATGAGTAATAGTGCATGTGTTTCAGATAAGTTATATGTTTCACTAAGCTTAAGGCTTAGCACGGGTTTTTAATTCGTGGTAGTAATAGAGAAGACGTCCAAACTTCCGCATACCGTCGCCACACTAGCAGGGGCTTACATGTAGGTTCCGCGCTCCGATTTGTAAATGTAAAAGTACGCTAGATATGTAAATGGGACTCGTGGACTCCGTATGTATATGACACTGTAACAGATCACTACTATGGTAGTTTTATTTGTATATGATATTTTGATTCAGTTATAAGACTTGGGCTCACCAATGTCCGAAAAAGTAAAGAGTCCTAGCCAGTTCGCGCCCCTTCTTCCACAATGTTTTGCAGGGTCGGTCGTGACATGCATAAACACTTACATGGCTCGCCATGTGTCACCCACATGGCTCGCCACGTGTCACCCACATGGCTCGCCATGTGTTGCTCGACACCGTTGCCTCGAAATACATGAAATTCTGACTATCTCGGAATTCAACGAAATTCGACTGGGTAGTTGGATTTCGAGAGACGATTCCAACTGTAATCCGTTTCGTCATCTGAGATCTAGAAAAATCTCAACTTTTCTCTGGACTATTCCAGTAAATTACCGTTTTACAACCTTTTTTCTGAAAAAATTAAATTTAAAATTTTCACTGGTTTTACACCCTCTCCAGCCAATTTCATTCGAGATTTTCGCATACATACACATTCAAATACATGCATATGCAACAGTCATTTAAAAAATTAATGACTGGAAAACACACCTTCCCCGTCGAACAAGAAGGGATAGTTGGCGCGCATGGTGTCCTCCCCAGTGGCCCATGTCGCGCAGCGCCTCCCGCTCAACTCCTCGTGCGGCCATTAACACATTTACAAGCCTCACGATCTTGCCACACAAAACCTGCTCTCGGCTATCCATGATACACACTGGTCTCTCCTCGAAGGTCCCATCCGCATCAACAACAAGCTCGCCCCAATCCACTATATGAGTTGGATTTGGAGTGTACCGAGAATAGACATGAAACACTCCCACGAACGCCGACAAACTCGGGCGCAACGCTAACCGACACGCAACCACGCCCACCCTCCCTCGAGCACCTTGAAGGGTCCAATGTACCGGTCACGCCTTCCTCGTCAGTCGACCTCGATCACTCTCCTTAGGCACACCTTCAAGAAGACATGATCAACCCGCCCCGAATTCTAAAGGTCGCCGTCGATAACAAACAACTCTTCCGGCTCCAAGCAAGTATAGACGCTCCGATCATACCCACCTTTCCGAGGTAAGGACCAAATCGGACCCGATGAGCCTCCCACCTCCGTCCAACATATCAATGATCGACATGCCTCCAGAGAGCCTCAGGGTTTCATCCAATACTCTGTCTATAATCGGTTATTGTAGGCGAACCTCTACCAAGGGCAAGTGCTCCTCCTACCACCCTTTGAGATCCAAAGACGATGTCGCAAAGATGTCCTCTAAAATCTGAATAATCTCATTCGATCACCATCCATCCGAGGACGAAAAGTGGTACTATCTACGCTTGTGTCCCCATGGCCTTCCGAAACTCTTCCAAAATCGAGTCAGAAAACCGAGGATTCCGGATCCAATACTATGAAGACGCACCACGAATTCGTACTACCCCGTGATATACAATCCAGACTCCTCTAGTGTGAAGGTTATTCACACGGCCAAAAAATGTGTCGACTTGGTGAGTTGGTCCACTATAACCCACACCGCATCATGCTTCCGCGATGTCCGTGGCAAGTGAGTCACAAAGTCCATCGTGATGTTCTCCCACTTCCACTCCGCTATCTCCAATAGCCGAGTACTCGCTGGCCTCTCGGTGCTCACGACTTGTTAAAGACGAAGACAATCGACGAACAAAATCCCCGACATACCCTTTATCCCGTCCGCACGCCAAGTAACGCAGTCACGATACATCTTCGTGCCACCTGAATGCACAGTGAATTGGGAGCAATGGAACTCCCTAAGGATCTCCTTCCTCAAATCCGTCAACTGGGGGACCACAACCCTTCCCCTATACCAAAGACTACCATTTGTGTGGATGGCCCAGCCTTCGTCCATTGTACCTGACTGTACTCGGTCCCTGATGGACACTAGTTCTACGTCCTGCCCCTATGACTCTATCACTCTACTCAATAGAGAAGGCGTAGCCATCAGACTCCGCAAGGTACCTGATTCATGCCACAGTATGTGTATTGGAATCAACAAAATTTATATCCTAAGCTCCTACTGCCGTAGCAAAACTAACGCAGATAGCGGTTTCAGGGCCTAACACAAGGATGGGTTTTCTCGCACAAATGATTCATGATTCAAAAATGGTGAATTTTAGTTTGATTTGTTATTTGGTAAAAACAGGGAGCTGACGGTGCAGATTAAAATAAAATAAGTAAATAAAACGTAAATAGAACCCTTAAAGTGTTAAGCCACTGTTTAGGTTTTAAGGCAACAAACATGTCCCTGTCTTTTTTCCCTCAAGGTTGGGGAGGATGACATATAGTCTGCTTCCTAACCCGATCTTTATTTAGCTTTAAAACCTAGACCCTAAGAGTTTTCCTTTGAAAGATGGCATTCGACAGCATAAATGTCCCCAGCAAGGAAACACATCTCAAAAAACACTACCCTACGATAACTATTAGAGACAATCCACCTGGGCCTCAAGTGATCTAGTGAAAGTATCCACTGAACCCAAAAAGCTTGACAAATACACATTAGGGAGAGCATGCTTAAGAGATTTTAACCTAAGGTGAGAAGCAGGACATAAATACCCATAAATGCGTGTGTTAAAAACAGAAGACCAACAGTTTACCTCAACCACGTACCCTCCTTCAAGGAGGAAGAGGTCTAGCTACATCCTTGAGTTGTCATCCTCGTAGAGGAGTGTTTGGTGTAGCCGAGAAAGGAGAGAGAAAAGGAAAGAAAATTGAGAAAAGGAAGCCGCGGAAACCGCCTCACGTCAGATGCCGAACTGATTGATACAAAAGCTTTACAGATCGAGGTTTATATAGTGCTCAAAGTGTATATGAAATTACCAAAAACCAAAACGGAAGGTTACGCGATAAATGAAAAACCAAAACAAATGCAAACAGTGGCACAACGTAAAAAGTGTGAACATAGATGAACAAGCACGGAGGATGCATAGTGCTCAAGTAGGAAAGCGATTCCTCGTAATGCCCATTTTCTTTTGTTTTCGCTATTCTTTCCTCCGGCCTCGATCCGCAATGCCGAGTTGACTTGAATTCTTCAGGCTTGGATCGACTCAATAATTTTGGCATAATTAGCTCGCAAAACCGCAAAATTTGTCACAAAATGCGATCATTAGAATAAGAGGGACCCAATGTGCAAATCGGTTAATTAGGAATGATTAGTACACAAAAGCACTAAACCTATAAATAAATAGCTTTAAAATAGCACTTTGGGGCACTAATCAAGCACTCGAGTCTACTCATCGCACTCATAGTCCGAACTACCCCACTGCTCTTAAGCATCCGCCACTCCCGTAGCTATACTTCAGCTGCAAGATTCTGACTTTCTGGCCGAGTGCATTAGCCGCCACATTTCCCTTACTAGGATGATAATACAAAGTGAAGTCGAAATCTTCCAAAAACTCCATCCACCTACGTCATCGCCAAGGTCCCAACGCGCAGTTATTTACCGCACTATATCTCAACACTCATATAAGTAATGGTGCCAAATCTTTCATATGGCGACACGGCCGCAACCCATGTCACGTAGGGGTAATTCGCTTCTTCGTGATTCTTCAACTGCCAAGAACCATAAGCCACAACTTCTTCCTGCACCGCATCGCACATCCTAGTCCGCCCTTCAAGCATCACAATTCATCAGGTACCTGTCCCCTTTCCGTATTCATTATTAGAATAGAAGCTGAAGTAAGCCTCCTCTTTGGAACGCTTGCTCACATGAGTCATCCCACACAAACTTGACCCCCTTCAAGGTCAATCTCGTCATAGGTGCAACTAACCGGGAGAAATCCTCTATAAACCTCTTGTAATACCCTGCCAATCCCAAGAAATTACGTATCTCGAAGACTGACTTCGGTCTCTCCCAACTCATCACAGCCTCAACCTTCCTAGGGTTCACTGACACGCCTAAAGATGACGCCACATGTCCTAAGAAACCCACCTCTCAAGAAGCCAAACTCTGCACTTACCGAATCTCTAGCATACACCGATGATCCCTCAAAAGTTGCAGTACGATTCCCTGCCGATCCTCATGCTCCACCTCCGATTGGGATTAGATCAAGATGTCATCAATAAAGACCACCACAAACTGATCTAACTAGGGCTAGAACACCCTAGTCCATGAATGCTGCCGATGCATTCTTCAATCCAAAGGGCATCACCGTAAACTCAAAGTGCTCATATCGCGTCCTGAACGCTGTCTTACGGATGTCTGCCTCCCTAACTCTCAACTGATGGTAACCAGTGCAAAGGTCTATCTAGAGCATACTGCACTCTCAATCGACAAATGTCATCAATCCTCGATAATGGATACCGATTCTTGATTGTAACCTTGTTCAACTGTCTATAATCGATGCATGGTTGAAGGGTCTTATCCTTCTTCTTCGCAAATAGAACCGGAGCACCCCATGGTGAAGTGCTCGGTCTAATCAAACCCTTGCCCAGTAACTCTTGTATCTGGACCTTGAGCTCCTGTAACTCAACCGGCGCCATCCTATGCAGAGTCATAGAAATGGGCGACGTACAAGGATGCAACTCAATGCGAAAGTCTACATCCCTCGGTGGAGGTAATCCCGGTAGCTTGTCCGGAAAAACATCCTCGTACTCGCAAACCACCCGAGGTAGACTCATATCTGTTTCACTCGCCTCTCCGTAAGGCTAGCTAGCCAACCTCAACCGCCCGTACATCGCGGAATTGTACACTAGATGCCTATTCCCTTGAAACACAACACAAGTACCGGGTCAATGTGCAGCTGTAACCTCATACGGCCATAATCTATGACAACCTGATGTCAACTGGCCCATCCCGAGGATGACCCTAACTCGACATGTCCATGACCGAAGGTCCACCGCGAGCAGAACCCTGACATCTCTAACTCACATCCCCGACATATCCGATCAATTCGCCTAGTCCCTGTGTGGAACTCAGCGCGCTCGCCTAAGGTCTCAACCTCTGCCCAATACTCTCACATAAGATGCAAGAATAAAGGAATGGCGCACTTGAGTCAAATAACCCTGCCCACAAGCGAAAGAGTAGAAACGCACTCAATCACCGATCGGCAAGGTTCGCCATGGAGTAACGGAGCAAACGCCCCCGAGTCCCCGGCACCGCCTCGACACCAACACCGACCGACCCATACCGCCCCTTTGGTTTCGTCCATGAAACACCCGATGCTCGTCGCACTCGAATCGATAATTGCTCCCCTCGCCCGCCGGGTAAGGAGGAACATACCGGAAGGTCTACTCATGTCCCATCGATGATCGTGACTATGATGTCCCCGATCCCGAAACTCCTCAAAGACCGCGACAATTCCGCCTCATGTGTCTCTGGCCATGGCGTGGAAACATGTCATCTCGCCCACCGACCGGTAACCCAACCTGCTTTGGGCCCTATCGGGTCAGGCTCCCACTCCCCGAAACCCCGTGGAACGGTCCTCTGCTTCTTTCCCGAGCTTAAAGAAGAAGCTTGGCTCCCCCCTCTTCTTATTACGGGCACCCGCATCCCGGAGGCTACTAGCGTCATCTACCTCTCGCTCAATGATCAAGGCTGTACTGACCATCAAGTCCATATCCTGTAGGTTATGTTCCTACAATCTTGCCCCGGATGGACAACTTCAAATTTCATCCTCGAACTTCCCCGACTCGTCACACAAGACCACATAATCATCCCCTAAACGTATCAACTCGCGACCGCTACGCACTGAAAGTACGCATATCGCCCCTTGTCTCGCCTAAGGAACTCTCGAGCCTTCATGTCTAGCGTGTCTGAAGTACTTCCCATGAATAGTCCGCTAAAATCATCCTACGTCATAGTCTCCAAGTCCTCCGAAGTCGGACTCCACTCCCACCAACCGACTCACCTCGCTGGAATGAAGCCAGCAAAATCTGAGTAGTATCTGAGGTGATCTCCATGGCCCAGAGAATCCTCTCAATCTGACGGAACCAATGGTCGGCTACCATCGAGTCCCCTCCTCCCGTGAACATCGGAGGATGATGTGCCTTGAACCTGTGGAGGTTACCGCACCTCTCGACCTCTAGGCGCATTAGCCTCAGGCAAGAAGGGGCTATTGCAAGACCTATGGCCTCTATGAAGGCTTGCCGACAAAATGTGGCGGTCGACACGTCTCGTGATCGCACCTCACGCCGTCCTTACTTGCCATCTAAACAAGTCAAACAGTAAGTTTAGAATCATTTTCATGTCCTACTATTAGCGCACAAGCCAACCAATAATAGACCTAATATCCCGAACCATCTGTTCGTTTCCCGAACTCCTAAGGTTACGTTTCTCAACCCTAGTGTTCGCATTTCCTATATACATCCTACCACATATATAATTCACGCAATCACACACATACAATCAAAGCATACATAAGAAAACACACAATGCATGCTGTGATCTAATCCTGTCCCATGGACTCCTAGGTAACCTCCTACCTAGACCTTAATACCAAACTATGATTTGGATATCAATTTCCGAGCACTAGGTAACTCTAACTCAAGCTCCAACACCGTTATACCAACATGATGCTCCTCTACACATTAACAAAGATGTCCTGACCTATGCCTCATCGGTTCTAGGTATTTGTATACCTAAGCTTTCGATACTAAGCTATGACAATCCCAAAACCCGGTCCAATTGACCACTCGCCAATCTGCTGAACTCCGTGTGTCTCATATCATGAGACCCATATATTATAAAATGATCCAATGTGTGGCCCATCATCCATACTGCCTTCATACAAGCATAAAACCATACATTTCTATAGATCCAAGAGTTGTTACATCACTCTTAATACAAAATATATATTAAAACTAGTTCGTTCTAATATATACACAAACATGAATCAAGGCCATAGTCCGACCCGCTTCATAATTCCGGCCTCTATGAGCCGTCACTGCACTGTCCCAGACTGAAAGGGGGTCCCACATAGGTGAGCTAACGCCCAAAGAGGGAGAGCAATCCTATAAGGGCTACTTCCCCACATAGGTGCACATGCAAATAATCATTTCACAACAACCAACAAACTAACTGGGTGCATACATGCTTGTCCTATCATGGAAAAAAACTACATGCATGTGCTAGAGATGACACTTACATGCCCTATGTACCGTCAACCTCCACCCACTCACTCCAATAAGTGCTAATAAGGAATCAATACCGAATAATCCCGACTTCATCTCACAACCCGTAGTCTATGTGATATTTATTTAATCGCTTCAGGTCGCTTAGACAACAGAACTTTTCGGTCTACCTGTGTCTCTTACACTCCGGATACATTTTTCTCGGCTTTCACCGATGGATACGCCGTTTTAACCAGCTTTTCAGTTTTACCCGAGGGGGTGTCTATCCTACTTGCTACGCCAGACGCTGTTGTTTTTCCATTTTCATTTAACATTGTGGAACTGATTGAACCGTCCCATCCACACGATTCATTTTTAAGCCCAGCGGTGCCAAATCAATATCATGTACACACACCCATGTAATGTGGTGTTACCGCACACCAATGCAATGCAATTTGTGCCACTACACTAAAACCCATGACCAATGTATGAAGACCTCTACATGGATATTCTACACCATACATTATGTGTGTGCTATGAACACTCATGTCTAATGCATACAACATTTCATATATTTAGTTCAACATCAACATATACATGCGATCCTTAATATTCCACATTCAAATCGAGTACATCACATAAGCATACACTACATCTTTCTATCATTTGGTTCATTCGTATCGACACGTAATTCGAGCATGTATTAACATAATTCCAACCATTACTTAAACGAAGTAATGTCATAATTCATATTCAGTGAGACATATTATGGAGTCATACGATGATACATATAATTATTTCATCTTTATCACACATATATCACATAATTTCACGTATTGTATGTTATTCAGTTATGGCAATAACACACATTCATTGCCCGGCCGCCATCAGACCATGCTTGGCCTGGAAATAATCGGACTTAATCCGAGAGAAAGTCCAGGTTTTGTAAATACCACACAAAACATCCTTAAGTAATTCCTTGCCGGTATACCATTGTACAAGCATTTTAAGATATAAACTTGATTCAAAAGCGAAGTTAGGAACCCGAACGGACCATTCCTCGATTATCCGTGACCGACCTATCTTCCATTACGTTTTGTGCAGCATACATTCTATTAAATTCTAGGCTCACTTGAGCTTTCCATGAGTCTAGAGCATTACAAATTAGAGATTCAGGTGTAGTTATGCGATCCAAAGTTGATGATGCCGATTCACAAGGGTGTGAGGAAATTTGGGCACACCCCCGTTTGCCATTATGCTCGGGATTTTACTGTCCCGGAACACAATGTTCGATTTTGAACAATCCTGAAACCTCATGAAACCGGTCTTTGACCATCACATAATCATAAACACATCTTAGAATTTACTCCCAAATAGATGGCTTAGTTAGTATCACGTGGCTCCTGGTGTAAAATAATAGCAAAGTGGGCTTGCCTCTTGGCACCAGTTGCGAGTTCTTCTTAGTCTGGAGTGCACTCCTTCTGCTTGACCTCCTTCCTTTTTCCTCTTTTCCTCTTTTTTCTTCTCCTCTTTTCTTCTTCCCTTTTCTTTTCTTTTCCTCCCTTTCTTTTTTCCTTTCCTCCCTTTCTCTTTTCCGCTATCTCGCTTCTCCTTGTTTGCTCATAAGGCTGAATTGGAACCCGTATATAGGCTTCAAAAGTGACATGCGTGTTGACACATGGCATGCCATGTGTCCTACGAGCTTTTAATTAATGTCACACATGCATGGCTTTTCCATGTCCCCATTAGCTTGACACATGGCTTGCCATGTGTCGCTCATTTACCGTTGCTTAATCACATTAGAAGTCGACTATCTCGGAATTTATGAAATTATTGTGATTGGATTTCATGAGAGAAGTTCCAATGAATTTTAATCTGTTTCGTCATCCTAGATCTAGAAAAATCCAACTTTTCTCTGAACTACTCGGATAAATTACCGTTTTGCCCCCTTTTTTTCTAAAAAATTTAAATTTAAAATTTTCACGGGTTTTACATAAAATTAGGACCATCTATCGACTCCAACACAATTTATTTTTTTAATTTCATATGGTGTCACTTTTCAGAAAAAATGACACCATAAATCTAAAACTAGCATTCTCAATTAAACATTTTTTATATGATGTGTCACATTTATGAACTATAAGTCATACAGTGTCATTATTTTAACAAATGACACCAAAAGTAATGACACCAAAAATTGTTTTTTGTAGTAGTGATCATTCATACGTTTCCTTAAAATATTGGTTACATTTATGTACTTTTTATCATTTTTTAGGATTAATTGACATGAATACTCTCAATTTTAACTCATCTTCTTTAAATAGTCCTACTTTACGATAATCTAGGAATAAACCCAGCTTTGATGGGTGCCTTCTCGTTTTGGTCTCTACCCATCACTTGACTACCTTAGGAGGTTAACCATCCTACGCGGCATTGACAGTTATCCCATGTGCACATCACATGACACAACTCTATTCTAATTCCTCATATTCCTATTTTGTTTTGTTTTCAACATTCATTATCTTCAAATTTGATCATCGTCTTCTCCAGCATAATGGTTATCGACTTCTCCATATTTACCTCTCACAACCTGAGCTCCCATTTCTACTAATCATAATCTCCGGCATATACTTCTCCAGATTTTTCGTCTTCTCTAGATTTATCTCTCAGGTACTAAAGCTCCCACTCCTACTAATCATCATCTCCGGCCTCCGAACATCGTCTTCTCCACATTTTTCTCCCACTGTTACTAATCTCCATATTTCAGCTTGATCCAACACCTACAAGTCGAAGCTTGGTGCAATGGTGGGTGGCGGCATATTGAAGTTCAAGTGAAGTGTCACCACCAAATTGATTCAAAGCTTCGAATGGTCAAAAATGGTTCTAACTTAGGGAAGAAGTTTTACAGGTGCTCATTATGGCCTGTAAGTGAGAAAAATCAAGGCAAAATTAGGGCAAAATCTATTTTTGGATTTTTAGGGCAAAATTAGGGCTAAATTAAATTGGAATTTTTTATGGAAAAATTGGGGAAAAATTAAATTGGGGATTATTTAGGGGAAAATAGGGCAAATTTAAATTGGGGATTTTTATGGAAAAATTAGTATACGGTTTATATAGGGTGCATTTCAATTTCTTTTCTGATTTTGTTTCTCTTTGTTGTAAAGAATACAAACTGTGGTTTTTTTAGATAGGTAGAAGATGTTGGGAAGATCAATATGTCGACTGAGTGAGAAGAATTGCGAAGGGAAGGTGTTAAAGAATGAGAAAATTATTGTTGAGATGGAAATAGAAAAGAAAATATTTGGTGTAAAGGTTAAGAAGTTGAAAATGAAGATAGACGTACTAGAGGAGGCTATGGAAGACATGAGAAATGAGTTGTACCAACTACGTGGTTCAATGTACAAGTATGTAAGAGGGGAGAAGTATGCTTTAGTTGTAGTCTTTATGTCCTAGCTTATATTTGTCATTGTTGTAATGGTTATGAATTAGGATTCATATGATAGTGAATGGTGTTTTGTGATGCAAGATGTGTTGATGGTGGTATTACAACTATAACTTGACCATGTATTATGTACAAAATCGTTATTGAATGAAAGAAAATCCCATTTTGCCTAAACAATTGTTCATTTGTATGCTATAATTCTCTATAGTACTACAATGTTCATATGTATGTTAGATGATTGTTGTATCTAGTTATAATGGTCATGTCTTAATAAGTTGTTACTTCAGCACCTGTTTAGTGACCTTAAATAGTACATGTTTAGTGACCTTAACATACAATTTACACCAAAATAACTAAAGTTTTTGCAAACACCATAATTCCTACCCTTTTATGATGGTCATGGCTTAATAAGTTGTTGCTTTAGTACCTATTTAATGACCTTAAACAATACATGTTTACTGACCTTAACATCCAAAATAAAAAAGGTGTTTGCAAACAACATAATTCCATATAGTTATAATGGTCCATAATACACCAAATAAGCAAAACATCAGCTTACATTCAAAATACACCAAAAAAACTAAAGTTTTTGCAAACACCATAATCCCATCTAGTTATAATGGTCCATAAACATCAGCTTACTTTCAAGATGCTTTTCAAATAACATCTAACAAAATACATCAAAAAACCAAAACAACACCTTACTCCATAATTCCATCACTTTACACCATAATAACAGATGTTTTGAAGATTGAATATAACATCCACAATCCATCCATCCTAACAACATAAGAACCTAAATATGAGAAGATGACTAATGATTTGTAAAAGCTTGGATACCAATTAGATGATCATATGTTGTTGTTGAAGATTAGTAAACAACCCTTGGTCCCCCTACTTCTCTAGGTATATGTACAAAAAAAAAAAAAAACACAAGGTGAGACTCATTGTCTATTTACCAATGGAATCACTTCCAATAACACAAGTTAGAACACAACTTACATTAGTCATTACTATTCCATCAGTTGCAATGAAAACACTAAACCCTTGAGGCACTTACTCGAAAAAGAAATAATTCAATCACCAACTATGCTCATCGGTCACCAATATTTTATAATAGAAGAAATTTAGTGACCTTACATTTCAGCATGCATTCCTTCTACCACCTCTTCCCTCTATGGAACCCCTTCCTCCCCTTATAACCCAACAACCTCTTCCTGTTCTAGTTGGCTGAGTTATAATACCAAGTTGGTTATGAGGAATGGCTAGCTTGGCTTAAAGAAGGTGGTGACCCCATCTTTCCTTGGTCTACCTTTAGGTCTTTTAAGGGTAGGCTCCATAGCCCTATTTTTATCAGGACACTTCCTTTTGGTATGTTGTTTTGATTTACACACACTATAAGCTCATTTTGCTTAGTCAGTCTCCCAGGTTTCTTTGGGTTTTCATGGGGTCTTTTCTCTTATTTTTCCTTGGCCTACCTAGACTAATCTTAATAGGGGGAGGGTCAAGTTGTTGCTTAATCCTAGGCCAGTGCCTCTCACCTACGTAAAGGGGGATGAAACCTGAATAAGCTCTTAGGTATGCCTCCCTTTTATAACAATCATTAACAAAGTCTTCAGCATTCTTGCAAAGGAAGAAATACATGAGACTGCATGGCAATAAGGTATGCCACACAAATCCCATTTCTTGCAAATGCAACTTCTAGAATCCAAGTCTATTGTAAGGTTGCCCATCTTGTGAATCACTTGGAAGATTAGATTAGTGGAAGGCATTGGGAAGCAATTGGCAGCATTTTCTTTTTTTATCTCTAACTTTGCTTGTATTCTAGGGCATACCATAGCAAAACTCTTCTTCATTTCTTATATCTTCAGCACCAACCTCTGCATGAGTGTTGTTCTGATATTCTCCAACATGCATATCAGATTCTTGGTCCTTGCATTAATAATGTAACCATTAAAGGTTTCAATAATGTTGTCCATGATCACATCAACCTTTATTTGTGTCTTCATAAATGCCCTACAGAAGACTTTTGGATTGCTCCCTTTAAAACCAGCAGCTGCAACAGGATTAACTTTCTCTAATTCTTCAATTTCTTCATTGTAATATGCTATGTTATATGCCTTTGCGTTTTAAACCATGGAAACTGTTTATCCCCTTTAAAGCCTTATGCTAATTGGAAAAAATGTACTGGCACTGAGTATGCAGTGTTGACGTAGGAAAGACATTTGCCACAACGGTGTTTCTTAATTGCCTAAACATAACAATAAAAAACAACTAAGTTAAATAAGCCATGTTGAGTTTATGAAATTAAAACAAATAAAGCTAAGATGATTGAATTTGACTTGATGCTCATCAGAGATGAATTCACTCCATTACCTTCATCGATCAACCTTATGACTCGATGAAACCATTCACATGAATCATTATTTTCACCCTCCACAACTGCCCATGCTATGGGGTACATCTGATCAATACCATCCTTCCCCACAGCAGCTAGCAACTTTCCACCAAGAAAAGTCTTCAAAAAAACATGCATCAACACATATGATCTTAAAGATCAAGTACCCTTATTAGTCAAGATCATCACTATTTGAATCTCTCATTAAATGAGTGTAACTAACTAACAAAACTGAAGTAAAAGTGTTTTTGTCTCTTTTTCTTTAGTTGAAAAGATTGTTTAAATCTAAAGGAGTTAAATGTTTTCACTGAGATTTAATAACATTGGGAATGGGATCAGTGTTCTAATCATCAATTTGCATATTGTTTAAAAACAATATAGTTATGGACTTGAATTATGGATTTATCTAAGAGCACAATAGTATAGTCTTGAAATACTTCAAACACTATACATTTGACCATTTAGAACACCATATTCCTACACTGGGTCAATGTGTCTAAACAACTACTTTTAGGATATGAATCTCCTTCTAAGATTTGGTTGTCTTTCTTAAACCAGTACTACTCAACCATTTCTCAGGATTGAAGTCAACTTGCTCCCATAGACAGGATAACACTAGTCTCCTCCAATGTATATGGTACCTCTTCAGCATTTTGATCTATTTAATCACTTCCACCAATAGAGGCACAAACATTCTACCAAAATGAGATGAAACTTTTAAATATTAAATTGATAAACATTAGTGAATCCTTATGCCTTAGGAACCACATGCATCTGTAAGCACGAAAATTAATTTTACGAAAATTAGTAAATGGTAATTTCGGTCAAAATCCGGAATTTTTTTAGATCTCGGATGATGAAAATAACTTCACCATTGGAATCGTCTTGTGAAATCTAGCTACCACATTGAATTTCGTCAAATTCCGAGACAGTCGAAATTTCACGTTTTTCGAGGCACGGAAGATAGTACGGGACACTTGGCACATTTTGAATGGCTCAGGAGGTGCCACGTGTTATGCAGAATGAGTCAAATATGAGCTCAAGTGTAGGCCTGGAGACATAGCTTCATGCCAGAGGTAAAAAGGAAATCGATGGGAAGAGATAAGGTGATAGAGATTGTCTAAGGTGTCGATGAGAAATGGACACTTGGCATGAGACCAGTCGCTCTTGGCCAAGGATTCTCTAACTGGTTTGGGGAGAGGAAAATGAGGATAGCAAACCGAGAAAAGAGGAGAGATTTTAGAGAGAGAGTGTCTGCACTTCTCTCTAAATTCCAGTATTGATTAGGTATCGGTTCTCAAATCGGGTCATAGAGAGAAAGTTAAGTCTACCTTTGCAAGGAGCTACGTAAGGTACACCAGTTTGTGGAGTTTAATGGTCGGAGTGGGGTTCTCTCCTACTTGGTTTAGTCCTTATTTAAGGACCTTGTAAATGGATAGAGATATCTTGAAGCCTGGATGGCCATGTTTTCGGTTCCAAAAGATTTGGACTTAGTGAAGAAATCCCTAGGTAGTTTCTACGATCCGGTGACAAATGGTATTTGTGGCTTTATTAATGTGGATATATTATTGGTTGATTGAATAACATGTTATGTTATTTGTGTGATGCTATGGGCAGTCCCAAGACGGACTACCGGATTTTATATTAGCCCATGTAAGCTAATTTTATGTTATTGTTATGTCTGAATGAATAACATGATGATTGTGCGTATAAATTTTGTTAATATGTACGCTATTAATATATTAACATGTATTTGCATAAATGGCATAATGCATTTCATATGCAACTGGGGCACCCTAGAGCGATGGGTGTGAGTGCATGACATAGGAAATAAATCGGAGGTTGTCAAAACAATAAAATTATATGGAAAGTTGTCAAAAAAATTGTGTTGGAAATGCGTCCAACAATTCGGTCGGAAGGCCCATGGTGTTTGAAGGATACCTAACAAATTCACCTCGGAGGATTGTCAACGATATTTATATCGGAGGTTGCCCACAATTAAAACAAATATTTTTGTTTGAAGGCGGATTTTCATACATGGCATAAGCATGTGTGAGAGTCGGTGAGGCCTCGAGGCATGGGAGTGGGCATGTAGACCATTGGAGGTAGGAATCATGAGATTCACTTGAATGTGTGTGTTTTCCATTGCATGAGCACTTAGGTGGGGAAGTAACGCTGTGGAGATTCATCACTCTGTGGGCTTTGCTCACCCCGTCGTAAGATCCCCCTTTTAGGTACATGGAGTATTCAGGGAGACGGCACTTACTAGAGGTCGCTTTTGAGAAGAAAGCCGACATATGGCTTTAATATATATTTTTGTAGAACATGTATTGAACATTTTAATTGATGCATGTTTTTATAAGAGTGTAATTAACTCTTGAAACTATTGTAATATAGTTGTTTATATTTTGTGATTATGGATGTAGTGGGCTCGCATTAATACATTTTACTCGTGTATGGAATTACCGTGATATCACGACAGCGCGGGTGTGATCAGTCAGCGGGACCCTCAGGATTTGGGCGTCACATACATTATCCTTAGAAGGAACGAGTTAGAGTTAGAACATCATCTATGATTTATCACAGTGATATTTAAAGTATATTAGTTATAAGGGTTTAGCATACCCCCAATGCTACTACTCTTTGTTCTCAAGAACACACTTCTCTGTGTCACTTAGAGGGGTCTTGGAAATCAGAGCACAGATATAGCATCTTGTTAAGTATACTCCACTGATACTTAGAACAGTTCTTGAAAAGAACAATACCAACTACATCAATCCAAAATTCAAACCACAACATTTTGTTTAAAATACAAAATGATAAATAAACACGATGCCTGGAGAGAACCAGCCTTACATTAATGGATCATAAGTAACAATGACTAGTTGATCAAACAAATTCATTAAAACTATAATCAAAACTGAATCAAATGGTTTCTAGAAATATTTATAGTCTCCACTTAAGTTCAAACAACAATGGAGCTTGATATACAAAGATCCCAGCTCAATATTGCAGCTTATATCTTCTGATCTTAAAATGAAAATAAAAATTAAAGGAAGAATGAAGAATAAGTATGTTCTCAAAGCTTAGTGTCTCATGTTCTTCCTTTGCCAATCCTCAAATATCTCCCTCAACCCCACCCTCGATCTCTCTTTTTGTGCCCTATCTCTTTCTATTTATAGGCTCAATAAATGTTGGGCCGAGATTCTAGGCAAATGTCATGGGTTTCAATTTAAGCCCATTTAATTCACTGTCTTGACAATAGTAGCAATTTCGTGACATTACAACATCCTTGTGTCTTCAAGCTTTGTCATGGCATTGTCGCGACGATTGCTGCTATTGTTCTCCATAATTACCTTTTAAGTCTTTGTCGCGACAATCACTTCTAATCTTTTGTCGTCCAGATTGTTGTCATGACACTTCCTTCTTTGTTGTTCAATCCTTGATCTCTAGTAAATTGTCACGATAATGCTGAAGTGTTGGTTGTCTTCTAAGTTGTTGTGAGATTATCACGTCACTGCTGCTTGATCTTTCTCTTGGGTCATTATCGCGACAAACTTTTGGTTGTCGCGACAAATGTTCTCTTGATTTCAGTACTCTTCTCGATGTGTCGTGACAAGTTTAATCCACGACAATCGTGCTTCTGCCTTGCACTAATATCGACAACTTTGGAAATGTCACAACAACTTTCAGTTTGCCTTCCATGGGATTCTTCTCAATATTTTTCACAACAGAGTTTCCATTGTTGCGACATTTCTTCTACTATTTTGCCTTTAGTTTTGTTGCGACAATATTGAGATTGTCACAACATTACATGCTTCCTGCTTTAGCCAAATCAGCTGATTTTCTTGCTCTTTTTGCTTATTTTGCTCTGAACCCTTGCAAAACACAAATCTGGGTGAATATTCCATAATTTTTCATTAAATTGAACATTCAGGTCTCAAATATGCATAAAAATGGACTTAAAATTAGATGAATTTCACATTCATCATAGGCCAGTGGGGTCTTACCTTATAACACTTCAAGAAACCGCTTAGTAAGCCATGGTGACTTCATTTGCTTGTTGGCATCCATATTTATTTAATTGTCATACCATCCTGACTTTAAAACAAACATACCCTCCTTGAGTCCCCGAGGGTGCGCCCTGATCTAAAGGTGATACATTAAACACTTCACACCAAGTCTTTGTTGCATGTTTTTGTTGCTGACAACAAAGCTCACATTTCTACCCTGTGTTATAACAAACTTAGTAACTACCCTCTTAAATGCATCTCTATTTGGAAATCTTAAATCTACTTTCCACTGAAATGTTGAGAAGTCTGTATTCTCATTCGCAACCAATCCCCTACCGCTCATTCTCTTCCCACTTATATCTTCTTCTTCACTGTCAGTTAGAGTGTAAATTTCATCATCACTCTCTTCATAATCACTTACAAATTGAGGCCTACCAGATGGTGACCCCTCCTGTAGTCTGATGCCTCCTTTTTTCTATACTTTTCAATCTACCCTCATTGCATCTCTTTGGTTGTTGACACTAACTCAGCCAATTTGTTATTACACCTCCTCATCTCTTGTTGTCCTACTCCTCATCTTAATTATCTGAACTTTATAAGCACTCCTTCTCAAGATGTGAAAAAAAATTGGCTATCTTACACTGCAAATCTTCTAGATCAACATCACTATCAACATTCTCTTCGTATTCAACCACAGACTCATAAATTGGATCATTATCATCCTCTAAAGAAACCTCACCCACTAGATTATCCCACCCCAAAGGACCCTCAGGTATACAATCATATCATCATAATAATCTAATGGTTGGTTGTCATTTTGGCTTTCAAGTTGGCTTGGTTCATGGAGAGTTGGCTGAGATTGGTTTTCAGGTTAGGTGGATTGATTTTCTTGTGTGATTGGTTGATTTTCTAATGGGGTTAAATGAGGTTCTAGTGCCTTCTCTCTAGGGTTTCTTGTAGGTTGCTTAAGGGTAGGGTTTTTAGGGGAAGGGTTTTCATGGGTACTAAGTGGGGAAGGTTTTTCTGAGGATGGGTTTATAGGGGTACCAAGTGGGGAAGGGTCTTCTGGTCTTTTATATCTACTTGGTCATTGACTCGGTGGGGATTTTTTTCCAACTGGTGAAAGGGTTTCTTTAATAGCTTATGGCCTCTTAGGTGTGAGTTTCCTCTTATGTTGTTGGGCCTTCTTTTTGGGAGTTCCTTGGCTTGATGCACCATCTAAAAGGATGTTAGCTTCAGTAGAGGCATAATTTAGGTTCATGGCTCATGCAAATCTCTGAGTCAGTACTTTTCTTCCCCAAAACAATTTCACTAATTTGTAGCACTTATCATCATAAACCCTCCTTAACCCTTCATATAGACTTTTACCTAGAATCAAGTAATATACTTCCCCACTTTTCATGTATGGCCCACACTTTTTGGCCAATTCTTTAAGCCAGAACCAACACAGTTCATCAGGATCAACATTGAACAACCTCTCTTGACCTCCCAAATACTACAACTCATTTAAATTCTTCTTGAACAGTCAACCATGCCAAAATCGTAATGTGACACTATCCATTTGTTAAAGAATAACCTAATCACAAATCAAAACAACAAATAACTGTTTAAATTAAAAACCCCAACAGCATTCAAACACTAACTACCTTATTATAGAACAAAAAAAAAAAAAAGGAAAATTTGACCTAAATTTTTCAAATTTTAGATTATTCAAATTTCACAGCTTAAAGAATCCCCCACTCAAATAAAATGTAAAATTTTACAACTTAATATAAAAATAGGTGCACACAAAAACCAAGTAAATGTAAAAAAAAAATCCAACTTTTTAAATTTACAACTGATGATGGCCCGACATTTTACCTTGTATGCAATGAGCTAGGTTCAACTGTCATAATGACCCATTTTTCCAACTGTGTAATGTCTCCTCTTACTCAATGATACAACAATGGAAATATTTGAAGATAGCCTAATGGAAACAAAACGAAAAACAAGCCGACCATAGCTAGACAAAGACAACGAGATGAAGACAATGAGATGAAGCTTAACGAGAGGTGAAATCCAACAAAGAAGAAGGGAAGAGAGCTATAGAAGTGAGTTCAGGGAAGAAGAAGGGTCATAGGTTTGTTAGGGCATTAATTGAGTTTTGGAGGGAAGAATGGCACGACTAATTTTTTTTTTTACTCCTTTAGCCAATTACTAGTTGGTCGAGACCAAAACAAGAAGGCGCCCATCAAAGCTAGGTTTATTCCCAAATTATCACAAGGTGAGACTATTTAAAGAAGATGTGTTAAAGTTGGGATTATTCATGTCAATTAATCCTTTTTTTTTATCATATTCATATTATATGTAGTTCGTGACGGAATATATATTAGAATAATTTGGATCGAAAATTTTGATATTAACCTCCAAACGTAGTCATTGATAAATTAGATCTACAAATCCTGCCAGAAATAGAAACACCGTAAGTAGTGTACATGGATACTATTTCTTTTCTCAATATGATCTGATTTACGAAAACCCTAGATTATCAAAATATAACATACCACTGTTTACTTGCCCTAAGCCTTTTATAGTTTGTGCAAGTCATAATGAGCTTTTAAAGAGAGTTGGTCCTTTAGTCCAATAGGCCAACCAAAGTCTTATAGAGAGTGTGTGACTAAGGGCCCTACTACAAATAGTGAACAGGAAAATCTCATTGATGGCATAAATTGGCCCTGTAAGTGAGTAATTAATTATGCTAAGTCGACAAAATTATTTATCTAACATTCTCCGACTTGGACTATATAATCATCAACACATATAAATATTATACAAAACTCACTTATTATAAAATTTCCCAAAACAAAATATCATTTCATCGAAATATATATTGCATGCCGACATGATACAACAACATACTAGACTAGGTAGTAGAGATTCTCTCAGTAAATCTCCTTAACATGATACCATTTCAATTAAGCCATAAACTCGATCTAAGATTTACCTAACCATGTCCAATCCCCTAACATATAATATCATTTCATCTAAGCATATTGTGTATCGACATGATACAACAATATATCCAAACTAGGTAGTAGGGACTCATCATAGCACATGTGAATCAATGTACACATATACATAGACTAAAAGTCTCAAACAAGCCTATGAATATAATGAGCAATAATATGTGTAATAAATCATTTCATGAATAAATAATGATCCACATCCATCAATGTATCAAAAATACTCTAAAGTAATGTCTCGGCATCGATATTCTTGTACAGTATAATAACTCTCTTACCCATAATAGTCTCAACTGCCCAACAATCCCATACGGGACACATGCTCCTCAAATATGCCTATCGGTAAGGCCTTAGTTAGTGGATCTGTCACCATGCTGTAAGTCGGCAACTAAACAATAGTAATGAGGTCCTCTTCAACTTTCTCCTTTACCACAAAATATTTTACATCAATTTACCTTGTACCCGGGGTACCTTTTAAATTATTGGAGAAAGACACCATTGCAGCATTGTCACATACATCATAATAGGCCTCTCAATTTAGTCAACTACTCCCAAATCACGAATAAAATTCTGAAATGGCCCCATGATGGTAGCCTTACTAACCGCCACACATTACCTTCATAGTCGGGATGTTGTCATGAATGCTTGGCACTCATGAGAGACACCGGCTCCTCATGCCATGACAAATATATATACAATGGTAGATTTCTTATCATCCACACGACCTTTAAAATTTGTATTACTATAACCAACTACATCAAGGGAGTTGGTGCGTTGATATGTCAATATATGATCTTTAGTACCTTGAAGATACCTAAAGACCTTCTTAACTGCTTGGTAATGAATAAGACCATAATTTCTCATAAATCTACCAAGCACGCCCACAAAAAAAGCTATGTCAAGTCGTGTACAAACTAAAGCATACATCAAACTATCTACTATTGAAGAATAGCAAATATTTTTCATCATCATCCTTTCTTTATCATTCTTAGGACACTAATCCTTATAAAGTCTCCCACCCTTCATGACCGGTACACTTCTAGGAGAACAATTTCGCATATCAAACCTCTTAAGGATCCTATCAATATAGGCTCTCTGAGACAACTACAACACATGATTAGTCATATCTCGAACAACCTTGATGCCTAAAACAAAATAAGCCTCACCAAGATCTTTCATGTTAAAATGGTTACACAACCATACTTTATCTCAACTAAGTTAATAATAAATAATGTAAAGTATATTCATCAACATGCAGCACAAAAATATAAAACTGCTCGCCTTCATATATATACACTATCAATAACATTCTCTTTAAAACCATTTCTGTATTAACCTCATCAAACTTTATATACCATTGCCTCGAAATACGCCCAAGACCATAAAATCGCTTTGCCAAACACCAGCAAATTACCATTCCCCATTTGTTGGAAGCCAACTAGTTAAACCATATACACATCCTCAAACAAATCACCATTCAGAAAAACGGTTTTGACATTCATCTGATGCAACTCCAAGTCATAATGCGCCATAATAATTCTAAAATAATTCTTTGTGGATACGAGAGAGAATGTCTCTATGTAATTAATTCCTTCTTTATGGTTAAACCCTTTGGCAACAAATCTAGCCTTATACCTCTCCACTTGATCATTTGAGTCTCTTTTAGTCTTAAAGACCAACTTGCACCCAATAGGCTTGCTACCATCTGGTAACTCAATCAAATCCCAAACACCATTTGATGTCATGGATTTCATTTCATCTTCAATTGCATCTAACCAAATATTTGAGTGCGAACTGCTTAAGGCCTACTCATAAGTAACTGGATCTGAATCATCACTTATGTCAAAAGCATGCTCCTACAAGTAAATCTCATAATCATTAGGAATAAATGATCTCTTAGTCTTTTTTTACCTTCTCAAAGTCACACTAGCATCTATAATAGCTGGAATATTCTGCTCATTAACAAAAGGATCATTATGACCAACTAATGGTTCATCAACCACTAGATCAATAACATCTCTATCATGAACAAAAACATTGTAAATGAATACACTTTCTTCTCTAAATTAAGGCTCCCTTGGACCATTACTGACAACAACTAGTGGTTCTCTAAATAACATCTCTAACATCCCACTTGCGACGATGGAGAGCACTGCCAAGTACAGTATTAACTCCAACCGTCCCGAGCACTATTTGATGTCACGAGTTTCATTTCTGTCTTTACATTGCATCTAACGAAAATTTAGTGTGAGCCTTGTAAGCCTCCTCATGAGTAGTGGATCTTAATCATCACTTATGTCAAAATCATGCTCTTGCAGGTAAATCTCATAATCATCAGGAATAAATGATCTCTTAGTCTTTTGTGACCTTCTCAAAGTCACACCGACATCCTTATATTGGAATATCTTGCTCGTGTAGGGATCATTACTTGACCAGCTCTTTGGTTCATCGACCACTAGATCAATAACATCTCTATCATGAACAAAAACACTGGGAATGAATACACTTACTTCTCTAAATTGAGGCTCCCTTAGACCATTATAGTCATCAAATCCAAAATCATCTTCAAAAGAAACAGCCTAGTCTGATTCCACAATTCTGGTAGTATGAGATGGACAAAAGAATCTTGAACCCCTAAATCCTATACAATAGCTAACAAAATAACCATTGATGGTTTTAGGATCCAACTTCTTAATTTAGGGATTATAAATTTGCACTTCAGCTTTGCAACCCCATACACGAAAATTGTACAAATTAGGTTTTCTTCTGAGCACAATTCAAAAGGGGTCTTAGGAACAAATTTACTCCGAACTTTATTCAAAATATAAAGTGAGTAAGTCCTCCAAAGCCACTCCCACAAGTAATGCGGTAGCTAGAGGTGTAACATAGAATGCACCATATCTACAAAGTGAGATTCTCCTCTCGATTATACCACATTCTATTGAGGAGTACGAAGTGTATGTGTGCATCAATGCCACTCCAAATAAAATAAATTGCGAATGGCCCCGAGTTTCGTCAATTCTCATCATATCTAACGTAAAATTCACCACCTCTGTTAGACCTTACAAATTTTAGCTTCTTATTCTTTTGAAGCTTCTGTCTTCACCTTAAACTCATAAAAATGACAAGAATCGGCTTCTCACGGATAAGCTCAACATGTCCATAACTAGATAAATCACCAATGAAGGTAATAAAATACCTATAACCACCTAAAGCAATCGGTGTGAAAGGTCCACTTATATCAGTGTGGATTAGCTCCAAAACATCTCCACACCTTACTATCTTATCTTTTCATACTTTGATAGTTAGCTTCCCTTTCACACATTCTACACAAGTCGATAAGTTGTAGAAGTCAATATTATGAAGTATTCCACCCTTCACTAACCAATCCATTTTGTGCCTAGAAATATGTCACAAACACTTATGCAATAACATTGCGAATTATCATTAGATCTTGGGCCTTTAGAAGCAACAATAGGAGCAACAACAAAATTAACGGAATAATTAAGACCATTATTAAATAAATAAAGTCTATATAAATTGCCACATAAGGTTCCAAAACCATCTACTTTATCATCCTTAAACATTTCAACTTTATTATTTCAAAACAAAAAACTATAACCTTGACTATCCAAAAGGGACATAGATAACAAGATTCTTTTTATTGAAGATCGCTAGAAAAGGTGCCTTAACTTAAAAACATATCCAGTGTAGCTTCAACTTTGTATTCCCTGTATCCACCTTCACTCTTGAGCTATCTCCCATATACACATGCTGCTCAAGGTTGGTTGGCCCCCTTTGACTACAATGAATTAGTAACATGAATCGTTGCTCCAGTATCTAACCACCAAGTATTCATAGGCACATCAATAATATTGGTCTCAATCATTAAAATATTACCTTTCTTCTCCTACCTTCCTTTTAATTTCCAACAGTCTACCTTCTTGTGTCCAATCTTCTTGCAGTAGCTACACCTTCCATTGAAGTACTTCTTCCTTTCTCCCATGTGATGAGCACCATCCTTAGGCCCTTTAGACTTCATCCCTGAAATTTTCTTCCCATTAGGCTTGAATCCTTGTCCCTTATTCTAGAAAAACTTCTTGAACTTGTTTACCTTATGCGATACCATAGCAACATATCTCAACCTATTTAGTTTAATGTCATCCTCCTCCTTTACAAGAATAGCAATCAATTCCTCCAAGCTACAACCTTCCTTCTTGGTATTCAAACTAGACCTTATATAGTTATATTATCAAATTGAGATGAAAGACTTTTCATTATAAAATAGGTCAATAACTTCTCTCTAATGTCCATCTTAAGGCCCTTCAACTTATTAAAATCGGAAGAAAGTAACATAATATGGTCCCTTACTCCTTTAACTCCATCATACTTAGTATTATTCAAAAGGTCCAAGAAATGATGCTTCTCATTCATGTCAAACTTGATAAACTTCCTTCCTATCTCCTCAAGAAGTCTCTTTTCTGTATCCATCTTAAGAATGCTAGCATATACAACTTCATCCATGCAATTCTCCATCATCAGCGATACAACACTTTTTAGAGTGCTTCCAATCCTCATAAAGTTTCTTAACAGCTACATTGCTCTCATCAGTTGGTTTTTCTGGTAAATCTATCTCCAAAGCCAAATCCAATTTCATAAATGTCATATTTATAACTAAAGCCTTCTTCCGCCGATAATTTGTCGTCCCCAATTTCATCATGGTAGTCATTAGTACAGAACATTGAGTCTTCTTGATTTGTGAAAATAACAAAACCGCAAACAAGGCATTTAAATATAAATATATATATATATATATATATATATATATATATATATATATATATATATATATATATATATAATAATTATTTTCCAGTCCCTCAACACAAAACATAAAATCAATATTGTTAAGGTCTTTGTAGCACTAAAAATACCTTTTCGTGGGCTAGGGACAATCAACCAAATAACAACAATCAAATGCATTGAACTAAATTACCGACAAGGTAACTCAAAAACTGCGATTCATGGCATTCAATCAACTTCCATTGTCATTCAAAGCGTCATACAAAGTAACTAAAACCACCGATAGGGTAGTCCAGTTATAAAGACCTTGGTTAATAAGTGAAAGAAAATTAACATAATCACATTTTCATGATATACACTACCTTCAAACCACTCTCCAATTTCTAAAAACCCTAGATCATCAAAATACAGCATACCATGGTTTACTTGCCCTAATCCTTTTATAGTTTGTGCAAGTCATAATGAGCTTTTAAAGAGAGTTGATCCTCGATCAATTGTGACAGTCTTATAGAGAGTATGTGACCAAGGGCCCTACTACAAAATAGTAAACAAGTCAATCTCATTAATGACATAAATTAGCCCTATAAATGAGGAACTGATTATGCTAAATCCACAAAATTATTTATCTAATAGTTCGATTATATTTTTCATAACTTACTAGTTGATCACACATTTTATACCTTATTCATATTATACCTTAATCATTTTTTTTTTTTTATTGGTTACCTTATATTTTCAAACCATGGGAGTATCTTGGGTTAATTAAGTCTTGCGAAGGTATCTTTAAGTCATCCTGTGGCCGAACATATAGCTGAGGAGGAATCACAAGAACAGTAAAACTTTACCATATAACACATCTTCATTCCCTGGCTCGAGCCATTATTGCGCTATTTATATCCATGTCACATTCTTTTTCCATTATTGCAATTTATACACTTAGATAGTTAGATCGATACCTCAATCACATTTTTCTTTATAGTCTTATTATATAGTCTTTTTTTTTTTTTGTAATGCAGTTACTTTTTTCATAACTGCATCATAATTTTTGTCTTAATACCTCGATCAAATACTTTGTATTATAGTCATAAATTTAAATTCTGGTCATATTATTTATATCATAGCCATAATTTTACTAATATCGGTCTTTTAAAAGAGATAAATTTATTGATTTGGGTTAATAATATAATTAATAGAAATAAAGTGCTAAAAACTTTAGAGGATAGCCTTAGCATCTAAGTTCATGCAAAATGATCGGAACAGGCTCTGCGTTTGATAATACAAAATACAGAATACTTAAGATTAATATCTGCGTATTGTGAATAAGATTTGTCTGAGCTCTTTCGGATCGAGCTTTTTTATCATTTATAATGTCAATCTGAAACCCTTGTGTCGTCAGCGACATAAAAGACAAAATGTCTAACTATGACCAGAACAGCAACCAAAACATGGCAGAAAAAATAAAGTCATATATTTATTTTGTTTTATTATCATTATTATTATTTGTCAAAATTTTCATGTCATGAATACCTTTTTCATAACCATGTCATAATTTTAAGTGGAAACAATATTATGGGCTCATTTCAATTTATTTGAAAATTTGAGATCAAAACACATGAAACCATGGTCTGGTCCCGTGTTTTAAAAAATATTTGATAAAAATGTGAAATATTTGATAAAGGTTCTAAAAAGATCTTAATACAACTTCATTAAACCTTATATACTACTATATGTGTTAAATACAACGTTATATCTAAGGTTTATTGAAATTGTACCTAAGGTTTGTAAAATCATTTGTCAAATATATTAATATTTTCTAAATCAGAAGACCTAAGTCCTAACCTTGGTTTCAGATCATTTAGTTATAATTTTCAAATAAATTGAATTGGGGATCCATAAAATGATTTTCCTTTTTTTATGACAAAAAACTACTAAGCTTACAAAAGCTATTGGATAAAAATCCAGCAAACTTCAAAGGTAATATTTATAACATTTTTATGAAAAGTTGATAGACAAATTTCTTAATCTATAATGCATTTTTTTTGTTATAGCAGTTCTATTAGCTTCTTTATAAATATGATGACAACTATAAATATTTAAACCCTCAATAATTTTCATACCTTAATAATTTATTCAATTTTTTTTTTTGTCATAAGTTTTATTTCTAGGTGACATTATTTATACCATTAACTCTGAAGTCATATTTTTGTTTTTATTGTGTATATTGATATTTTACACAAATTAATATTTATAGTCATTATTAACTGTACTCATGCCCCCATGCACCACGTTGTCTTCTTCCATGAAGCCATGCGGAAGTAAATGAAATCGAAGTAAATAATGAGAGAGAAATGGAAACCCTGTTTTTAATTAAATTTAATAGAAAATGGGATGAAATACATGAGGAAAATTACCCTTTCAAAAATAAAACACCAAAAAAAAAAAAAAAAAAAAGAAGAAGAAGGTGTTTTTTGCTAAAATATCCTCTCTCTGCATTCTCCTGAGTAGTCAATAATATATTGTAATCACTCTTTCCAATCCCTGCTTTCTAAAACCCAATTACCAAGAAACTATCATATCAAAAGTAATCTCAAATAAGATCCTCCCCAAATCCAAAATATTTACAAGACGACAAAAAAATAAAAATAAATAAGAAGCTGCCACTTTTTCTTTTTTTTTTTCCTAAATCTGGGCTTTCCTGATGTTTGTTTCATGAAGCAGCCTGGTGGGCTGGAGCCTGGTGCACATGGGCTTGTGAAAAGGGGAACAGTCTGGTTCTGGGAAGGGTGGTGGGGGCAGGCGGTGCTGCGGCGGCAGCGGAGGTAGAGGTGGAGGCGGAGGTGGTGGCGACGCGCTCGCAAGAAGGGCACATGGTGAGAGTGGTGGCGGGAAGCTGCATGTAGAAGGGTTGAGAGGTTTTCAAAGCTCTTAATTCTTGCAACTCCTTCTGTAACCTTCTGTTCTCTTCTGTCAGTGTCTCACAGCATCTCTTTAAATACTCACAATCCACCTCCGTCTGCTTCAACTTTGTCCTGTCAATATTTAATTTAACATTTCATCAAAATCAATTTCGACCAGACCGAACCACCCCCCCTCGGTGCAACTACAGACGTTATTTCTCTATCTTATCTCATAGAAATCATTTCATTACAATACCTTGCTCTTCTGTTTTGGAACCACACTTCTACTTGCCGCGGCCGCAGATTCAGTTGTTTGGCCAGAGCCTGTTTTTGTTTCTGCAAAAACAAAATTCTAATTAATAAAAATGAAGATCAAATGAGTTTTCTTTTCTTTATTTATTTATTTATTTATTTATTTTTGCTCTTTTGGTTTTGAAGATTTGACTTACGGGATTGAGGGTGTTGTGTTCTTTGAAGCTCTCTTCAAGGAAAGCAGATTGTTCTTTAGACAGTCTGAGTTTCTTCCGAGTCGACCCGTTCTCGTCATCATCACTCGCTCTCGACGTCTCTATTTCGTTCACGGTTGCCTCCAAATCTCTCTTGCTTCTTCCTCCATTCCCGCTTCGGTACATAGAAAAATCCATCTGAAAAGACGAGACTGTGCTGTTCGGGGACGAAAGCGCTCCTCCGTCGTCCGCCTCCTCGGTCGCCATCACAGCCGCCGGCAACCTGTTCACGTCCAGCGCTCTCCCGGATCCGTCCGACGAACCTGGTTCAGACATCACTGTGAATCGAGCGCACCCCATCAAAACCCATTTGTCAGAAAGGCGATAAGAATTAAAATAACAGAAAATAAAAGAAAAGATTTGGGTATGGCAGACTAACGGTTGTCAACGAGCCACGGGAAGCGAAGCTGAGAAGAAGGATGGTGGCGGGGAACCGGAGAAAATGGAAGAAGATCAAGCTGAACGGGCGGATCTGAGGAAACCCTCCGGTCATCTTCTCCCTTCTCTGGTACTTTCCCGATAATTAATCCAGTCCCTAAACCCATGCAAAACCCTGCATCTTTGTTGACTACCATCTTCTGTGTCTTGTCAAGAAACGTGAAGGGCTTTGAAGCGTCACCTAAGCTGAGAGCAAGCTCCATCTCCTCCAGCTATGGCTTCCACAGGGCAGGGTTCCCCCAACAACCAGAGAAAGAAAGAAAGAAAGTAAAGAGGGAATGTTTTGGATAGACGTTGAAGAAGATAGGCTTAAAAAAGACCACTTTTGCTATCTTTCAATATATAAACGCAGAGAGAGGGGATGGGGGTTGGGGGAAGAACAGAAAAAGACCCTTTATTTAGCTTGCCTTGTGCGAGTAAAGATTGACCGACAAATCCAAGTTGACAAACGCACGTGAATCTTAAATATACTTGGGTTCATACACGAGAGAAAGAGAGCATAGAGCAGTGCGGATTTAATATTGCTAACGCCATGAACCCCCCCTTTACCCTTACCATATGATATGATATGATATCATAAATCACTGTTGTTCAAAATTATTCAATATTCGAATAATCTTAACTTTTAAGAAACATTCCCCTCCCCTACTCAGTCTTTTTCACGTATTTGTAAATAAAACCCAAACCAACCCCACTCCCCTCCTCCCTATACCACTTTCTTGCTTTACCCATAAGAGACATTCTCTTCATTTCTCATGTATTCTCTTTTTTTTTTCTCCCCCTTTTTTTTATTAATATTTATTTCTACTAGTACTTTTTTGTATCTTATATTTTTTTTAATACCAGATGAATTTATACACATCTTAACTAATCCCTTAAGGGTAATGATCAATTTGGCACACCTTGTATTTGATTTTATATATTTTTATTTACTGATTTAAATTTGATTATGATTAATTAAGTTGGGAAGAATGTGGTTAGGATTTAGTTGACAAAGGGAGGAAATTAGAGGAAAGGGCAAGGAAGATGGATATCATTGAAGGGGGGGGGGGAAGGGGGTGACGCAATTGAAATGAAAAGACCCTCAGGGCTTGGACAGCTGACTCACCGAACCAGACTTCAAATGGGAGTTTTCCAACGTGGTAAAGCCCTATTGGTTGGACCCCAACCAAACTCTCTTCCAAAACCAATGAAAACTTTTGAAGATATGGTCAGATTAGCACGAGATTTTGACCGTAACGGCCCCCATTATGTTTTTACTTAAGCAGACAAGGAGACCATGTTTTACTATTCCAAGGAAAAGTCTTTTTTATTTTATTTAAATAATAATAATAATAATAACCATCATCATCATCTTCATCGTTATTATTATTAAAGCTAAAGCCAGGAAAAAAAAAATAAAGGCCATTAAAAATGTCACTTTGTCCTCTGATCAGCAGCCATCAATCCTTGAAACTATCATAAAATAATGGAAACCCCCTAACCTGGGTATCCAATGAGTGTATTTTATATATATATATATACGTGGGAGTTGGGTGTTTTTAATAAATAATAAATATAAAGAAGGAAACTGAAAGAGGTGGGGGGATGGTCCACGCGCGTGGGATAGCTTTTATAGGAGTCGTAATTAAAATACACATCTAGAGGAGGTGACCAGGTCAGATATGTCATGCTTTTGGGATCATTGCAATAATTGAAGTCATGCAGGCTTTAATGATAAGTGAGAGAGAAAAAGAAAGAGAAATATGACCTAATATCGCTGTACGTGAATTATTGCTACAACAGCATACCATGAAAAATACGCATATTACCCAAAAAAATATTAAAAAAATAAAAGATTAATATTAAAAAAAAATTTACTTAACAACTTGCACCTACGGCTCCACTGCTTGGAAGCCCACGAGTTTAAAAATTGTCTATGTTTATATTACAAAGAATTATCTGTTATATCGTTTAAAACTTGTCTGTTAATGTTATAAAGAATTATCTATAATATCATTTATAACTATTCATACTCAAATAGATATTATTTGTTTCTCACTATTTTGAAATATGTCTATTATATTAAAAAGGATCGTTATAAACTTCCCCTATAATCGAAGTAAAATGTGACACATGAATAGGGATAAGTTTGAAAGGGATTTTTTTTTTGTATTTATTTATGATTTAATTTGAGAGTTAAAAGAAAGGGTTAAGCATGGGGAGGGAGAAGACCCATAATTTTGTCTCCCACATCAGTTGTTAATGTTGTATGGGGTTAATGATTTACCCACTTCCATCATAATTTGTTTAATTGCATACTTATGGTAATGGTTGTTTTTGTTAATTATTTATGTTAAAAGATAGGGAGGTCTATTGGTTCAATCAATGTGAATTATAGTTTGTATATTGGATGCTCAAAACACACTTTTTCTGCAATTGAAATATTTGGAGTGTTGCCAATGATCATGCCCCCCATCCTCACTTCTTTAAATGAAAAGGGAAATCATTATTTCCTCTTATAACTCAACATGCTTCATTACCACTCCCCAGTATCTCTACTGCAATTTTTATTTTTTTTAATTGATTCATAAAATTAAACCCAATTTTTTATAAGGAAAAAAAAATGAAAATTTAAATAAACTGAATGTGATAAAATTATTTTTGACTTTCAACCACACCCAATAATTTGTGTGCAATTGTGTTGAAAATAGGAGCACTAAGGTGGAGAAAATCCTTTTCAAAAAAAAGGTGGAGAAAATCTAGAAAGTCCATTGAAGTGTGCTTGGTCAGCCATGACTCTCTAGTTTCTAAAATCAACCAGCATATTCTAGTGGTAAAGGTAAAGCTATCTACCTCTCCTCTTAACTTTTTCCAGATTTATGGATAAATGTTTGACCCAAATAAAATTTGGGCATGCAATGCATCATCATATGGTGATTCGTTTTTTTGATAATTGCCTCCCAAGTTTGACCTATAGCTTGGTGAAGTTTGGCTGCTTTTTCTTCTTGAACATTTGATTGCAAATTTGATTTTTTATTTTTTTATTTATTTAGAGAAATATGAATGAGGTATAGTGAGGAGAGTGTTTAAAACCTAATCATATGATTAAATCTCAGAAATTAATAATCAAAATATTAAACTAATTAACCGTGTATTGGAATAATCATTATCTCCCACTCCGTTTGGTCATCACAAAACCAAATGATTAAAAAGTAGAATTTTGTTTTTCACTTTTATGAGGTTTTGAACCATCTAATCATGACCAGTTGTAATATTTATCCTTGGTCTATATTCCGGAGTAAGAAAAACCTCAATTCCTAAACCTTATTATTCAATAGTTTCAAACAAATATGTGACAAATAATTATTTTATCATCCAAGCCATTTCAATTTTATATAAATAAAAATATATATTTTATTTTTCAAAATTGTAATTAAATAATTAAAGGATGTCAGAAAAATTTCAAAGGCTGTTTGGTTAGAAGTTGACAGCTCAGCCAGAGTTCTTATCGAAGGTACCATCTTCCCAAGCTGCTAAAATGGCACCCAACGGTAAAGTGAAGCTCGCGAAGTTAAATCGGAGGTGGCGAATCGTAGAGTTTATGGGGTCTTATATTTGGCACCTTTGGAAGAAGATTGGGGATGCAAAATAGCCGTTGATCTGTTGTTTTGGACAACGGTCTACCGGCAGTATGTGGAAATTGAAGCCTGCTCAAATTACGGTCGAAGGGAAAATGACAAACCGAAAATCCTTTGCGCTTTTGATTCTTGTAAACACTGCTTTACGAATCTGAACACTTTGAATGTCATTTAATTAAGCATTAATGTGAGGAAGTCGACTGATCGTTGTGCGCGAGCGTCGTTTGGAGAAAGAAGAAACAGGGGAAGAGGAAGGAAGAGGAAAGAAAAGAAAGGAGAAGAGGGCGGGTATGACTTTTCTCTCTTTAATGATATTTTAAATCAAAAATATCATTAATTGATTAATTTCTGATTTTAAATCAAAATTGTTAATTTATGATTTTTAAATCAAAATTGTTAAATCAAAAAATTGTTAATTAGTATTATCTTAAAAATATCATCAATTTATGACTTGTGAAATTCTGATTTTAAATCAAAATTGTTAATTTATTAATTCTTTACATTCATTAATTCTTTAATGATATTTTATAAATTGCTTATTTTTAAATTGATTATAATTTTTTTAAAAGCAAATTCTTTAAATTCTTTAAGTGTAATAAATTGATTTTCAAATTAAAAATTAGTAATTGATAAATTTTAATTGATAAATTCTTCGTTATTTAAATTGATTATAAATTTTGTAATTGATAGATTTATTTGGATCGTTATCTAAATTCTTTAATTTTTAAATTGAATATAAATTTAATTTTATTTTTGTAAATTGATTAAAAATATTTAATTATTAAAATGGCGCTCGTTTGGCCCTTTCTCAATTGGAGCCAAAAAAATGAGGATCATAGCAATGATTCGAGTGTCGAATGGTATTTGCGTTACGTTTTAACAACCTGCATTGGAGTTGCTCTTAGAACTTAGAATGGAAAAGGGGAAGAAAGAGAGAGAGAGAGAGAGAGAGGATATTGAAAGGGAGAGGTACGAGTAGGAGGGAGTCACGTGAGGGAGAGGCGTGAGTGAGTAATGATGAGAAAAGAGTGGGGCCCAGAGAGGGGACAGCTGTAGATGGTAAAGGGGACAACTTCCACAATTGCAATCATTTGTACCGGGGATCTTCCTTCTCCACACCCTTGTATCTATGTGGTCCCCACCCCTCTCTGTCTATTATTATCACCTGATTGTATTTCCATTTTCTATTGTTCTTTTCTTTTACAAAAATTAATTTTTATTTCAATGAACACATTTTTCCGAGTTATATTTATAATAAGATCCTTTTTCAGATCTCATACCAGGGAGTATAATTTTAAAATAATTACGAATAAATATTTGAGTAATAAAGTACCGTTACTACCACCATAGCGTATGTACAAAATTTATTTTGAATCATAAATTCTAATCATATTTCAGGTTTATTAAAAGTGACAAAACTGTTTTTCAAAAAAAAAAAAAAAAAAAAAGTGACAAAACTAGCAATCCCATCATAGTTAGGCCACCTTGTACTTTTTCATGTCTAACCATTCTTTTCATATAAAGTGACATTCAATCAGTATATGTGACAATAAATAAAACTTATAATAAAAGTGATAAGACATGTAATATCATAACATAAAACATTATGTGAAATAATAAGACTTTTTTTTTCCCAAAATGATATATTTAAAACAATATCAATACAAAATAATACGTGTTTTTTAAAATATCCAAACTAGTATTTATTCGTCAAAACCATAATTAATAATTATGATTTTAATTTTTTTTCAAATTTAAAACTATAATTATCAATTACGGTTTTAAATATTAATTTAGATATTATTTTTTAAAAATATATTAAATTTATATTTTTTTTAAATACATTATTTTGGAAGAAAACTCAAATAATAATATGTTGTTATGTCATATGTATGTTTACTTGGATAAATTATTTAACCATAGGAATTAATAATCGTGTGTACTCTAATGAATCATATTATTTGATAGTAGCAAGCATCTAACGATGGGAAGAAGGCATAGAAAGGCACAAAAACTGTAAGGATAATAATGCATTATTATGGGACAGTAGTAATAATGCATTATTAAGATAAGCATGGAAACCAAAAAAAAAAAATGTAATAAAATATTATGGAAGAAAGTATAACATAACGACGTCGTATTCAGGGGATTGACAGGACAGAGACAGGGATAGAGGAGAGAGAGAAGAGTGAGTGAGAGAGAGAGAGAGAGAGAGAGAGAGAGAGAGAGGCGTGAGGAAGGTGTGAAAGCTGGACAGTCAATGTAAGTAATGATGGGGGAGAGAGTGAGTAAGAAATAATAAGAGGGTAATTGTCAGGTCTGTAGAATATGGGTGTCTTTTCTTTCTCTCTCTCTCTCTCTCTCTCTGTAGAATATGGGTGTCTTTTCTTTCTCTTTCTCTCTCTCTCTCTCTCTCTCTCGTTTTACTACTTTTTATGTAAACTCTCCTCTTCCTTCTCGTAAGGCGTTTTCTTTAGGCTTTTTAGCTAACAGTAATATAGAGCTCATTTGGATTTGACTCCATTTCAAAATCCAACTTGTTCAAAATTCAAACAAATTATTACCCTTTTGAAAATTTCTCCCACTTTCACAATAATTCTTTCTTTTTTATTTTATTTATTTAAATAACAATAATGAGTGAATAAATCCACGGTTGTGATCACTGCAAACGATAAACAGGTCCAAACCTATATATAATGAAAGGAAATAAGCAAAATATATTTTTAATAACAATTTCAAGCCGCTTTTAACCTACTACAACGTGAAAAGTTGAGAACTAGGATGAAATCTTTATAAGTTAATATGCTAGGAACCAAAATTGAATTTTTGTAAGAATAATATATTATCATGTAATATGTAAAAACGTGAATAGAATTTATAAATAGGTAAATGAATAAATAAAAAATTAAAATCAATCAAATAAAAAATGTGGTGTCCTTAAAACCGGACTGGAGGAGATGAACCTAACTCAAGTGCCAAGTGGTCATGGAGGAGACTTTTATAAGAATAAAGTAGTATAATATAATAATGCAAAAATAAAAAACAAATTAATAACGTTTTATATTAAATTCTATTTAAGCCGGTGATTTGTTCATAAAATAGTATTTCATAAAATATATTGTTTTTGAAACGTTAATTTTTTTTAAATATTTTAAAATTATAATTTCATGAAAAATTGAAGAGAAAAAAAAATAAAAAGATAATTTATTTATAGCTTTAAAATTATTTATATAAAAGGTCAAAACTACAAAATTTTAAAAGCTCTAAAAAGTAAAAACAATCTTTTCTTTATTCTCTAAAAAATCTCATTAATTTTTAGAAATTATATCAAACAAGCTCTAATTTTTCTTCAAAAAAAGAGTTATCTTATTTATATTTTGTTCATATTGAATTGAAGTGAGACAAAATTAGTTTTAAAATATGGGAAAATAGATATAAAAAGGGGTGTGAAGCAATAAAGAGAGTCTAGATTAGAGTTAATATCAGCGTGTGATTGATGGATTAAGGATTGAAGTGATGCCTTTATTTTTTAATAATTAGGATTGACTGGACAGTACTGGACGGTTGATCTTCAATTATAGAGTTTCAAATTCCTTTTTAGAAACAAATGATACATATACATTTCTTTTCTAAATATTTACAAAATTAACCTTTATACTTTCTAAAACCGTATTCAATTGTGGTTTTAAACTAGTTTTTTAATTTTTTAAAAAGTCTATATATGTATTTTTTTTAAATAAATTATTTTTACTTTAAACTCTAAATTATAATTAATTATCTTTTGGGGTTTCCTCTACTAGTTTTTCAAATTTGATTTTAGATCTTGACTTTTAAAGTAAGTGGTTATATATATATATATATATATATATATATATATATAATAGCTTTTGCTATAATTTTTTCTATATTAAATATTTATTTATATTATAAAAAGTGGTTAAAATAATTCATTAGCATTACTTATGAAATTTGACTAAATGATTAAAGGTTATAGGAAATAAAGGAAAGACTTAGTTTTAAGTAACACAATACTATAATATTATAATATCAAGTAAATAGATATCAAAATTCATTAGTATTAATAAACTATGTTTCTTATCATTTTTATTTATTTTATTTTACACAAAATAAGAGATATTTAATAAAATTTTGAAGTCATGATATATATAAAAAATCTTAAAGAATATTTTATGTAAATAAAAAGATAATGATAAAAAAAATGAAATTTAGATATTTTAATAACAATGAATCAGAATAATTTATAATTTATGGCCTTTTTCTCATTAAAAATGTTTAATCCTAATTAGTTGTCAATAGTTGATTAGTACTTTTTACCAAAGAGCCTATAAAAACTTATTGAGATGAATTAATTATCATCAAACCCCAACTAAAAGGGAAGGTTAAACAATGTCATAAATGAGAGGAGGAAAAGGAAAAAGGGTAAGGGGACATGATTAAAGGGATGGCTTCATATCATTTAATGATTGCAGAGTCCCTAAATCCAGGGCAGAAAATGGAAATTGAAGTTTGAATATATATATATATATATATATATATATATATATATATATATTAACCACATGTTGAGGATTTTTATGATTAGGAGGAAAGATGATTGAGTGAAGACTGAAGAGGGCATAGACAAGACAGCTTGGCATGCAACCCTGTAAATAGAAGGATCCTTGTCTCTTAGACATCATAATTATTCCCCCTTTTCCCCCTCTCCCTACTCCTTCCTCCTTTCTCCATTTCTCATTTCTCATGCCTTCCTTTCATTATCATCATCATTACCTTCATCATCATCATCATCACTTCTCACTTCTCTCATGCTTTTTTTTTTTTTAATGAAAAAAAAATTTCTTCTCCTTTTCCACATCCATCTCAACCTGGGATCCTCTGTGTGATGCTGCCAAAGATAGAGACAGCCGAACATAAATATATGTTTTTTCCCCCCTCATCATCATGATCATTATCATCACCTACCATGCTGTTCTTCATATTTTTTTTAATGAAGTTTAGGATAAAAGTTTGCTTTTCATGCTTCATTTTTATCAGATTTTTAATCAATTCCTTTCGAGATGTATACATAATATTTCATCATTCCATCTATTATGTCCTTTCTTATTTCCTCCATATTTTACAAAGGTGAGGCTTTGACTAATGCAGGACTGGTGATCTATGCATGGTATTTCAATAAATTAATTCATAAAATATTTGAAAATTTTATTAGAACACATTTTGCGGAGAGACTTTTGTTTGATGTTTTTGAATAAACTTGCCCCATCCAAAGACATGAATACAAGATAATATAATTACTTGCAGAATCATTTAATCATACTATAAAAATTTTAATCTACTAAATCGGGACTATGCCAAAAATACAATGTATGCTGAGGCCAAAGCTAAAAAGGAGAATGATGAAAATCATGAATTTATTCTTGAATGGTTGTGAAAGAAAGGAAAAAGAAATGTTAGAAATAAAAAGGAAGGAGAAGGAAAAACTACAATAACCAGATTATGATTGTTTTGGATTCATGATGATAATAATAATAATAACAACAGTAGAGCTTAGATTCAGAAGAAGCGACCATCGACAAGAGATTTTTACACTGGAAGATGATACATGGGATTTTGGAAAGAAAAGGAAAAAGTGAAAAAGGAAAAAAGAAAAAAAAAAGAAAAAGAAAGGGGAAAATGATAATGATGAAGAGTGTTGACCAATGGATGGCTTGGTTAATACGTTTCCCTCGTGTGGTCAATCATATCACTTCCCTCCCCAATCATTCATTCCCACTCTCCCCATTCCCATTCCCATTCCCTCCCCAAACCCAAACCCCCCCTCCCATCATTTCCTTTTTCTCAGGCTTATTTCCTTCTCTCTCTCTCTCTTTCATCTTCACCTTATCCTCATCCTCATCCCCCACATGATTATCATCATCATGCTCAGTCACACATACTCATCACCAACATCATATCATATGCTTAACCCTCAAGGCTAAAAGGCCCGGTGGTCTTCAACATTTACAGTCCTGTTTGGTCGCAGAGATGATGGAATAAAGAGCCCCATTTTAAGGTTTTCCTCAACAAAAAAAACCCAGCTCAAATCTTATGGGACCATTATTTAAAGTCACAATCAGAGATCAATTCTGGACCTAATTTTCCAATGCCAATACACGGAGTTTCCTGGAAACATTTTCAAAATACCGTTCTGCCATAAAAAACAGCCAACAATTATTCATATGAAGGATGAGGTTAGGCTATGTATCATTCGTCTGCTTGTGATTCTTCTTTGTCCTACACCTAAAGAGACAAAAAAAAAAAAAAAGCCGAAATAATCACAATCAAACGGGTTTTGAGATTTGTTTCCAAGGAGAAGAAAAATGGTAGAAGCAAAAATACACTCAAGAGTGGGCTCTTTGTCTTATATTACGCAAGCCACACTGTCCAAAAAGATAGCAGTATAGTGTTCATGCAGGTACCGAGAATTCAAATTCATGCAAATATTTCAGAGAACCTGTTATTTTCCACTCGCGAAGCAAGACTACAAACTAAGAATCTCCTGTGTGTCTTCGCAAGTCATGCCAAGCACAGCGGTAAAGATGAAAATCTGATTCACGGGTTGTTAAACACTAACAATCATAAGCAATAGAAAGTTCATCTACACTACTAAAGACTCATTATTAAGCACAGATAATAATAGGGCAAACGAAATTCTGAGATACCACCTAAACTTGTAGGTATCCAACAACCAAACGTCAATGTATCTTCAGGAACTACCCAAGAAAAATAACTCTATAGCACATGGGGACTGAAAACTGTGTATGTGTTAAGTGGGCACATGATATTCCTCTAATAATAATAAAAGATTTCAAACAAGGTTCCGAGTCTTAAGAAAACCTGGTGAGCAGATGAAAGACAGGAAATCATAGGTTAGTATTTGCTAGATAATGTGTTTAGCAAAGGTAACTAACTAGCTTAAAAGGCAATCCCAGCATTATTTCAAAAAAAAAAAAAAAAACAAAACAAGAAATCCCAGCAGATGTGTTTCTATTCTTGCAAATCCTACCTTGGGTTTATACCTTTTTTTATAGGTTACCCCGGGTTTATACCTCTAAACATGTCCTCCCTACCTGCAGCCTACAAGAAATTGGATAACAACAAAGCAATCCCTGTTGATAACTGGAGTATGCATTGCCAAAAATCCCATCCACAAGATAGAGAAGTGATGAGACAACAAATGAAGGAATTATAGAAGCATAATGAATAGTTTGGTAGAGATTAAAGGTAGCAATAATTGATGAAGGTGAGTTAGTTCATAGTGTTTGGTAAGATACAGTGAAGAGCATAATTGGCAGATAATGCCAATCTAATTTGGGTGAGTGCTGAATTACAAAGAGGCAATAATTGTGATTTGAAACCACGGCGTTCTACCTTAAATACAAAAACATGATATTTACAGACTTGAACGCGGCAGTAGATGATCAAATGTACATATCCGCAATTTTGCATTACCAAGACAGATGACAGAGTTCGGGACATTTCACAAAGAGATTTTTAATAGCTCACAGACTTTACTAATATAAGCCCCTTGACAGAGTAGTTTCCTTAATTTGACCAAGTCAACAATCAATCATTATAGTAAATATAACTAATGTTCAAACCAAATATTCAGACCTTGACCGTAAGCAGGTGGATGAAGAGGATGGAGCAAAGCAAAGAATTTGGTTAGTTAGTGAAGTGGCCATTGCTTTTTTGGGGTGATGATTGACAAAGAATAAGAAACCTCCAAGGAACTTGGTCTCAGGTTTTTGATCCCCTAATCATGTTTTTGTTACAAGTATGATGTGACCATTAACAACTAGGATTGATAAAGCAGGAAAGAGAACAGAAGAAAGAAAAGAAAAGAAGGAAAGTTTGTAATCTGTAGTGACTATTTTTATGGAAAAGAGGCAACTGGCACTTGGAGAGAAGTTTAACCACCATGTAATAAGTCACTGGAAGAGAGTTCCATGGAGACATCCAAATATACATCCTAATGTTTCAACCAACAAAGCTAAGTGAAATCTGGAAGCTTGCAGAAGTATTATCTTGAGGTGTAGACCTAATTTTTCTTTTTCTTTTTCTTTTTTCCTGGTATAAAATAGAGATCTAAACCGAATAGGTGCCACCAACCAAATCAAATAAGAAGATGTTTCAGGAAGAACTTGCAAAAGGAGTCAAGGGAGCAAGCTAAGAAAAAATGTGCCTGCTTGCAAAAATAAAAAAACATCTTCCATACTTGTACCTTCCTTTGTTGGACAAAAAGGAAGGGATAAATGATTGCCTTCTTGAGGACATGATCAAAATATGTTGTTTTTTTTTTTATCACAAATACACTAGAAAGGCGCATGCCTCGCATCCAATGCTAGGTGAGTGAGCAGAGAGAGCAGTTTGAGTGAGAGTTCTCTTGGTGTTAAGACTAGATGCTACTCTGTTTCTTTCTCTTCACATATATGTGTGTGTGTATATATTCAACAGGCAATTGAACTAGTTACTTCCCCATGAAACTCTGTCATTTCATAAATCAAAAAGAGGGCAACTAATTACTGGTCAAATTAGAACTAGAAATTTGAAAATAAAAGAAGAGAAACAAATCATTGTAATGCCTAGAGTTAAGTCAGTTGACTAAAGCATTGAAGCTATGGAAACAATTGTCTGGTATTCAATAAGTTATGCTCCAGTACCACAATGCGAGGATAGCCTGGTAAAGAAAACCATAGGCATAATTAAGGAAGGAGCAATTAAATTTGATTTAGCTTATGCTGTAAGTTTCTTCCCAATTTTTGCAATAATTGCTCAATTTAGATGAGATTTATTAAAGGCATAATATTTATATTAAATCCAAATCCTACAAGTTAGAACCTCTAGGAGAGTTGGTTATTTCACATGGTCCTGGGTTCGAGCAACCTTTCTGCAATTTATTCCTCATTTGTTGATTTGAAAGTCCATGAATGACTATATTTGGATTGTTTAACTTACCACGTGTGGTTATGAGACTACATGTAAATTCATATTAAACCAAAATCCTAAAAGCTCAACTTTTAGGAAAGTTGGTCGTTTAACAAGATTAAAAGTTGAAAAAACATTTCCTGTTGCAATGAGAATTAAGATCCATAAAGATTCCTAAGCCGAAGAGTTTAGTTCGACAGATTTTGATTTTAGCAGCTCAAGGGATGAATATGACCGATTCTCAGAGAATTGGAAGTAAATCCGGCTTATTAGTTGGGCTAAACACTTTGTTAAGTTTTAAGTTCAGTATAGGATTACATCTTGGTGATATAAATAGCATAGGATATGTGTGTTTGCAGCATATACTTGTGATGTAATTTTTTTTATCGGTATACTTGTAAAGTAATTTAAACTGGAATGGAAACATATTCTTCTTTTTTTGCGTTATCTTCACATGATGTTTATGAAGACAACCAAGTAATCCCAATTTAAACTAATTCAACCATAAATGAAGAATGGTTGCCCCAATGGAAGTATTCCACTCTTTTAGAAAATAATAGAGTATAAAAATTAAAAACATACAGCTATTTGAATGTGAATTGAAATGAACAGTCAGAACTAGCAGTTCTAATGCATGCTTAACTGCGTCATTTCTTGCAGGAAAAAGAGTAAGTAGTTCAATTTCTATTTCAAACGTTATGATAAAAAAGACATTACCATATGAAGGTGTCAGGGGACTGATATAGCTTAGAATGCAAATGACCAAGCTAGTTTGTTGGTTGTGTTGGCATCAGTGAAGGATTAAAGTCAAAATGGTAGCTTTGCAATGAAGAAGTAGTTTCTAGCACAGGCTATATTCTTTCTGACATTATTAGGCAGTTACAAGCAAGGTTGGTTGGCACACTAGATATTGTGAAGAAATGGAACAAATTGTCATTCTTTTGTGCACTAGACCCAGGTAAGGACCATAAGGTTGAAAGTTGAAACCAACTACTTGGATTTTTCTCTCAGTTGAACCAAGAACCAAGATGTATAAGAAAAAAATAAGGGATAAATGAGCCAAACATACAACCAAAAACCCAATTAATCCGGTAACAGCAACTTTATTCTTAGCACACCTTGTAGTTTCATATGCAAGACAAATAGTTATGAGATTGAAAACATGCAGATTGCAGACCATCAAAAGCGAATATACACAGATATATGAACCTTGCAAGATTATGTACAGTGGTGACTAGTAAGCTGGCCAACTTGTTCCATTACAAATTTGATTTGCGATACAGATTGAAAGCATGATCCCCCTTCAGGGAGGACAATGTTGCAAACCATATGCAAGCAGAAAAGATTTAGAAGGTTTTATAAATATCTCAAGGTTGCCAATGGTTGTGGCAATAGTCGAGTAACTTGTAAGATGAAGGCAATATAAAGGTTATTGTCACTTACATAGTTGGTGGATTTATCAAATTGTCCAGCTATTCCGGAATATGAGAATAATTGGGAAAAGAAAAATCTTCTAGTTCAATCTTCTCCTTCTATGTGCACGAGAATCTCCACTGTCCACATCTGAAACTCTTGAAGCATCATTCCGTCTTCTGGAAGATGAAGTAGAAAGAGACACCGTAGAGTCTATTTCAACAGCAGTGTCCACAGTTTGACTCTCAGAGTGTATAACGGCAGCAATGCTTGAGTAAGAATCTCTATCATCAACTGGCGGAGGCTGCTCTTGATTCCTTCCTATAGGTTGGCTTCGGAGATAAGCCTCAAATGCAGATGAAAAAGAAGAAAGAGTGCTAGATCTATGAGCTTGTGATCTTCGCAGAAACAATGATGGAATCCTGCGGCTTTCGGCTGTCTCAGAGTTGTTTGTGCCACTCTGTGTCAAATCCTCCACATCATAAGCGGGCACACCCCCATTCTGCTCCCTGCGAATTCCCCGAGAAGTGAGGAGCCGATTAATCAAAGAATTACTTCTCTCAAGTGCATCACGGGCCCCATCCTGATCCTGATTCTGAACTAAATCCCGGGTTAAATCAATTCTACTTCCAAGACGCCGAATCATTTCTTCAACTGGAAATCCTACATTCCTTTGAATTGTTTGCCTCAAGCTCTCAATCCTCCTTGCCTGTGGCCTAAGAGGAACCTTGAGACTCGAATCCTCCTCAGGCTCCCGGGTACTGTTACCACGACCATAAATTGGGGTCACATTCTTAACAGTCACTTCTCCCTTACACACTGGACATTCTTTAGCATCCGAATGCACATGCAACCATCGGTAAACGCAAGGCCAACAAAACAAATGACCGCAACAAGTTACAACAGGGTCCCTAGCCAAGTCCAAACAAATATTACAATCGAAAAAACTCCCTTCACCACTGCTACACTTTTCGATATCATCCTTCCCACCCAACCCCTCATCCTCTACATGCGTAGTCTTACTTTCACACATTTTGGGTACTTCATTCTCTCTTTCCTCAGCCGCAACACTTCCCTCACCCTCATGTGGTCTGCTCCCATTGCCCGAATTGCCCATCAATTCCATAGACATGTTTCTAGCTTCAAGAGGAATCTGAGCCTGTCGCCACCTCCAACGCTGCCGCATCCTAAGCCTCGAAGATTCCCTAAGTCTGTGAACAGGTTCTTGAACCCAGTCATCCAAGCTCAGTGGCTCATTCGATCCAGACCCGGGCTCAGGACCCGGACCTAGATTCAAATCAAGATTCATTGCGTGGTCCGATGTTTCATCACCCATCACAAATTGATTGACCCCGCACAAAAACCCCCTTGATTTTAAGACGACAAAATGGCGACCTAAGGTGAGCACTTCGCTTCATCAGCCCATCCCAAATCCCAAAAAAAAAAAACACACACACAAACAAAAACCCTAATCTTTGAGCAAAAATAGATAAACCTGGGTCTAGGTCATAAAGATTGTAACTTTATCACACCACTCGCTTCAAATCAACAAACCCAAATCGAAAAAGCCCCGATTTAACAGATGACAGTATTTAAGCTCTACGATTAATAAAGCTGAAAGTATACAATCAAGCATATAAACAAGAATCGGGTTTTGAGGTAGCAAAAAAGGAAAAAAACAAGGTGAAAATTGAAGAACCTGACTGTACAGATCCAAGCAGAGGCAGTCGTGGAGATTCTATGGAGGCTGTCTGGATCAGTGATCTGTTCCTCGAGAGGGGTGTCTGCAGAGTGGATTCAGCTTAATCTAGAGAGAGAAGGAGTGGGTTTGGGTATGAGTTTTGGGTTCAACCCAAGCCAAGAGAGTTGGGAAATTTTGGTGCACCCATCTAAAGCTACAATTTTCTATATTAGGTTTTTTTTAGGTGATTGCACCATGTGAAAAATATAATTAAATATTTATCTCTTTGACCTCAATACTTTATGTTATATGTGGTGGCACTCAACCATTGGTTCCCGCCCTAATCAAATATATATATATATATATATAGAGAGAGAGAGAGATAGACAAGTAGAGATAGTAACTGCAATAATATATTGAAGTAAACTCCCCATATATTCTCCTATTATAATAATAAATGTTTTTCTATTTTCTTAAAGAAAAATAAAACTATGAAAATTAAGTAATATATAGTTAATAATATAATATTCTTATTTAAATCTATATATTTAATAGTAGATCTATATATTTGATATTCTTATTATATTTAAAAAGCATAATTTCAGATTCTGTGATATATTAATGATTATTGATTTGATTTATTATCTACAATAATTATAAAAACACAGCTTTATGCGAATCAATAAAAGCAAATAAACGTCATCTGCGTGATGGCGCGTTATATCGAGGATAATAAATGATCATGAGTTCTGTAGACAATTAATAATAGTGTGTGCAAAAGCGATGATAGTATTATCTTACAGATGATATTAAATCGTGAAAGCAATTGAAAATTTATATTTGTATGTGAGTAGCAGATTTTATTAAAGTAAAAATAATGAAAAGAGATCTTGAATGATGATTTAAGTAGCCAAAAAACTGTAAAGAACTCTGTCCACTTGCTCAAGGAAAAAATTAACAAAACAAGTTAAAAAATGAGGCTAGATTCCTTTTTTGTCCTTGCTCACTTTTATGAATAATAAATAATATTTTTCTATTAAAAATAGGATCATCATAGAAATCTTTTGAAGTGAATCTTCATATTATGAAAGAGACTTAATTATTATTAAAAATGTTAAGGTATAAATATATCAATACAAGGACAAAATAATAAAAGCATAAAGGTAGGAATCCTAAATATCACTCTAATAGTAAATAAGGGAATCCTAAATATCTTATAATACCTTACCAGGAGTAGTTATTAATCGAAATAACATGAATCTTTATTCACATAAGAAAAAGAATTTGGGTGAGATAGAGATTTGGTAAGTGTAATGAGTTGGTGTAGGTGGACACATAGACAACACAGTTTGGACCAGTGACAGGGTCGTAGTGAAATGATAATGTGTATAAGGTGCTTCATGCGAAAGAGTGAAATCTGAGTTAGACGGAGAGATGGAACGGAACCAGGTTGTCAGAAAATAGGGTGGGTAAGATCTATTTGGGACCCAGAAGCTTCAGCAAAACAATTTCACCCATTGTAGTTTGACTATGCTTGATTGCAATGACATGGCCTCGGTCTCGATGGAAGAGCAGACGCTGATCCTTGCTTTGTAGAAATTGAGATTGGATTTGTTTACAAATATCACATAGTCGTTTTAGACATGTTTAGGAGTATTTTGTAAGCATAATTAGATGTTTCGTAGGTTAAATCTGGCTCTGAAACAGAACTATTTACAAGATTTAAGGATAAAATTGTAAATTGTCGAGAGAAGCAAAGTCATAATTGACAAGATTTGAGGGCCAAAGTGGAAATAACATAAGATAAGTTGCAAAAATAAGAGGAGTGGAGGACTAAAAAAGCAAAATAAAGCAATTAACCCAAAAATAGGTTTTGGAGAAGCCAAACAAGACTGAGAGACATTCGGTTAAAGACCAAAATTGGTCTCATGTTTTGGAAGGGGAACAAACCGTATGGAGAGAAGAGAATGGGAGAGGGAGAGAAGAGGAAGAGGAAGAGAAGAAGAAGAGAAGCCAAGCAAGCCAAGGTATGAAACTTTAGATTTTTGTATGGAACTAACCTTGAGTATGGATTCTATTATGGATCATATGAATTTGGTATGGGATTCTAGAAAAATTTATGAGTTCCAAATCTAGGGTTTGTTAGGATTTCATCATAATCAAAGATTTATTGAAGGTAGGGTTGGAAAAAAACTCTAAATGGCACAAGATAAGTATGAAATCATCATCTTAAGGATTGATTCATGTTAAATTGCAAGTAATTGAGTTAGGTTTAAGAACAAACCCTAACAAATCTTTGTATTTGGTTTGTGTATGGGTTATAGCCATATTAGAATGGTATTGGGAGAAATTCATGGAAGATTTTGGAAGAAAGATAAGTAATGAAAGAGGATTTGAGTAGGAAAAAGATTATAAGATGAATTTGAAGAGGTTTTGATGTGTATATGGAGTATAGAGTTGATTGGGGTAGCAAAATATGGAAAAATGGGAGAAAAGCCCACATTCTGGGCAAAATTCGAGCACATGTACCGGTACAGGTTAGAGGTGTACCGGTACACCCTGTTCTGTTTTCCCAATTTCGACTAGTTTTCGTATTTTGACCATAACTTGCTCATTTCTTATCCGATTTGAGTGATTCAAGTAGCCAATTAAAATATACTTCAAGGAGAATCAAACCTAAAGAAATAGACATCGTCAAATTCTGACTATAAGTGGCCCAAAAATTCACTCAAAGTAGGGACATGTTCAAGTCAAATTCTGCATCAGTTGAACATAGAGTAGTCCAGGTTGTTTCGGACGTAACTTGAGTTCCGGTGCTCCGAATCGGGTGATTCCAGTTGGAATAGAACCCTTAGCACCTTAGCTTTAAAGGAGAACAAAGAAATAGTGTCAAATATGGAGTCAAGAAACTGGAAAATTGAGTAATACAAACTGTCCATAGTGTAATCAGTAAATGGACTAGTTTGGCATAAAAATGTCATAACTTTATTTTGGATGACCCGATTGGATTGATTCCAATTCCTAAGTAAAGTAAATTCATAGAGGAATAAGAATATGTGAATGAGGTATGATTTCATAGACAACATACTTTATAAGTATATGAAGTGCCATATATAATAGGCATGGAAACAAGGAAAATAGAAAATCTGATATGTATAGATGTGTTCATGAAATACAAATATGAATATGAAACATGAACATGAATATGAAAGACAATATTCATGAACACATAATGTGGTTAGGAATGCCCCTATTATAAGATAGTAAGTTGTGAACTCATATAATTGTAAAGCGCACAAGACCGGTTGATGAATGACATGACACCTGCAGTACGTGGGCAGGCACGTATAGTACTTCGGTACTCTCTGATTAGTGCGACGGCACTCTCTGATCGTGCTTCGGCACATTAGTACTTCGGTACTCTCTGATTAGTACTTCGGTACTCTCTGATTAGTACTTCGGTACTCTCTGATTAGTGTGATGGCACTCTCTGTCAGTGCTTTGGCACTCCTGCTTTGTGCTACGGCACCTCAATACTGTATTGTACCTTTGGGTACTTATTGTGCTGTGTCCTACTCATTCCGTATTACTGGTCTAGGCAATCCAACAATTATATGATAAGACTCACGAATAATGAATAAGAATAAAGAAATTAATATATTAAAGATCTGAATGTACCTCACAGTACCTACGTATATGTTACGTAGTACCTCACAGATTACCTCTGTATTTGCTACGTAGTACCTCTTGGGTACTTTTGTACACGTAATCTCTGTAGTACCCACGGGTACTCCATTATCGAAAAGAAATGAGTATAAATGCGAATAAGAATAAGCTCTGTAACTCCTACGGGAGTCTGAGATTATAATACTTTGTTATAATTATAAGTTAGAATAAGAATAAGCTCACGTAACTCTACGAAGTCACGAGATGAACATACGTACGTTATAAGTATAAGTTACGCATAAGGAAAGAAACTCTGTAACTCCTAAGGTCAGAATAAGTATAGAATCGATGGTACCCTACGGGTACTCAGTATCAGTAAAAACAAGTATAAATCCGGTAGTACCTAAGGGTACTCTACCGTATCATTAAAATAAGTATAGGATTACGTAGTACCACGGGTACTCGTAGCAGTAAAATAAGTATATGTATACGGTATGATCTTGTACACGCTATGGACTAATGACCATACGATATGTATCACGCATGCGTCGTCGACGCCTTATGTGATACAGTGCCTTGATTAGTTCGACTTATTGTACCTCTGTACCTTAACCTGAGATAAAATCCAAATAGATAGAAATATATACTCCGATAAGATGATTATAATTCCGTAAGACAAGTATAAGTTACGTAATACATATGTATGAGATCTGAAATACATGTATAGGATTACGTAATACAGCATGAGTCAAATACAGTATGTACTCCGGAATACGGTATAAGTTACGTAAGGCCAATTATAGGTTACGTAATATACATGTAAGATCTGAAATATATGTAAGTTACGTAATACAGAGTATAAGATCACAATGCCGAGTATAAGTTTTTGTATTGCTAGGTACTCCGTATAAGATTAAGTTCCGCAAATCCGGTATACGTTAAAGTAATCGTGATACCTTCGGTGCCTCCGAGACAGAAGTGTAAACTCCGTGGGAATAAGTATAAGTTCTATAAACTCCTACGGGAGATATGAGATAGATATAAATACCCATACTTGATTAAGTACCTCTGTATAAGCATAGGTTCTGTAACTCCTATGGGAGATCGAAATAAGCATAAGTCTGTATAAGCCTAAGTAATTGTATAAGTTCATTATGTGAATGCTGAATGTTGATGCATTCTTGTTGTTGTATTTATGTTTACGTATAAGTAACCACTAAAGCGTAAAAACAGCACGGGTTTAATCCGTGTAGGTACGAGAAGACATCGGCGACATCATGCAATTTAGGTCGACACACTTGTAAGGGTTCACTGCCTTGGGTTCAGGTCTTTCTGATTTGTAAATGTGAAAGTATAGTTTTGTATTTATGCGTGGGACTGGAGTTATATGTGTCCTAGATTTTGATGGACACCACTCCGTGGGCGATCTTTAATATATATGATATTTGGATTATGTTATAAGATGTAGGCGTACCACTTTTGGTGCAGATCGACTTTAAAAAAAAAAAAATCAGGTAAAGAGTCCCAGTCCTGAGTCTCGCACCCCGAACTCAGTTCGGATCTGCCAATCGGGTCGGACCGGGAATCGGGGTGTGACAGGATTAGTACCAAGGAAAATGCGAAAAGCATCTCTGGAGGTATGATCATTCGAGGAGAAACCATGTAAGGTTTAAGGAGTGTCTGGAAGAAGCTGGATGCCAAGGGATCTCGTGCCATTAAAATAATGAAGTAGACGTTTGACCACTCCCCAATGATGTTTGGATTACGCATAAACAGAGAGAGTTTATTCACGACAAAGGAAATATCTGGTCGAGTCATCTGGATATGTTGGAAGCCACCAACCACTTAACGGTACATGGTGGTATTAATCGGTGCAGTACCATCATTGGTAGTCAAAGAAGCACCTACGACAAGTGGTGTAGAGACAGGTTTAGAGCTGAGCATGTTGTGTTTGCTTAGAAGATCAATGACATACTTTTGTTGAGATAGTAGAAGGCATGAGAAAGTAGGCAAAGCCTTAACTCCACAAAAGTAAGATAGTATCTCGAGATCCTTGGAGGAGAATTTAGAGTAAAGTTGCCGAATAATAGTATCGACCAGTGAAGAGTCACTACCTGTAAAAATTAAATCATCAACATAGACTAGGAAGTAGAGAAGTGCATTACCGTAGGAGTGAACAAAGAGAGACGAGTGTGCATGGGATGTGACAAAATTGAGAGAGAGCAAGAAAGTGCGGAGCTCCTGGTACTAAGCTCGGGAAGCTTGTTTAAGCCTATAAATAGCCTTGTATAATTGACAGACATGATGCTGATAATCGGCGTTGCACATGCCCTACGGCTATGCCATATAGACCTCCTTAGAGAGATGCCCATTGAGAAAGACATTATTTACATCAAATTAACGAATGCCCCACTTACCGTTGAGAGCAATGCTAAGCATAGTACGAAGGTGACTTGATTTATCATGGGACTGAAAGTCTCGTGAAAGTGAATGCTAGGCTGTTGGTGAAAGCCTTTAGCAATAGAAATGACTTTATATCGTGCAATAGGCGAATCATTGATTACATTTAATCACAGAAACACCCATTTGTTGCCACTATATATTCTGCCCCCCGGAGCTCGGGAACTAGAGCCCAAGTATTGTTTCAAATGAGAGCATCATATTCTTTCTGCATCGCCGTAACCCACTTGGGGTCTTGAAAAGCTTGGACAATAGTGCATCGTTCAAGGAAATGAGGAATCATGGTGGTGAGGCCACATTTTGAGTTAGGTTTGATAATGGCATTTTTTGCATGAGTTTGCATGGGATGATGGTTTGGGGAAGGGGGGGGGGGGAGGGGAAAAGGAATGGACCTAATAGTCTAGCACTACGAGTGGACAGTGTTGGAGATGCAGGTTGGGCAAAGTGATCAAGTCAGGTGGGTGAAGGATACAACAGGTCGGGTGAGGTTGGCTGTAGGGGTAGGGGAGATTCAAGTTGGGCATAGGCAATTCGGCGGGAGGATGGGTGGGGTGATGGAAGGGAATGCAGCAGGTAGGGCGAGGTCGGCGGTATGGGTGGGGGTGTAGGATAGTTGCACGAGGTGAACGACCAAGTTGAGAGTGCAGAGTCTGTGTCTATTATCGGTGTGGCCGAGGTGGATGGAGACGCGAACGGGAATACGTTTTCCATGAACTTGACATGACAGAACACAACATTTTTTTGAGAGTAGGGTTAAAACAGAGAAAGACACTTTGAGTGAGAGAGTAGCCTGGATTTGGGATCGAGTTTGTGGGAAGAATAGGGACTCAACCTGGGAAAGCATAAACAACCGAAGACATGAAGTTTAGAAGACATGAAGTTTGGAAGGGTCAGGAGCTCGGTTAAATAACTTTTCAAATGAGGAACCAAGAGAAAGACCAACTTTAGACATTCGATTAATTAAATAGACAACTGTAGCAAAGGCATACGCCTAGAAGGTTAAAGGAATGGAGGCCTGATGCAAGAGAGTTATACCCTGTTTCGACAATTTGTCGATGCCGGCGTTCAGAGTACCCATTATGTTTAAGAGTGTGGGGAGGGGTAGTGAGATGGGTGATACCATGGGTCGTAAGGAAGGACCGAAGAGCTAAAAATTCGCCCCCATTATTCGTGTAAAGTGTTTTAATGGTGGTGGTGAAATAGTTTTCAACAAGATGCTTGAAGGAGATAAAGGTTGAATGAACATCCGACTTACGATGTAACGGGTAAAGCCAGATGTACTTTGCGTATTGGTAAACAAAAGTAACGTAGTAGTGAAAACCATCATAAGAAGAAACAGGTGAGATCCAAACATCAGAGAAAATGACATCAAGAGGGGAGGAAGAGGTAATGCTTGATTTAGTAAAAGGTAACTTGTGACTTTTATTAATATTGCAGGAGTTACAAGAAAAAGAACATAAATTTTCTTTAGGAAAGGAAATACATAAAACACTAGGAAATTTTCGAAAAATGGGCAAAGACGGATGACCAAAACGACTATGCCACATTGAGATAAGTGAAATCGAGGACCTAACCGAAGAGGACAAAACCAAAGCGGAAGACGAAATGAGGATGGACTTCGGCTAGTAATAGACACCATCTCTACGCCGCCCCGTGTGACAATCCTGCACCTGAAAGAAAGAGCCAAAAATAGGAAAATAATAGGGTTATAGGCACAAAGGGCAGAAATCGAGATGAGGTTTTTAGACATGGCAAGCACATGTAGCACAATGTTAAATAATAATGGAGTAGAGAGAGAGATAAGGGAGAAGGAGCCAATGTGAGTGATAGATAAACCTAAACCATCACCAATAATAACACTGTTCAATGCTATGCATGGCTCATGAAGAGCCAAGGCATGAGATCCATGGTCACATGGTGAGTGGCACCCGAATCAACGACCCAATCCAGAGGATGACCAAGAGCACAGTAATGGACTGCAATGTGGGCATAGGGGGCAGTGAAGGTCGGGCACGGAGCCAAGGCAGGGGTGGGAGGGAGTGGAGGAGATCACAGTCTTTGGGGTAGATGAACCCAAAAAAAAAAAGAAAAAGAAAAGCTGCATTGCTAAGCGAGTGCTTTCGATTACACCTGGTTGACAACGCCCCGTATGACTATGCTAAGCTGGGTCGATGAAGTTAGATGCCACGGAGATACTGGAGAGCATGCCCGAGGTAGGGACCATGTCCGAGTTGAGGCGAAGGAGCTGCTCGGTATTGAGATGGTGGAGTTGCTTGATATTCTTCGGGGTGGGGGGTCGGTCGGGTCCAGAAGGTGCATTCGGTCGGTTATGGTTTCGTCTACGAGTTTAATGCAGACGATGTGATGAAGAGCGAGCAAAGTAACTAAAGCAGTGGCGAGTGGAGCGGTTGGTGCTTGAAGAGGAAGTAGGATTGCGAGTTGGGCCCTCGTAATTGAAAGTAGGTTAACAGACAATTCCTTAAACATACCAGAGTTTCTCGAACTTGTAGGGCATGGGATAAGTTCGAGTAGGTTGGGCTAAGTTCGTTCAAGACACGGATGGAGAGTTCATCAAAGTCAACATGGATATTCATAAGAGTAAGAGAGTCAATGTTGTGTTTGACATCATGCATATAATTGGAAATAGGCCGATTACCTTGTTGAGGGCTGGCAAGATTATGACGATGGACCATGATTCGTTCGCGCGAAGGAGAGACATACGTCTCTCTAGAGTGGTCCACGCAACTCGAGATGTGGTGGAGGTAGAGATAAACTTCACTAGGGTGGCAAATACGGACTCAATAATTGCATTGAGAAGAAATTGGTTTCGTTGGAGCTAGAGAATATGATATGGATTTGGGGAGGGGGCATCGGTATCGGGAAGAGTTATCATCGCCGGAGGACATGACTTTAAGCTGTCGACGAGGCCAAGTAAATCATACCCAAATAGGAGAGATGTGAATTGGAGCCACCACGCAGTATAATTTGTGGTTGTGAGTTTTAGAGGTGCTTGAGGACTGACATTGAGAACGATCAAGTTCTGAGGCGGATGAGAAGGAGGCATGACGGTAGTGGTGGAAGAAGATTCGTTGGCCATTAAGAATGATAAGGGCTAACAAAGAAGGCGGATCATGAACTCTGGTAGTGGCAGCGGGGACTAGGGTTTTTTTTTCTTTTTTTCTGTTATGCTTGGCGCTCTGATACCATATTATAAAAGAGACTTAATTATTATTAAAAGTGTTGAGGTATAAATATACCAATACAATGACAAAATAGTAAAAATATAATGTAAAGAAAATGAATCTTAACATACTCTAATAGTAAACAAGGGAATCCTAAATATTCTCTAATACTTCATTGGTGATGAATAATCACAATCCTACGTGACATTATTCACTAAAAGTTTTTATAAAGAAAATAACAAGATATATAAATCTGAATCAATCAACGATTTGGTATTTGTGTTTTTACTGATGTATTGCTGCTAGTTTAAATTAATAAAATTATTTTTTTCAAAAAAATAAATAAATCTCCATAATATTGTCATAAATATTAAGTGATAACATTAAAATCAAATTTCAATTAAAAAATAATAAACCAACAGAAAACTATTATCCCATATTCTCTTTGAAAATGAGTCCATTAAAGTAACATCATTTTATTTATAATTGTAAAGTTTTCACATTATAAAACGAGTCCATCAAAGTAGCATTATTTTATTTAAAATTGTAAAGTTTTCACATTACAAAAAATTTCATGGAAAATGAATTTGTAATCGTAATATTATTTTTTATTTTATTTTATTTTTATCACGAAGAGGGAAACCACAAAAGCACAACTAAGAATTACACCATCCTTCCCTGGGCCAAGTAACATCCACTGAGTCCTCCAGGAGACAACATTCAAGGGGATTGCTTGATCGAAGTAGAGAAGCCCTTGATGGCTTTGAAGATTCGAGAAATTGTTATTGTTGATGGCATGTCTATAATGAGTTGAATCGGTTGGATCAAGATTGGCCAAACCAAAGCCCCCATTATCTGGACATATTCCTCGAAGGGTAGCCAAGTATGTTGGGTTAAGCAATGGATTTGGACCACCACTCATGTTGAAATTCTCCGGTCTTTTTTCTGAATGTTAGACAATGAGCTTTTCTGAACGTGTAAGTGACGCAACATGTAACGCGCAAAGATCGTTTGTCAAAGTCTCAATTAAAAAATCATAAACACAATTTCAAAGAGATATATCAAAATTTGCTAGGTTTTGATTATTAAATAAAAATAATAATTTCTTGCAAAAGATAAAATGACTAAATATTTATAGAGGCTCAAATAAATCCTTGCTAAACAAGAATCATGCCTAAATATAGAAACTAGAATACTTAATGAACAAGAAAAAGTAATTAATCAAATAAAACAATTAAAAGATAAATACTCTTAATTAAAATAATTAATAGAAGTTCTCATTATTAAAGACTCTTAATTAATTAAAATAATTAATAGGAGTCTTCATCATTAAAGATTCTTAATTGATTAAAATAATTAATACGAGTCCTTATCATTAAAGACTCTTAATTAATTTCCTCATCATTAAAGACTCTTAATTAATTAAAATAATTAATAAGAGTCTTCATCATTAAAGACCCTTAATTAATTAAAATAATTAATAGGTGTCCTCATCATTTACCTCCACTTTCGAAGAACTCATCATCAAGTTATTTATGTATACCTAAGACTCATATATGGCTTGAACAAAGTAAGATCAACAATTGAAGGTTTTTGAAATCTCCATCTAATTTGGCAAGTTAATCACATAAGCATTGTTGTTGATCTTCTTAACAATTTTGTATAGTCCATACTTTCTTTGTTGAAGCTTGCTATGATCACCCATTGTCTTGAATGTTGTCTTCCACCCATCACTTAGACGGATTCTCATTTGATGATAGCCACCCCTGAGGTCAATCTTACTAAACATAACTGCTCAACTCAATTGATCAAGCATATCATCCAACCTTGGAATAAGAAATCTATATCCAATTGTAATTTTGTTGATCGCCTTACTGTCAACACACATCTGCCAACTCCCATCTTCTGCGTGATCAACAAAGTCTAATCGCACACGTAGCTCATGCATCCGAATATGCGCCTTGCTTAGTAATTTTTCTACCTTCTCCCTTAAGATTTTGTTCTCCTTGGAACTCATCCTATAATGAGGCACATTAGGAAGAGAAGCACTTGGAATCAAATCTATATGTGTTGTATGTTAGGCATAGGAGGTAACTCATCGATGTATCCTCGCGAATCACATCATCAAACTCCTCCAACAAAGTCCGCACCCCACTGAATTCCGCGAGCCACAACTAAATCTCTACTTTCTCCTTCTCCTCCACAACCATCAAAGCGATTTCTTTGGTCTCCTACATTCGGCATTACAAGTGAGGATGTCATAAATAATAGTTAGAAAGTTCCTTCCCTCCACTTGTAAAGTCTTGCGTTGGTTCTCACTTTTTGGTAACTGATTCCTCTTTATCAATCTCAAACATTTAGCAGTATATTCATTCATCTTTTTTCTACCATGTGTACATCTCTAATAAGAATAAGAAATATATTGTTCATAGTCCGGAGGCAAAAATCTACCTTATAATAATTGCTTCATCCTACACCATGTTTGAATTGAACCACGCTCCTCTCTCATCCTCATCTCACTCAATCTATCCCACCATACTGATGCTCTCCCTTTGAACCTATAAGCAACAAATTTAACCTTTATGTCTTTGGGCAACTTGGTATATTCAAAGAACCTGTCTACCTCAGTTAACCAATCTAAAAACCCCTCAATATCAAGATTACCATTAAAGTTAGAGATATCTACCTTAAGCTTAAACTCATCATCATGCCTATTGTAATTAAAATTTCAATTCCTTTCAAATCTACCCATACCTAGATTAATTGGACTGACACCAAATTTAGCTCATCATCATTATCATCATCAACAATAGGTCTTCTACATATTTGAGGAATTGGGTCAACTATTGGCCTACTAAGGTTACCAAGGTTACCTCCTTCGCTTGACTCAAGTCGCCTATGTACTCTCAACACCTCCGCAACAATTCACGTAGTTGTCCAAATGAATTTGGCGTCAACTCATCGCTCAAGATTGTGAGTTGACGCTCCGGCCTTCGATTGCAGACCCAAATAGTCAAGAATCCCGATCTTCGCCTCGGGTCGGGTCAGTCATCACCAACACTAGTATTAGCAATCGATTGGGAGAAGCTCGCTCTGATACCACCTAATGTAGCGTGTAACGCGTGAAGATCGTCAAACGACAAATCTCCAAGCAAAGTCTCAATTAAGAAACCATAAACACAATCTCAAAGAGATTTAGCAAATTTGCTAGGTTTTGATTACTGAATAAAAATAATAATTGCTTACAAAGATAGAATGATTAAGTATTTATAGCGACTCAAAGGAATCATTGCTAAACAAGAATCCTGCCTAAATAAGGAAACTAGAATACTTGATGGACAAGAAAAAGTAATTAATCATAATTAATCAAATAAAACAATTAAAAGATAAAGACTCTTAATTAAAATAATTAATAGGAGTCCTCATTGTTAAAGACTCTTAATTAATTAAAATAATTAATAGGGGTCTTTATCATTAAAGATTCTTAATTAATTAAAATAATTAATGTGTTCTCATCATTAAAGACTTTTAATTAATTAAAATAATTAATAGGAGTCCTCATCATTAAAGACTTTTAATTAATTAAAATAATTAATAGGTGTCATCATCAGTAATCCATTATATGTAAAAAGAAACTCGCAAGTAAGAATGTGATATTTTTGTTAGAGATTAATTAATAAGCGTTGTTTCAAAATGATTAGAAATGTGTGTTTAATGAGTATGTATAAACTAATAAAGCAAATATCTATTGAAACTTACAAATAGTTGATTGAAGCTAGAGTTTGACTCCATGTCCTTAAGACGAATTTGCCCCACACTGGTATTCACGATCTATTGACAATCGTCTCCCACGATACAATGATCACTTTCTTGTAATAGTAGCACTCCAAATTACGAGAAACAATGAATCACTTGGTGACTTGAACTCTCTTGAATATAGAATACTTGAAAGAAACTGGAAGAAGTGAAGGGGTGGACAAGAGAATGGATAAAATTGATTGAAAGAAACAAGGGGGCCTTATTTATAGGTTTCTTGGCGACTCTTAGAAGAGATGTGTCTTAAGCACTAGGCATGACTCTTTGACTTGGGATGTGTCCATTAGGAAAGGTTTTACCTAATCAAGGAGTTGTGTCCTAATTTCCATTCACCTATAAATTCCAACAATCCCCCATATGAATGGAAATTGACTTAAAATGCAAGGATAAACTTCAATAACCAAGAGAGTTTAAATTGGAAAGTAATTGCATTAGGATAGGTAGTTTGTGGCTTTGAACATTCCTTAGTGAAATATTATCGGATTTACTAGCTAATCAGTGAACGTGATGTCTTGAACTATTTAGCCGTTAATATAAACCAAGACAATAATATCCACACAATTCATTTCCAAATCACCATTGATTCTCATGGTTGTGTTCGTTTTAGCCTTGAACAATTCCCAGTTTCATGAGTGCTCTAGAGAATTTCAGCATTAAAAATTCTCATAGAAACAACCCCATTTCACTCACATAGGTGATTCCTATGATGAATCTCCTACCATACTCTTCTTGAACTTTTCAAGTTTTGGAATCAATAAAAGCTTAGCTTATCCTAAACACACTTTGTACATAGAGTTTGCAATTTGAGCTTGGTCCATTGGGCTCATCCAACCAACTCGAAATTAGGGCTGGGTTGGGCGCTAATTTTATTGGCCCAAAAAAATCAAGCCAAATTTGACCTGACCCAATTGGCCAATCGGGTCAATTAGCATCAAATCGGGCTGGCTCGGTTTGCCAAAGTAAAAAGAACCCTACTCAAATATCAAACCCTAATTTCTTTTGGCTTTTGCAAAACCACAAATGAGCTCTCTCCTTCTCGGTTCTTGCCGACAACCGTAGGCCTCTAGCCTCCTGCTCCTCGACGACGATTCTCCAAGTGTTTTCTTCTCTTCGTTCATCATTGTTTTCGTTTGATCCTCTTCCTCTATATTTGTTTTCTTTAGAAATCGTTTTCCAGGTAAAAAAAAATCATAACTTATGCTTTAAATTTCTTTTCTAGTTTGATCTTTTTTCAAATGACCTTTTCCCTTGGAATTCTATGTGCAATTTTCTTTGCACCGTTCCACCAGTGTGAAGTACTTAGATGAATTGGCTTTTCCGACTCTTTCATTTATGACCTTAGTTATGTGGAGTTAGAGGTGCTGGTAATGCTGCAGCCAAGGCTTTGTTTTGGAAGTAAGGAAGGGTCATTCCTTTGTATTAGCGTTTGAGTCAGAGCGAGATCGGAATGCGGCTATTATGCTTGCCAGGAGATAGTACGCTCTAGACTGCAATGTAATTTTCTATTGATCTCTCCTTTTTACTTTGATATTTGATCTTTAGTTTTATTAGTTTTCTTTCTTCACTCTAAAACAAATCTGCAACTATACAATTTCTAACTAACAGGTGATGCTTGCTGGCCCTGATGATCGCGCTTAAACCCCTACCTAACTGATTTGAGTTTTGTCAAATATGCGAGTATAATCAGAATTCCAAGGGAGTATTTTTGTGTGTTTGTCTACCTCTTGTTGTTGTAATTGGGTTTTCACTAATCTAGTTTTATCCTTTTAGGCATCATTTTTTATTTGCCTAATCATTTGCTTGTAACAAGTATATCACTCACAATTAATTTGTTCATTTTGTGGCTGATTTGCATACCATATTGCATTCCTCTTGTTCTCAAATCTGGTTCATATCCCTATTTTATTCTTCATTACAACTCTAACTTGTACTGAATAACCAACCATATAGAAATTTGGTCTATGGGCTAAAATGTTTTGAAATAGAATTCGAAATTTTAGGCTTTGTTTTGACACAGAAGAAATTCAGGAAGGGGAAAATGCCCAGTGAAAAATCTTGACAGTCCAACTGCACCTTACTTATAAGTCTAGACAATTGGCTAATGCTTTCAGCACCATTTGGATTTGCAATATTTCCTCCTTTTTATACCAATCTCAATTGCTGGAGAAAGGGTATAGAGTGCTATGATGGTATTGAGTCCAATCACCTTGCACTTTTCTTTTAACTTATTTCCTTAACACTTAGAGTGTTGACAGTAGAGTTGGCATGTGGGAAGCGGGCGTCATTGGCATACTACATGCTACAGCTCTCCACTTGTATGCGGTAACTGATGATTTTAAAATTACATGAAGACAATGATAATGAATTAACATATATAATTATATACAGAGAGAAAAAAAAAATTGGGCACCACTTTATTCCCAAAAAAAGGGTCATTTTTTTTTTAATTTACAGGACATGTCATTTTCAAATCTAAAACAAATTTCAAATAACTTGCAAATGTGTCACACTCCATCTTGATAGTAACCCAACACCATATCATTTAGGTAAGTCAGCTTCAATGGTTCTCTTCAAGCTGATAGGAATCAATGAGATTTGTGAGTATATAAACTATGTGTTGTTTGATTTAGAAAAAGAATATAATAAGGAATCAAAGAAGCAAGGGTGGCTTGTGTTGCAATGCAGCAGAATGGTATTTGATTTAAATAAATGGATGGAGAAAATGAGGGTAGTTTTACTTAAATGCTAGACTGAACCCAATGTTGGAAGGAATACAGTTTTTATTTTCTGGCATGACCATCATATAATGTAGAATGGTTGATCATAAATTTGTAAACCTGCAAGAAATTTGGAATTTCTCCGATAAAATAGTAAATGGTAAATTATCGCTGCTAGTACAAAGTTATAAACTCAAATTTTATCTCATTTATTTAAACGAACTCTCACAATTGGGGCTTGTCTCACGAAATCTGGGCACAAAACAAATTTCGCGACTTCCCGCATAAATTTCGATTTTCGCGATTTTCTGCGAACGTGTCCGATGAACTCAAAAACGGATTTCAAGAAAATATTGAAAATTGGGAAATAATTTAGATAAAGTTCATATAAAATAATTTGAACTTAAACTGAGACAAATTAAATCTGTAAAACCCGAGAAAATTTCATTTTTTTTGAAAAAGGGCAAAACGGTAATTTTGTCGGAATAGTACAGGCTAAAACTTGAAAATTTTCTGTGATCTCTGATTTACCTAAACGTAATTTCATCATTAATCTGCCTGCTGAAATCTAGTTACCCATTCGAATTTCATTGAATTTCGGTATTGGCCACTCTTACGCTGGCGCGACAGATTCTCAAATTTAAACGAGATTTTTACGAAATCTGCAAGAAATAAATGTTAAAGAAAGTTCATATAAGATGATACGAACTCAACCGGTATTTAAATGCGCTGCTTCGATAAAAGCTTTAAAATTAGGTAAAGAGGGACATGTGGCGCAATGTGAGCCACGTGTCCAAAGTGTAATAGGGCAAGAGTTATTTTGAAACAGAAATATCTCTTATTTCCTTATTTTTTTTACGTTAGAGAGAGAGAGAGAAAAGAGGAAGTCAAGCTTCTCTCTTTGATTCACAGGATTTTGTTGATCAGAGTTCGATAGTCCGAGAGTTAAAGCCGCTCTACGTGATGAGAGCTATGCGTGGGTACTGGAATGATAAGATTTCGCCAAGCTCCAAGATTCGGATTTTCATGGAAACCGAAAAAAGGCGATGTCCCAGGAAATCATGCTATTTGAGGTAGAGTTTTTATTCTAATTGCGACTTCGCTTCAAAGTGTACAAAGTGTGCGTTGTCAGCTGAGAATGTTGTCCATTTTTTTTCCCCTCCGACCCCATGACCGTGTTTTGACTATTACTCGCCATCACTCATCTAAATCGGGAAGATTCTAATTTCTGTGCAAACTGCACTTATAAGTAGAATATATTTTTCGAAATAGTCTATCCAAATTCCGACCCCTTTCAATTTTTTAAATGCATTCAAAGTAGAAATATTGCCTGCGCAGCTTTTCCCGTTTTACAAGCTGAGACCCATGACTCCGTGTTTAGCCATAACTCGTCATACCTTCCGAATTGGAGGATTCTAATTTTTGAGAAACTATATTATAGGAGAACATATCTCCTTGAAATAGGTCTATCCAAATTCCAAACTCTTCACCGTAAACGATTCAAAGCTGAGCTTTGCTGCTCGTGCGCTTTCATGCTCGCTTTCTGGTAATCTCATGGCCGTGTTTTGGCTATAACTCGCTACACCATCTAAATTGAGTGATTCTAATTTATGAGTAAACTAGACTTATAGGAGAAAATATTTCCGTGAAATAGGTCTATCCAAATCTAATATCTTCTTTGACTCGCAAAGCTTGGCCAAAGGGGGAGCTATGTTCAGATAGCTTCGTTACGTTGAAAACTGAGTAAATGAAGGTTGTTTAGGACATATCTTGAGTTTCAGTGATCCGATTTGAGTGATTCTAGTTGGAGAAGAACCCCAAGAATCGTATCTTCAAATGAGTACAAAGAACCAGTGTCAAATTATGGATTAAGACCCCTGAAATCGGGTATCACAGACTGTTTCCAGTGTAAGTAGAGTAAATTGACCAATTTTGAATGAAAAGACCATAACGCCTTCACAAAGTCTGCTTCAGGTGTCTGACTGGCAAAGTTCTTACTGAGTCAAGAACCTAGCCATATGCCTGTGGAGGGTGTAATTGGTATCCACAACCTTGTTGAAAGTTGGTGTTTGTACCAAGTGTACAGGTGGGATACAGGGGTCATTTCCTGTTTTGTTTGCCTCCAACTTCGGACGACCATATCTTTCGCGTCCGAACTCTGTTTGGGGTGTTCTTAGACTCTATGGAAAGCCCATTGAGTCAAGATTCTTTCCATGTGCCTATGGAAAGCAGTGGGTGTCCAAAAACTTGCTGAAAATCTATGTCTTGGTGCAGGTTATTTGGTTATGTCTATGTGAATAAATGGGTTTTGATACGGACTATCGCGATGGCATGCTATAGCTATCAGACAGTATGAATTTCCATGAGTTAGCTCTAAGGAATGCTATATGACATTACTTGTTTAGTCATGTATTGGATGAATGTTAATATGCATGATACTAAGGATATCTATAAAGATTGGTATGAAATGTATGGAACTTATATGCTTGTGATATATGTCGCATTTCAAGATCGACATGAAGTAATGATCGATTAGAATGTTCCATGTAGTGTGCATCATACATGTAACATGATAATTTGTAGTGACATGAGCATTGCATATGCAATGTGGACATCAACATATTGGGTGTGCATGGATAAGGGTATTCATCATCAAGTTTGTTTCGTGAAACGTGGTAGTGAGCTCGCATTTCGGACGACGTCCAATAGATGTCTTATCATTTAAAGTCATAAAAATAAATATAAATAATGTGTGTTTGGCGGAGCAAGAAGGGAACCGTTGACCCCCTCAAGTAAAAAGCCTGGAACATGGGTGTAAGAGACCCGTGGTGTGGATCCGAAAGCCATTACGCTCAAAGAAGACACATAGTCAAGCGGTTAATACACATACTTCAAAGGCGTGATGTGTTTCGGATCGACTCCTGGGATTAGCCTAGCCATCGGCACCTCAAGATCTGGCAATCGCAGCAGCACCTCATGAGTGCAGTCATTGTCACCGCGACTGCGTGGTCACACCCGCATGTGCATGTGCAGGAGCCGGGTGGGTGACTCGGGGATGGCATGAAGACATTCCATGCATGACATACCTACATTCATGCGTATTTCACTGACGGTATCGCCGGGTTTCGGATCATTGTATGACTAATAGCGGAGTAACCTCAGGAAGGACATTATCACCGCTCGTTCTACCCCCTGGCCGGTGGGAACCCCTTTCATGTACAAGTTAGCAAAGTACCACCCATTCGGGACCGCACATATGAAGAAAGCCAGATGTGGCTTTAGACCATATTTCGTAGGATATGTATATTAAATCATTTTTAATATATCATTTTGTATAAGAGTGTATAATTTGAATTTTTGTAAACATATCACTACATAGTCGCATGCATAAAAGATTCAGTGGTATGGTTGAATTGTGGCCTAGTGGTCGCTATGACTCATGAATGACTTGTGTGGTATATCGAGGTCTGATGGTCAAGTGTGGATGTACTTGTTATATAGGCTAGCTATGGATGTAGCTTCCCGTACAGAGGAGACTTTGTCCGAATTTTTTGTTAAATTATGGATCGCGATAAATGGGACATGATGATGTGGCTTCGGGTTACTCAATATCCATAGGTTTCCAGGTCGACGAAGAGTCAACTGGGACCCGGACGGTGTCACAAATCGCTCCGTGCGAAACCGACCGTATCAGTCAGACACGCACGTGACACGGGCTGCCTTAAAATTAAAAGATATGTTAAACGAGGGTGGAGCGTAACATCACTCACTTTTCTTGTTTTTATGTGAGACAGCGAGCAAGAGGGAGAGAAAGAGAATCCAAGCTTTCTTTCAATGATCCATAGATTTCCTTTGGTCAGAATTCGTCGGGCCAATAACTAAAGTTAATCGCCTCGACAAGGGCTAAGCGTATATACCAAAAAGAAGGGATTTCACTGAAGATTCAAAGGAGGAGATTTGGAGGAATTCAAAGTTTTCGGGTTTAGGAGGTGTTCTCGAGACCTCTTACCATTCTACTACGCTATAAGAGGTAGGGATTCTTAATACTTTGGTTTATTTCCAACTTTAAGGGTTGTTTGACTTCATTTACACCCTAGGGCCTTTTTTTTTTTTGCCCCATTTTCCGCCTCCCCTAAGGTCAGTTTCGACCGATTTTTAGCTTGTTTAAAGGGTTGTTGGCAATATTTGCATTTGTTAAGTCCTGTTTGTGGCCGGCTTTGTATGCTGGCTTGGGATTCTTTATGGTATGTTCAAAGAAGCATTTAAGGGTCGCTTGCCCATTTTCTCCGACATAAGGTGTTGTTTCGCTGATTTTTGGTACCGCTTAAAGTGTCATGGCACGCTAGACTCATATTTTAAGGCCCGCTTGCGGGCCACTTTGTGAGTTGGTTTAAGGACATAAGCTAATGTCCAAAAAATTGTTTTTTTAGTGGGTCAGTTGATAAAGAGAAAATTCTGACCGTTAAGGGCTTGTCTCTGCCGCTTTTATGGCCAAATTAAGGGGGCTTGTTTGACTTGTTTTTATACCGAAGTTAAGGGGTCGTTGTTGTTTTCGTATTATACATATAATTTGCCTTATGTTAAGTGTGTTATCATTTGATTTTGTGATAACATGCTTAGTTATTGTTGTTTGCTTTGATAAAATGTTAATATGCGCTTTAATGTATCGACATTTGCGGTGATTATTTAATTGAGATTATGGCGTATGTGATATAATTATCCATGATGCATGATGAATTGTATGAATTAAAATGTCCATATGGCATTTATTACATATGTGACATGTCATTGACATGTAATGGTGCATTACATTGCATATACACAAGAACATCGCATTTCATGGGTGTAAGTGCATTATTGAGATCAAACACCATATTTGGTGATGATGAGTAAGCTTGGTATCAAGCTGATCAAGCCAACAAGAGTTACGCTTGCATGACATAGAAAACTCAGTCGAGTAATGTTAAAGAAGGGCTAGACATTCCCTCGGGTGAAAGACTCGGTTATTGGTTCATACACTCCAACGGTGAAAGTTCAAAAAGTGTAGCAAGGAGTGCTAGGCTTGAGGTGAGACTCTGAAAATTCGCTACCCGAAAAGACACATGAGTTTTGTATATGAAATGATCATTTGAGGTATGACATCCAACGAGTTTTGGTTTATAAACAAATGAATTTTGTTTAAAAATGATCATTGGATATAATCCATCAATGATGAATTTTTATCACACATTGGCATTACATTGTATGGTGGGAGTTGGTAAAGACTCGGGTTATGGTGCATGAGTGAGTCTCATCTCATTTCATAGCATGACATATAGAATTCCAACCTAAAATTTCATATTCTTACTTGGAATTGTTGATATGAATATGAATTGTTAAATGTGAGAATTGCATGTGCACTTAGGTGGGGAGTAGCCTTTGTATGAATTACTCTACGGGACGTGGCTTACCCTATACTGGAAAAACATTTAAGGTACGAGATATATGCCGGTGGGCGGCTCTCATTTGAGACTGCAATGGTGAAGAAAGCCAACTTGTGGCTTTTATAATTATTTTTGTAAATTTTTTGGAATGAGCTAGTTTTGGCATGTACCTTTATGTAAAAGAGTTGAATTTGAACTCATATGGATTGTTTTTAATATAGTCTTACATGTTTTTATATGAATGTGAATAAATGGGCCCAAGAAGCATTGCTTACTCGCAGTGGACCTAGTGGTCATTGTGTTATTGGGCCTTAATGGGTCATGGATTGTATATTGTAATCGGTTGGCTTTGATAGCCCTGCATGTGCTGAGACTCGTCCGATTTGTTAAATTATAGATCCCGATAAATGGGACACAACGGTGTGTTATCGAGTTACACGATTTCCACAGGCTTTCTGTGGGTTGATGGGTGATCAACGGACCCTTAGATTTTGGGGCGTCACAAAATTAATTAGATGATGTGAATATGGGAGTTCTATTTCTTTTAGATTTAGGGGAATTACAATAAATCAAGTTCACAGGGAGACATGCAGTAGTTTTATCTCTTAATAATAATATTAATAATAATAATGTTTTTTTTTCATTTTTGTATTTTGGATGATTAAATTGATCTAATTGTTGAAAATTGAGATTGTGTCTATTACCTTCCATTCATGAAATGATTGTTGGAAATCCTTGCCATTAGATATGAAATTGAGTTTGAATTGAACTTTTAATCCATTTTAGTTGTGGTGCTGCCAGTATGGTTGATGTTTAGTATCTAGTTTTTATGCTATTTTGGATGGGTTTGTTCATGAAAATAACCCTACCTTGCAGAGGTCTTAATATTTCATGGCTAACCTGCTCTGTTTGTTATGGAGTAGCAATTTGAGTTATGCCACTAAGAGTGATCTTTATTGCCTGAAGGCTATAAAAGCATTATTGGTAGACCCTTTTTTAGATTTAACATAATTCTAACTTTAGTATATGATATTTGAATATATGTGACATTGTCTTGAAGAATGTTATTAATTTGTGAAAATAAAATTCCAGATAGTTAAAATGCATTAGAAAAATAAAACAATTTTGATAGCATTTCTATTTTTTATGCAAGTCAATTGTATTGATTTTTAAATTTTATATTGGAGTTATGGATTTTGAATCTAATTGTGGGGATGTTGATGATGAATTGCAAATGTTTGAAAATACTCCTGAAACTAAGAGTACCACGCCAATAGTGCTGGTCAGGGTACTAGTGATAGGACTAATTCGCTGGTGCTAGTGGTAAAAGAATTTCTATCGCTGTCGGGAAAGAAGTCATATAAGGAAATTTGCACACTTGCAGGTGTGGAATCATTATGAAAAGATTGGTTTCATAGATGGTGTGGAAAAATGTAAATGTAAGGGTTGTGGGAGGCTTTATACTTGTAATTTAGATAATGGAACTACCCATTTAAGACATCATGTTCAAAAGTGTCATTTGATTCCTAAATACAATGATGTGAGTGCATGTTGGTCAATTCATTATGGTATGTTTCGAGGTCTTGAAACTGAATATAAGGCGACAGATGCACTCTAGATGTATTATAATGCATGATCTTCCATTTAGCTATGCTGAGTATGAAGGTGTGACGCCCCAAAACCGGGGTGTCCGTTGACAACCCGTCAACCTACAGAATCTTCGTGGATGTCGAGTTACCCGACACCACTCATGAAAATCGGCAGGCCTCCCTCAGACGCAGTGAGCTCACCCAAGGTACAAACCTATCCCAACAAGTTTACAATGACCACACAAGGTCCACATGCGAGTAAAATAATGGCCACTTGGGCCCCTGCATCAATACTCAAAAAATATACACCAACTATATACCATAGTTCAAGAGTTAATAAATCACTCTTAATTCAACATATATTAAAATTACAACATTCTAATACATGTTATACATAACATCAAAGCCACAAGTCAACTTTCTTCTCAAACGGTCTCTAATGAGTGCCGCCTTCCCGATCGCCTCTCGTACTAAACGTAGAACCGACAGGTGAGCAAAGCCCAGTAGAGATAATTTCTTACATGGGTTACTCCCCACCTAAGTGCACATGCATGGCAAACAATCACATTCAAGCAATTTCATGAACCCACTCGAATGTCTACATGCCCAAACCCATGTCTCGAGTCCTCACCCCGACTCCTCACACCATGCCGTCAATTAAGGAAAAGTAAAATATCCGCTTTCAAAACAAAAGCCAAGGATATATATGTTCTGAAACAGGAGAGAAAAACTCACCACCGAGATTCTAGAAATATCGACTACCCTTCAAGAATTACGATATTTGCTCCGAAACAACACATATTCTCATCCGGGCGACTATTGACAATTACAAGGTAAATTTTTAAAATCTTCTTCCTTGAAATTCCTTTCACAAATACGTTTCTTTCAATTTCATGTCATACCACTCCAATGACTTGGGTGCTCACATATGGAATGCATGATGCCAATTCCAACACATTTATGCTAATATATTCACATGCATATATTAATACATCAAATCTATATAAAACATGTCATGCAATTTCACAATCAATTACACAAAGATTAGCTCACATGGGCTAATTAGCAAACACGAGCAATTCATTTTGAATCACTCAACCAAACACATTTTCACACCAAAAATTTCGTGTCACTATTCACACATGAATGCTGAAACCCCTGCCATCGCTCACGACCACAATAAATGCGATTTTCAATCCGCTTAAAGCTTGAGATCGACTTTAATGCCAAAAACAGTTCGTGAACATTCCTAACCATTGGCATAAATTAGCTAAAGATTAATCTGGCAAATAGGAAAAGATCCCTACCTCTTGGAATTGTCGGAACTCGACCAAATCAATGCCCACGCGTAGCCCTCGCCTCGTAGAGCAACTTTACTTCTTGCTCCGTTGAGAACCGATGGTCCGATCGGCCGGAATCCTAGAGAGAAGGTGCTCTTTCTCTCTCTAAAAAAATAAAAAACCTAGCCACCGCCTCCCTTTCCAGCTTCTGCCCGTTTTTGGCTTCAAATTGGGGAAGAAAGCTATTCACCAATTTTGTCTTATTATCATTTACAATTCAAATAATTCCCATCATGTCCCTTCTTCTAGATTTTTGACACTTGGCACAATCTCGGCCGTCCATTTCATCATCTCTCTAATCTTGCAACATGTGTCACAAGAGTACATGCACAGGTGACTGGCATGTCTTCAAACCCGCTTTTACTAAGACTCGATACTCTACACGAAAAACGTGAAATAATCGTCTCGAAATTCGACAATATTCGACGTGGTAGCTAGATTTTACGGTGACATTCCAATCTGAAGTCCGTTTCATCATCCGAGATCTTAGAAAATTTCGATTTTTACCAAATTACTGCTTTCGCCATTTTTCCAAAATCGAATTTGCCTTGCCCATGTAAGGGCCTGGGGAGTGAATATAGTTTTGAATCTTGATTTTAAACCTATTAATAGGAACACTGCTAAGGCTGATTGTCGAATGTATTTCGAAAGTGAAACAAAGCTAAAGAGCATATTAGCTAAATGCTCGAGAATTTGTTTAACCACATGCATGGACTCATAACTACTCTAGGCTATATGATTGTGATTGCTCATTATGTTGATAAGTGGAAGTTAAATAGTAAATTACTTGCATTCTGTGAGTTAGAAAGTCCACATATAGGGATGGAATTATTTGGAAAGGTATTTGGAGTGCTTAAGGATTGGGGAATAGATGAGAAAATATTCTCCTTGACTTTGGATAATGTCTCTTCTAATGATAGCATGCAAAATATTTTGAAAGAGAGGCTTAATTTTCAAAATGGCTTGTTACGTGCCAATGATTTTTTTCATGTTAGATGTTGTGCATATATCTAATCTCATGGTTCAAGAAGGTTTGAAAGTGGCTAAAGAGGCTTTATATAAAATAAGGGAAAATGTTAAGTATATGAAGGCTTTGGAGGGAGGTTAAGACAATTTTAGAAATGTGTTGAAGAAGTGCATTTAGATGATATTGGTAGTTTCTTGAGGTTGGATGTGTCAAGTAGATGGAATGCTACTTACATAATGCTTGAAAGTGTTATCAAGTATCGTCGTGCATTCAATAGTTTGACTTTTAATGATAGAAATTATATGCTTTATCCATTCAATGAAGAGTGGGAAAGAACGGAGAAGATGTGTGCTTTCTTGGCCCCATTCTATCATACTAATAACTTGATATCCGAGTCATCTTACCTCACCTCTAATTTGTATTTCATGCAAGTTTATAGTATAGAAAAGAAATTGAATGAAAACTTGTAAAGTGAAGATGAGGTGATCAAAGATATGGTAGCAAGGATGAAGGTAAATTTTGATAAGTACTAAAACGAGTATTTGATTTGCTAAAATCATAGTATGCATAAGGTAGAGATTTGGTGCTCAGAATCAATAATATTTATAAACCTAAACTCTTCTTACCGTCAGAAGATAATAATGCAGATAAAGGGTTTCAGTGGTTGAACACAGCATGGGTTTTCTTCGGTAGAAGCAATGTAGCTGATTCAAAAGGTGAATTCACTGATCTTAGGCTTTTCATAAAATAGGTGGAAGCCAGTGATTTGAATACTGCAAGTAAAGTGGCCAAATGTAAAAAAGAACCTCAAGTCTGGGGCCACCGGGTTTGAAGTTTTAGGCAACCGAGAGGTCCTCGGTCCATTTCTCTGGGCCGGAGAATGACCTTATAGTCATTTCGAACCCGATCCTCATTTAGCTATAAACCGAACCCTACAATAGTTTTCCCCTTGAAATAGCATTTCATTGGTCGCCAATTGTTTCTCAAGACAAGAAAATTTGATCCTCGATCTACCCTACGCTGACAAATAAATGGCAACTGGTAAACGAGCTTCGATCTAGTAATAAGCATCCACCAAACCCCAAAAGATTGCAGTACCGTCAATCGAAGAAGCATCAATGTGGATTTAACCTAAAGTGAGAGATAGAGGCATAAATGATAACAATCGCTGCGTTAAAACAAGAGGACCAAAGAGCTTTACCTCAAAAACCCAACTCAGCCAGCCTCTACTCTTCAAGGATAAGAGGAGCTTAGCTAACCATCCTCTGAGTTGTCATCCTCAGGGGGTGTCTGGCAAGCGAGAAAGTGAGAGAAAATGAGGGAAAATGAGGGAGAGGAAAACAGGCGGGAGAGCTGAAAGCTTTCGCGCCAAAATTTATTGCATCAAGTGATCGTTTTGTACAGAGCCTTGACTAAGGCTTATATACTGCTCAGAATTAAGGGAAATTACAAAAATATATAAACTACCAATAATACATAGAGGGTAGTTTAGGAAAGATGGACAAAAGGATGGTTAAAATGGGTTCAACAAGACACAACAGAAGCTGCGTATTTCAACCTCGCTAAATTCTATTGTGTTATAATTTCAAATCTCGCAAAAATTCCCGCAGCAGTTTTGATTTTTTCCAAGTTTCGCCTCCAATTTCCTTCACTTCAACTCAAGAACTTCAGTTCGCTTGATTCTTCAAAATATCGACTTGATGACTTCTGGGCCTAATTTAGCTTGCAAAACTACATAAATAGCCACAAAATGTGACTTAGGAAGTCGACCTTAATGTGCCAAGCCAGTTACTGTTGATTAATACACAAAAATGGCTCAAACTTATGTAATAAAGGCTCAAAATAGCACTATTCTCGGCACTAATCAGCATTCTATCACTCTATCACTTCACACTTGGATGTGCTCTGACCTAATGCTCTAAGTCGAACTTGAGTTTCTTCCATATGGACTTTATCCATTCACCATCAAGAAAGCGAATGGGTCCGTGAGGCCTCAGATTACTTTCACAGATATACAAAGAATGGGGCTGCATTAAGCTAAATTCCTTCATTTCAAATTAGATCATCATCAATGACCATGGGTGCTCATTCACAACAATGTCCCCAAAGGGACAAGCTTTAATGGGGCCTTAACATCATCAATGACATCTATACTTGATGTAAGTTTGAGTATTATAATTTTTATTCATTATTTTTCTTGTTATTCTTTTTTCAAGTTTCTAGTATAGTGATTATTTTGTTTATATGTTGACTGCTTGTATTATTTTAGGAGTATCATATGGAAATGAGTAAAATGACTTCACATGATTCCAGTCACAATTTGATATATACTTGGATGAAGGATGCTATGTTGGAAATGACCTTGATGTGCTCGAATATTGGAAGTTACATAAACATTGATTCTTTGAACTTGCAATTATGGCTTGTGACATTTTAAGCATTCCAATCACAACAGTAGCTTTAGAATCTTTATTTAGTATTGGAGGTCGTATCTTGTATAAGTATAGAAATTGTTTGCCCCTAAAAAAGGTGTAAGTCCTCATTTGTACTCGTAATTGGTTACATGATTTTAAAGAAATTGGGCTTTCTGGTAAAAATAGCTTACTCCTTGAACTTTTTTTTACTTACAACTTAGAAAATAAGCATTGTTGTTTTATAAATTGCAGATGTGTAGGAAGTAGAGGATTCTATTGTCTAAGGAATATTCAAGTATTGTTGTTAATGATGATCTTGTCTCCACTGAGAATGCTTTCTAGATTTATGATTTAATGATTATTTTGGAGTATATTGTTTCTGTAATTCTATTTGGTTTTGAATTTTTTTTATGTTATTTCATGTTATTGGATTGGAGCTGAAAAAGGCAAAAACAGGGTTACCAAAGTACTTTTACCTTTAAAACTAAGAGAGCCCCACAAAATTCCTCGTATTTCTACTAACAGATTTTACTCATTTCAGCTTAGGTTTTGGATTATATCTAATGATGAAGTTATGTTATACATTCCATAATTATGATTTTGATGATTAACCTGCTTTCAATATCGGGGGATGCAATATCTCAAGCGCTAGTTTTAGGGGATGCGTGAATAAAATTCATTTACATTTAAAGGTAGCACCCTTCTCCGATTCGATTCGAATTGCCTGTCTCGAACCTAACCGGTGCTCGATACCAACTAACCTCGTGACACCCCAACCCTGCATCCTGCCGAGCTGGTGTCAGTATTATTATTATTATTATTATTATTTCTATAAACTTATAAACTTATAAATTTCTTAAGCTTGTTTATTCATATAATGTTTAACATTTTAACTCAGGATTTCATATTCTCGTAGCAAAGGATTACAAAATATATATACAAGTTCCAATATATGGAAGTGTTCAACATTTACAACATTTACATTGCTTACAAAGAAACAAAAATACATATACATTGCACCAAAAGGTCTTCTAGCCGGGCACCAGAGGCGATGTGTGGCCTTTGACCGCTAATGTGGATTGCCTGGGTCCTCCGGTTTCCTTTTGTACCTACACTGATGAAAAACCCGCGCTGTTTTTACGCTAGCGTGGAATAACTCGTGGATCTACCAATAAGAGCTAATCTCACTTACACATTTACATATACATATAATATATCATATACTTTATGTCATATTCTATACTTGTCATATACATGCTTATATATGTTCCATAAGCATAATTTACACATACTTATAATTTTTATCATAATGTTTCATTTCGCATCATTTACATTTTTCTTGCTCTTATCAACATGTATCATTAACGCTTACATATCATCACATAGAAATGCTATGCTTCTTGCTATCATGTCCTCGTCATATACTTTTATCATTTTCGAATCATTCGCATATACTTATCATTTGTTTTATGTTTCATGCCTTATCATATCTCATATACTTTTTATGTCATCTTATACTTTACTTCTTATTCTTGTAACTGTATACTACCATCGCATAGCAATGCTATGCTTCTCATATCATGTCATGTCATATACTTTATCATTTTTGAACCATTTGCATATACTCATTATTTGTTTTATGTTTCATACCTGCATAAACCTTAGAAGTGGATAAAGGAAACTATAAGGGCCTGAAGGATCTGTACTCACTGTGCGAAACAGTTGTCTATAAGGGCCCAAAGGCTTAGACTTCATCAGGTGAACAAAGGGTCTCACGGCCCGAAGGCACTGCTATCATTGTACGAGACAATGACCACTATATGTCCGAAGGTCAGAATGACCTCAAACTAGCCAACTGCACCGTATGTCGCACTCGTTTTTCCCACAAAGATGCCTTATCCATCCCCACTGTGCTCCCAAGGCATAACCGATGTGTATTTATATTTAGTACATATCTCATATTCCCGAATAATTATGGTCATCCCAGAATCATATGCTATATGTACAATCATTTATTCGACCTTCGTGATTTTTCGTGATTTACATATAACAACATATATACATATTTGTGCTTATAGAAAACTTAGATTACACCCGATCTCCCGTAGTAAGAGCTATGTGTTCTTATAATTTCCATAATGGAGGTACTTATACACGACTTCAGACTTCTCTATCTATCTTATACTTGTTCAGATCTCCCGTAGGAGTTACAGAGCTTATACTTGTACTACGGAGCTTATACTTGTATTACAGAGCTTATACTTGTACTACATAGCTTATACTTGTACCACGGAGCTTATACATGCACTATGGAGCTTATACTTGTACTACGGAGCTTATACTTGTACAGAAATTTTAGTACTACAGATCCTATATTTCAGGCGCAGGCACCTGTGAGGTACCATATGTAGCTTATACTTATACAGAGGTACCCGTAGGTACTATAGAACTTATACTTATATAGAGGTGCCCGTAGGTACTTTCAGAGCAGAACGATGTACATTCCTTTATTCCGATTCTTATTCAATCCCTTATCATATAACTGTTTGATTACTTAGACTAGTAATAATAATATAGACGCCAACACAATAGTACCCTGAGGTACTCTGTGATAGTAATCGTCAGAAGACAGCAGAGTACCGGGCACCGGGACAGAGAGTGTCGTAGCACTAATCAGAGAGTATCGAAGTACTAAATGTGCCGAAGCACTATCAGAGAGTGTCGTCGCACTAATAAGAGAGTACCAAAGTACTAGACGTGCCTGCTCAAGTAACAGAGGTGCCATGTCATTCAATATCTGGTCTTAGGTAGTCCTACGATTATATGTTTCAGGAACTTACTATATTACCAGTAGAGCTTACTGTTTTTCATGATTTCTGAACCTAATATGGGTTCCACTTTTACCAAACTATATACGGATGGATTCTTGACTCAATGAGCTTTCCATAGAGTCCAAGAACACCCGAAACGGAGTTCAGTCGAAGAAGTTATGGCCGTATGAAGTTGGAGGTCACACATGACTAGCCAATCCTAGCCGAGCTGACCTGGAAAAACCTATATTTCAGCAGGGTTATGTTCACCTACTGTCCTCCACAGGAATATGGTTGGAATCTTGACTCAATGGGCTTTCCATAGAGTCTAAGAACACCCAAAACGGAGTTCGGATAAAGAAGTTATAACCTTTTGAAGTTAGAGGTCACACAGGTAAATTGAAATAACCTGGTCTCGACTGAGCCGACCGCCACGGTCAAGTCGACCCGACCTGACCCGACCGAGTCGACCTGACTCTCGTCGAATGCACCGCCGCTGCATCACCGGTGTGCATTGGCCGAGGTGCATTGGCCGAGCTGACCGTTCAGAGTAAACGGACCATAACTTGGTCTACAAAGGTTTGAATTGAGAAATTCAAATGCCTAACATCAATTTCATTGATGTGGCTACAATTTACCAGAAGGACTCACTACCAAATTCCCTTTATTTCTTACCCAAAAACTAGTTCTAAGTTCCAGCTAATGCATATGACCAAAAATAGGGAAATTTTCTTTGTTCAAATTGCAACTAGACCTTTCCCAAAACACATATATAGAAGTCTTAAAGCTCTTCTCAACTCAAACCTAACAAGAAATGAGTTTTGGAGTTTCCAAACCCAACCCAAACACAAAATAGAGGGTTCCAAACCATGTATCTATACTTCTATACAAATATTCATACTATAATCCATACAAAAACACTAGACTTCCATACTCAAATTCCATACACAATTCGTAGCATTCATACCTGTGATCTTCTTTTTCCTTTCCTTCTTTCTTCTTTTCTTTTCTCTTCTTCTTCTTCTTCTTCCTTTCTCTTCTCTTTTCTCTTATCCGTTTTTGCTCTCTCTTTCTCCAAGACCAAAATAAGATATTTATTTTGGTTTTATCTTTATTTGATCTCATCCTTTTATTTCAATTTTTCTCTCGAGCATCCACTATCCAACCAAAGGAGGAAACTTCTCCCTCTTCCTTCAAGCCACTCTGTCTCTTCCCAAATTTCTTCCTATTTCATTCTAATATCTTTCTTTATTACTCTTTTGGCCCTCCTAACTCTCTATTACTCTTAATTTAACTTATGTGCTATTCCTATTTTGGCATATATGAACTTATTAAATTACGAATTACTGGATCTTGAATCGGGTAATAATTTCAATTTTAACTAGGACACTCGGGTCTTTGTTTATTTTATTCCGTAAAAAATATACTTTTTATTTTTATTATACCCTAAACATGTTATAAAATTAAAGAAAGGATACCTGGGGTGTTACATTTAGCTTGATGTTAGGAGAGGATTTTTGTTCATTATTCGCTTCGAGCATCATCAGATTAACATATCCCCTATTTTAGTACATGACTATTTTGAAGGCATTTTCATGCCCTTATGTTGCCCTTTTCTTGATTTGGCAAAATTTTAAATGCTAACTAAATTTGTTTTCATTGATTATTTTGCCCAAACAATTTGTTAGACATGACTAGTATAGTTTAGACAGTAGGGTAACTGGGCAAGCATATGATATGGTGCAAAGAAATTAGAAATACAAGGCAATGTACATTATTTGCCATAGAGCAATCATCCTACACTTGAAATGAAAAAGAAAATAGAGAAGGGAAGTAATTTATTGAATAAAATAATTTAACAAAAAATTTTTTCACATATGGTTGGGCTGGCCCAGTAGCTCGATATAGGATTGGGTTGATCTAGCAAAATGGCAGGTTGGTATAAATTAGGCTCGGCCCGATCGACCCGCTCGATTTGCCAACTCTATTTGTACAACACTAGTTCATTATAAGAACAAGAAGAAATTTATTATTCCCTATTGTTCTCCATGGAGTTTCTTAATTTAGTTGTCCCATTGAACCAAGATCTTGGGATCTCTAGTTAGCTAGGTTGGGTTTCCACTATGAAACTTTCCATTGATAGGCTTTAATCCCATTCCCCTCAATGAGCAGTTAACTTGGTCTCTAGACAATCTTTTAGTTAGTGGATCCGCTAAGTTGTCTTTTGACTTAACATAAATAATGGAAATAATCCCATTTGTAAGTAATTGCCTCATGGTATTATGTCTACGATGGATATGTCGAGATTTACCATTGTATAGGCTACTATGTGCTTTCTCGATAGCTAATTTGCTATCCCAATGTATACATATTGCAGGCATTGGTTTTGGCCAGCATGGAATGTCTTCTAAAAAATTACGAAGCCATACTGCTTCTTCTCCTGCTTTATCTAAAGTAATAAATTCAAATTCCATTATTGATCTAGCAATACATGTTTGTTTAGATGACTTCCATGATATTGTTGCGCCACCCAATGTGATTAGGTATCCACTTGTGGACTTTGAGTCATTCAAATCAAATATCCAATTTGATGTACTATATCCTTCTAATACGCTTGGATATCTTAAATAATGAAGTCCATAATTTATGGTGTATCTTAGATATCTAAGAACCCTAACCAATGCCTTCCAATGATTATTTCTCGGATTATTAGTAAATTTGCTTAATTTATTAACTGCATAGGCTATGTCTGGATGTGTGCAATCCATGACATACATTAAACTACCAATGATGCGAGAATATTCTACTTGATTAATTGTTGGACCATTATTTTTAGCTAAATGTAGATTTAAATCTACTGGTGTCTTAATTAAGGGGACTATTATCATATTGGTTAAATTGTTTAATAATTTATCAATGTAGTGACATTGAGATAATATTAGTCCACTAGACGTCTTATATATTTTTATACCTAAGATCACATCATCAACACTCATGTCTTTCATATAAAAATAATTGGCCAACATTCTCTTGGTAGTTTTAATGATATCATTATTGCTGCTAATGATTAACAAATCATCCATGTATAAGTACAATATGACATACCGACTTTGTGTAGTTTTTGTATATACACATTTATCACATTCATTAATCTTAAAATCATTTGACAACATTACTTTTTCAAATTTATCATGTCATTGCTTTGGTGCTTGCTTTAACCCATATAAGGATTTTATTAGCCTACACACCTTCTTTTCTTGTCAAAGAGCAATAAACTCTTCCAATTGTTCTACATATATTTCTTCTTCTAGCTCAACATTTAAAAAGGTTGTTTTTACATCTATTTGATGAATTTCCAAATTGAGCAATGCTGCGATTGCAATAAACTCTCTAATGGATTGTAACTGGTGAATATGTGTCGAAGAAATCAAGGCCTTCTTATTGTTTAAATCCTTTGACTACCAATCTAGCCTTATATTTATCTATTGTTTCAAGCTTTATCATCTTCTTGAAGATCCTCTTACAACTCAGAGGTTTATTTCCTATTAGTAAATCCACTAATTTCCATGTATGATTATGCATGATGGATTCAATTTTGATATTGATGGCCTCTTTCCAAAACGGGGCTTCTGGTATTGACATTGCTTCTTTGAATGTCTTGGGTTCATCATTTATCATGTAACTATAAGTTAGATAATTTGGGCCAAAAGATTTTGTCTTTTTGGCTCTTTACTATGTCTTAGCTCTTTCTCATTTTGATGATTACCATTTGCATTATCATAGTCTTACAAGGAAAAATATTCTCAAAAAATGACGCATTAGACTAAATAATTGTGTTTTTATGTATATTAAGAATGTTAGATTTATGTACAAGAAATCCATATGCACTACTATTGTTTTCATATCCAAATAATATACAATCAACAGCCTTAGGCTCAATCTTAACTTGTTTAGGTTTTGGTACTTCTACTTTAGCTAAACACCCCCGTACTTTCAAATATTTATAAGAAGGTTTGTGACCTTTCCACAACTCATATGGAGTAACATTCTTATTCTTGTGTGGTATTCTATTAAGAATGTGGTTTGTAGAGAGAATTGCTTTCCCTCACAAGTTCTGGGGTAATCTCGAACTTATCAACATAGCAATCGTCATCTCCTTTAATGTACGGTTCTTACGATTAACAATACCATTTGATTGAGGTGAAGGAGTAGTAGTTTGGTGGATTATTCCATGTTCTGAACAAAATTCTCTAAAAGGAGCTTCATATTCTCCACCTCTATCACTTCTTATTGCCTTAATCTTTCTGCTTAGTTGATTCTTAACCTCATTCTTGTAGTGTTTAAACATATCAAAGGCCGCCTTTGCTTCGTAGCATATAGACATAACATATCTTGTACAATCATCTATAAAGGTAATAAACCTTTTTCCTCCTCTTATTTGTACAAACTTTAAGTTACTAATGTCACTGTGAATTAAATCTAGAGGTTTTGTGTTTCTTTCTATTGAAAGAAACGGTGGTTTAGCTATCTTGGTTTCTACACACACTTCACTTTAATTTTTAAAATCAATATTAAAAGAATGCGTAACAAGTTCATGTTAATCAACCTCTTCAAAGTTTTATAATTAACATTTCCTAATCTATCATGCCATAAGGTGAAAGATTCGATCAAGTAAGTTGAAGGGTTTTCTTTATTGTTATTGAAATCATGCTTAACAGTCAATACATTCATCTTATTAAACAAGCCATTAATCTTGTGCCCTTTGCCCACATACATCCCATTTTTCCTGAGTACAAATTCATCAAACTCAAAGACTAACTTGAACTCGTGTTTGCTAAGCATAGAACCAGACACAAGATTCTTGCGAATATCAGGCACATGCAGCACATATGTAAGAACAAGTTCCTTTTCGGATGTCATCTTCAACACTACTTTTCCAATTCCCACAACCTTAGACATGGCAAAATTTTCCACAATTAAGTTTCTACCATTGACGGGTACATATGTAGAGAACATGTTTCTTTCTCCACAAATATGACGAGTAGCACCTGTGTCAACCCACCATTCATTTTGGTTATCTTACATGTTGGCTTCAAATAGTATCCATGTAGAGAGCATATTTGACAACTCCTCTATCTTAGTCACATGTGCTTTATTTTCCTTAAGCTGCCCTTTTAGGTGGAAATCCTTGGCCCTATGACCTTGTTTATTGCAAATGTAACACTTTCCAGCAAACTTCTTCTATTCGTCTCTTCCTAGCTTTCTACCTTCAATAGAGAGTGCTTTCCTTTTATTACCTTTTGGTCCTGCCTCGTTTGCCTCGACTCTACAGGGGTGCTTTTCCTATTTTCTTCTTAGATACATGATTATCTTCCTCAATTTTTAGTCTCACAATCAAGTACTCAAGTCCCATTTCGTTGTGCTTATGTTTTAAATAGATCTTGAAGTCCTTCTAAGATGATGGTAATTTTTCAACAATTGTTGCAACTTGAAATGACTCACTTAATTTCATTTTCTCAACATGCAATTCATGTAAGACCCAAGAAAATTTCAATTTTCGGAAAAAGGGAAAAATAGTAATTTCGGTAAAAATCCGGAATTTTTCTAGATCTCAGATGATGAAAAGGACTTCACCGTTGGAATCGTCTCTCAAAATCTAGCTACCACATCGAATTTCGTCGAATTTTGTCGAATTCTGAGACAGTCGGAATTTGCACGTTTTTCGAGGCACCGAGAATCGGGTGCCGTAAAACGACATGTGATGTGACAAAAGTCACCTATAACATGTACTCATGTAACACATGTTACATGAGTAGAGAGAGGATGGAAATGGATAGCCGAGATAGTGTCAAGTGTTAAAAATCCAAGACTTGAGGACATGGATGGTATTAAATGAAAGTTTAATGAGAATAAGGACAAAAGATGAATAGTGATCATCTTCTTCCATCTTCAAAAGACCAAAAACATGCAGGGGAGAGGGGAGATGCAAAAGAACTGGCTCAGGATTCTTTGTGAGAGAGAGAGAGCATCTTCTGTAGATTCTCGCCGACGGATACCGATTGACCTGAGCAAGAAGGAAAGTTGTCTACACACGAGGACTACGCGCTGGCACCAATTGGGTGGAGTCTCGACAACCAAGAGGTATGGATCTTTCCTACTTGTGTTAATCTCGTTTAAGAACCATGTAATGGTTAGAACGCTCTCGAGGTTTGTTTTAGCCTCTGTGAAACGCCTCAAAGTTTTGAACCGAGTGGAGAAAATTCCTATTTTGAGGGTCATGAACAAGAACTCCGGAGGGTTTTACTGCCTACATGAATATTGATGTGAATATTTTGCAGAATTTTATGATATTGAGTGATTCAAAATGAATTGCTCATGCTTGTTAATTGTACCCCATGAAGCACTCTTGGTGTAATTGATCGTGAAATCGTACAACATGTGTATGTGATTTAATTATGTTAATATATATGCATGTGAATATATTAGCATGAATGTGTTGAATTGACATCATGCATTCCATATGCAATGGCACCCTAATATTATTGTGAAATGAATACAGCATTTGCATACTAAATGAAACAAAACGAAAAATTGCTAGGAAAGGAATTTCAATGGATGATTTTCCGAAGAATTTGTGTTTGAGATGTCCAACAATTACACGTCTGAGGAGCCCATGAATCGTTTTCTACTGTCTCCCAACACATCTCTACCCTGAGGGTAGTCCAATTTTTACCGAAATTCCTGTGAGCAGTTTCTATGTTCTTCTTTGTTTTGAAACTGTGATTTTACCAGATTCTACTTAAGCATGTAGGAGTGAGCCTGAGACTCTGACATGGGATCGGGGCAAGGTATATTTGAGTAGGGTTCATGAAACCCGCTTGAATATAAGTGTTCGCTATGCATGTGCACTTAGCGGGAGTAACCCATGTAGGAATTATCTTCATCACTGCCACCCCGTCGAGATCACCATTTCTCTGCATGGTGGAGCTTATCGGAAGGCACTCATTAGAGGTCGTTTTAGAAGAAAGCCTAAGCAGGCTTTCTGTATTATTATGTATGACATGTATTAGAATTTTATAATTTTAATATATGTTTGTATTAAGAGAAGTGTAAAACTTCAACCATGATATATATTCGTCGGGATATTGATTTTGATTTGTATCGATGCAGGGGCCTAAGTGGGCCATTTTTACTCATTTTATTCATATGTGGACCCCGTGGTGGCCACAAACCTATTTGGGATAGGGTTTGTACCTCAAGGAGCCTCCGCACAGCGAGACTCGCCCGATTCATGAGTGGTGCTCTGCCACCCCGACGTCCACGATTATTCTCGTGGCCAATGTGTCGCAACAACACCCTGCCTGGGGCGCTACAATTCATAAAATTATTTGAAGTTCTTGGACTTGACTTGTTATTGTCTTGGAGTCTATATAATCAAGAAATTTGCCAACTATGAATTTCTTCATGCTAGCATCTTCAGTCTTGTATTTCTTTTCCAAAGAATCACACATCTCCTTGGTTGTTTTCACTTGACTATAGACATTATACAATGTGTTGTCAAGTCCATTGAGGATATAATTTTGTGATAGTAACCGGATGTTTCCCATCCATCACCTCGTTGCTGCAACTCGCTGCCGCCTCCACCATCCTTAAGGTAGATACATCTTCATGCAAGACTCTAACCAAGTTAAGTTTTATGAGATAGAACAACATCTTTTGTTGCTATCGCTTGAAATCCAACCCATTGAATTTCTTTGGTTGCTCACCATGGGTAATGGTTGGTGTAGTAGCAGGGATATCAATAATGTTTGTAGAGCTCATACTATTAAGTATATGAAAAACAAAAATAAAATAGAAGATTAAAAGGATAAAATTAGTGTTAAGATTGTTGTTCCAAAATGATTACAAATGTGTGTTTATCGAGTATGTTTAAACTAATAAAGCAAATATATATTGAAACTTATAAACAGTTGATTGAGGCTAGAGTTTGACTCTATGTCCTTAAGACAAATTTGCCTCACACGTAGTGCTCACAATCTATTGGAAATTGTCTCCCAGGATACAACGATCACTTTCTTGTAATAGTAACACTCCAAATTACAAGAAACAGTGAATCACTTGGTGACTTGAACTCTCTTGAATATAGAATACTTGAAAGAGACTAGAGGAAGTGAAGGAGTGGACAAGAGAATGGATAAAATTGATTGAAAGAAACCATTTGGGGGGTGGGGACTCTATTACAGTTTATCGGGTGACTATTAGAAGAGATTTGTCTTAAGCACTAGGCATGACTCTTGACATGGGACGTGTCTATAAGGAAAGGTTATACCTAATCGAGGAGTTGTGTCCTAGTTTCCATTCACCTATAAATTCCACTAATTAGAACATGTATGCATGTTGGAGAAGTGATGGAGAAGGGAAGAGTAAGGACCGATACAAGGCAAACCAGATAGTAGGTTGAGGCCGACTGGGGAAGCAAACTAGAGATGTCGCTGCTTTTTTAGGAGAAGGAAGTGAAATGTTGGCTTCAACTTGGTTGGGCGCGGTCCTATCCCGTTTGCCCAATAGAAACGTCCATGAAGGCCACCTTGACTGCAAAACACAAGCATCATGCTTTATTTGGCAACCAAACGACAAGCAAGAACTAACACAGAAAGAAAATGTTGTTAATTACCATTAAAGACCGATGCCTCTGATGCCATAGCTAGGATGTCAGCACAAGAGACAACTCCTCGGCACAAACACTCGATAGCTGCCTTTATCTTGTCAACCTAAGAAGCACGGATATGGATACGGCCACGGGGATACGACACGAAGGGACACGGGGACACAACAAATTCCAAAAAACTAGGATATGGATACGACAAGGATACAACATAATAAGATAAAATAAAAATAATTATCCTTATAAATATTATCCTTAAAAAGAAATTTAGATAAATAAAAAACAAGTGCTCAATCATTGTTTTTACAAATATTCAAAGACTAACATAAGTAATACTAAAACTAAACACTAGCATTGTCTTCTGGATAAAATAAAATGGCTTCCAGTTCAGGTTCATCAAGAGAAAGATCTGTAATCTCAAGAATTCCTGCATTCTCTATATCCATTGAGTCAAAACCATCTCCTCCAATTTCCCACATTTTAAATTCACCTTCATTATAGTTTGGAGGTCTCCCTCTACGTGTTTCGAAGATTGTTATGGACATAAACCATTGACTCTTCGTGGTGTCAACTTGTTTCTCTTCATGGAGTGAATGAAATTGTATGTCTTTCGATTTGCATGCGTGAGGGATGAGCAAAGGTGTCTAATAGAACAATGCTATAGATTGAAACATTGGTGCGGAAGTTCCATGAACAACCCACCATTTAATAAGACTCATGTATCACCTGTCATTGATAGAATCACTACTAGAAAAATCCTCAAAGTAAGCAGAAAAAGTAGCACACTCCTCATTGGCTTGCCTCCTATCAACTTCATTTGAAAAATATATCTTAAAACATTTTTTTTTCTTTTACAACTTCTATATCTCGATGTGGTGGAACACGATCAAGAGACTCATCAAGCCATTGATGACTATAATACCTACAAGTTGAGTTACAACATAATTTATAAAAAGTTAAGTATCATAGAATATAATTTATACTTAAATCTTCAAAGCCTATAATTTAAACTCTTAAGATTATCTTGGATTTAAGGAATGAGCTAAGCAATGTAAAGGTGTGTGGCTTTTAGTACATCTTTCCACCAAGATTCCATTCACAATATAAATCTCTTCAGTGCAGTATGACATCTGCCTCGTTCTGTCTCATTAAAACTTTCAAACAAAACTCAAATATATAATTGATAAATCTTAATTATACCTTGAATTTTTTGTGAGGCTTTTCTGTTCTTTCTTATAAATGGTTTCCTTCACTTTTTTGATCATCGAATCCCATCACTCATAAATATTGTGAGGCAAGGTCTGTCAATCAACTAATCAAAGCATCTCATATATGGGAGCTGTAAAGGTAAGGATATAATCAACATCCATCCAAAAGTCTTCATTTAGGATTTTATCTTTTACTTCTTTAGCTTTCTCTACATCATCTTCTTTGTACATCTCCCATTCTTCACTTATCACTAATTACTCTAAGCCTCATTTTATTGTCTAAAATCATTTAAGCATAACAATAGTTGAAGAAAAACTTGTATCGGCCACTGAAAGTAACTTCAACTTTCAAAGATTATTAAACATTGACAATCTCATTGCATGATTCATAATGCAATTCTTGATGAAAGAGACATCACTTGAAACCCGAGAGATCCAACCACATTGTTCCATCACATCATCATATCTTGGGTGTGTTGATGGTGCACATATGTTCTTTAAAGCAAGATTGAGAGTATGAGCAACACATGGGGTCCAAAAGATATGTCGAAACTTTGCTTCAACATTGTGTCTTGTTGTTTTGCAGGTTGCAGCATTATCAGTTACAACTTGAACTACTTTTTGAGGACCAATCTCTTGTTTAGTGTTAATCAACAAAATTGCTATAAAGTGCTTGTCCTTAGTCTCCCCATCATAGTTTATAGCTTTAAAAAACATTAGCCCACCTTCTGAAACTGCCATGATGTTAATAAGTGGTCTTCTTTGAGCATCTGACTATCCATCACTACAAATGCTCACTCATTTCTCATTCCAAGTCTTCTTGATTGGCTCCAATAAATTCTCAATATTACTCTTCTCCTTATGCAATAATGTAGTTCTTAATGCATTATAGCATGTAGGGACATAACCCTGAACTTGACTTGTACCTTAAATAAGACTACCATAATGCATTTCTGAAGAAAGGAAAAGGACAACCCTCCAATGTAAAACATCCTAGCTAGCTCATTATCAACTATTTCATGTGCACCCATATTGAATGCCTTCTCAATGGATCCAATAGATCCCTTCCTTCTTTTTGGATCAATAGCACTAGCACTAGTAGAGGAATTCTCAAAATTAGATGTTGTAGCGCTTGATGTGGGTAAAGGAACCTACTCAAGATTAGATTGTTTCACCATTTGTTCAGCTTCCTCCATCACCTTTCACATCTCAACCAAATTTTCATTCGTTACTTTAGTACAAGATGCAACTCCAGCCCCTTTAATTTTCAACAAGTGAGCCTTAACTCTATAATATGACCCTCTATATGTTTGTCTACAGAAATTGCATTGAAAAACAACATTTCCTCCTCCCTTACCCAATTTCTCTTATCTCGTGACGTACCTCCATAATGGAGCATTGTCATCTTGATTATTTTGTTGATCACTTGAAGGCTCATAATTACTACTCATTGTATAATCCTACATCATAAAAAGAAAAAAGAAATAAAATGTGCATGTTTGCATTCATTGCGATTGAAAATAAATTATAAAAGAATCTAATCGAATTAAAGAAATAATCATGAATTAAAATTAATCTAAATTATTTCAAAGTCCAACCAATCTAACTTTTGGTCCATCCATAAACCCTAATTGAATTAGGCTAATTCCATAAAATGTGCATGTTTGCATTCATTGAGGTTGAAAATAAAATATAAAAGAATCTAATCTAATTAAAGAAATAATCATGCATTTAAATTCATCTAAATTATTTCAAAGCCCAAACAAACTAATTTTTGGTCCATCTATAAACCCTAATTGAATTAGGCTAATTCCATAAAATGTACAAGTTTGCATTCATTGCAGTTTAAAATAAATTATAAAACAATCTAATCTAATTGTTCTCCACTTCTCCTTAATAAACTATATAAAATATATCAAATATATCAAATAAAACGAATTATAGGTTGCTACTGTATAAAATATATAAAATAAATTGATAAATTAGTTAGTGGCTAGTGGCTAGTGGCTACTATATAAAAATAAAAGGTATGAGCTATGGCTAGTGGCTACTATATAAAATAAGGCATTATGGGACATGTGCTAGTGACTACTATATAAAATATAAAAAATAAAAGGCATTATGGGCTATGGCTAGTAGCTACTATATAAAATATATATTGGGCTAGTGGCTACTATATAAAATATAAAAAATAAAAGGCATTATGGACTATGGGATACGACAGTTTCAAACAAATAAAAAATAAAAGGAATGTTGAAGCCAGAATTGCAACCCTAAAAACAGATAACAACTATCCCTGACCCAAAGCATAGCAACGATCTCCCTCCCTTGCTAGGTACGCAACCCCTCCCCTCTTCCTCTCTTATTCCCTTCTTCCCTCTCTTCTTTTTTCTTTCTTCTTCATTCTTCGTGTGATGAGTTTGGACACAAAAACCTAATTTGAATTTATTTTTTCGATTTTTTTTACGTGATGAGATCACGATCCATTTTTAGGTGATGCGTTCAGGAAGAGACATCTTTTTGTGTTTTCATGAGAAAAAAAAATGTAATCTTTTACCGGTGAAAGAAAAAAAACCCTATGACTGAAATTAGTCAATCCCTGCCTAAAAAAAGAAGAAAAAGAAGGGGAAGAAGAAATTACCAGTTAGCAGTTAGCACACCTTTTCTTTGGCGTCGTCGGCCGGTGGATCTTTGGCGTCATCACTCTCCTTCTCAGTCCAGTTTATTGTAGAGTTGTGACTTGTGATATTCGTGTTTTTGAGGAAGAGTCGTGTTTTTGACTCTTTAAGGAAGAAGAAAAGCAAAAGTGTTAGGGTTTTTTAAGCCAAAAGGAGAAAAAAGCCCATAAAATATGTCAGTTGTGTCTCCGCCGTGTCCGAGTCGTATCCACAGCCTTTGACCTGCTATTTGGTCAATGATACGTCATGTGACATCCGACACGTATCTGACACGTGTCCTAGTGGTCCTAGTGTCCAACACACGGACGCTCCACAAGTTAGCTGTGTCCGTGTTTTACAGTTGTCAACCACAGCGAATGCCCATGCAGAATTCAAATTGGGAGCAATATCTTTCTCGCTTGGGCTTTCGTCCAGCAGAATTGAAGCATCGCATCCCTGAAAAACCAACATAAATCAGTATAACACCACACATGCAAAAACAGATGGGAATTAGAAGGAATATCAATTTAAATATATTTAATCTCTTACGTTGACAAAGCAATCATGAAAGTGGAGACAGAGAAAGCGAGCTCCGATCCGATGATCATAATTCATTGCCTAGTCAACAAGGCTGCGACGATGGAGTTTGCATTTGGGCATATGGTACTGTAAAATGATGAGGTTAGTTGAACAATTGAGGGATTTTTAAGCAGTGAAGATATGACAACCAGCAGTATCAAGAAATGAGATGGAGGCGAGGCCATTTTTTATGTTGTTTGTTTCTCTGTGATTAAAGATTCAGCCCAGCCCAGTTTATAGGGGAGTGTCACATCATTAGCGTTAGCATCATTGCTGAAACATGAGGCATGCGATCCCCGGAGCAGTTGAATGAAACTTTATTTTGATCTTAGGTTGGTGCTTGTTTTCTTTTGTTGTCTGTCTAAGTTCAGAAAAAAAAAATGGTGGAAGAAAGGTGTGAATGGAAGAATATGGTGTGGTGTTTTTGTAAGGAATCAAACATTCCTATACGCAACGAAAATGTAATTTAAAATGAATCTCTGAATCGCAAAGCCGATCACTAGCCGCACACGCGTCCGGCCTCCAGGTATCCACACGAACAACTCTTTATCCTCATAAATAATTTTAACTGTTTCACATGCTAGCTTCCTCGAATCATCCCACGATCCTAACTTCTAGTTTTACGATCTATTTATACATCGATTTGGCTAGCTATAAATAATCCTTTATAAATAGGATCATTTGTGACTTCCATAAATAGGAGAATTAATTCATAATTAATTATCATAAATATGAGAAATTAATTGATATAACCGAATGACGCTTATGAATGAAGAATTAATTCATACTAATTTCATAAATATTAGAAATTAATTCATAATCGACATTTTAATAGGCTTATTTCTAATATTTATGATAGATTATCTATAATTAATTATCATAAATATTATAATTTGTCAAATATTTAATTTTTTTTAACTCAGTTAATTATTATTTTTGTGTGTGACCCTTGTGCTCCTAAATAACTGGCAATAAATATAAATCATAATTCTTAGACTTATATTGGCTTTAACATAAAAACCAACAAACTCCCACTTGGACTAAAGTCAATTTAGTCGTCAAGAAATATGGGAACATGACATCCCAATTCCCAAGTTCCCAACCGAAGCCTTTATCTCATGGTGTATTCCCAGTTTATAGAGCTTTTGGATTTATCCAGGATCTCGACGGCTCTAGAATGCTTCTCCATGGAAAATTTATTATTTCATAGACAGTGAGAGCCTTAACTTGCTACACCAATAACTGCATATAATTTAGATCCCATTAACTTTGCAGCAATTCAGCCTAATCTCCCCATGAACTCCTATCAGTGGGCCGATGTTTCCCATCTTCACCATGGAGTAAGCAAAGCTCTTAAAGAAGGCCCTTTGATCGCTAGCAAAGCTGTTGACAACTGAGATTGTTGCAACATTCGGGGTTGAGAATATCTCTTGATCGGATGGGAGAAACCCTCGATGACTTTGAAGATTCGAGAAGTAGTTACTGTCGAAGGCATGCCTATGAGTTGAATCGGTTGGATCAAGATTCGCCAGACCAAAGCCCCCATTATCTGGAAATATCCCTCGAAGAGTAGCCAAGTATGTTGTTTAGCGTGATTTAACCACTTCAGTCTGTCAAACCCTTCAGGCTGCACTGAATAAAATACAAAAAGATACACCATTACAATTAACGAAAAACATATTTGTTATATTTTGATTAAATATTATATTAATCATATATATATATATATATTACATATAATATCGCATTTGTAATGAATATAATGTTAATACGAAGCTTTAACAATAAATTTTGTTATTCATTAAGAAAGTTAAATTTAAAAATGAACAATTATTATCAATAATAAGTTTAAAAAATTGAATAAAATATTGATTTATCATTTATCCATATAACATTTTAATGATATTTAAATAGATAAATCTAAATAACAAATAGCAGGTTAAGTTTTTCTTTTAGTTAGGTTTCCCCAGCTTTCATAATAGGTTTTTGTACCGTTAGGTTACCAAAACACTTTAGAGGATATGATAAATGATTGTTGTTCGGCAAATGACAAAGGGTTTTAAATTGATTTTTTTTAAAGTTACAATTGGTATATATATAGATTTTTTATTAGATTAATGCGATAAGATGGTAACTTAGTGGTTAGAGCTTTTAATATAATAACATATACTTGGCTCGAATCTCTTAATTGTAGAAACAATAAAAATTTTTTGGGAAAGTTTTAGTAGACCATTAGGCTCATTTTGTAACCCGAAAAGTACTAAAGAAAATAGAGAAAAAAAAAAGTTTGAACTTAATTAATTAATTATATATGCTATTTAACCTATTTATTTGTTTTTCTATCATAGGACTAAGAAAATTAAAAATATGTAAAATTTTGATTATATTTTATTTTATTTTATATTTTTCACAATGAAATCAAACACAAAAAAAAAATCAATATCCTTCATTTTTTTTCTTTCCCTAATACTTTCTAGATTCCAATTGGAGGTTTAGTGTTATGGGAATATTGGATAAAAAAATTTCAAGATGTTTAGATAATTTTAATGGGACATCATTGTAGGATAAAAAAAATTAATTCAAACCATAGATTAGAGGATGAAGGATGAGACATATATATATATATATATATATATATATATATATATATATATATATATAATTTGAGGGGGCATATGCCTCCCTGTTTCATAGTGGCCCGCCAATGGTATTTTCTTAATGTTGACAATGAGCTTTTCCGAAGTGTGAGCCCCCTGTGTGTAAAAAGAAACCCATAAGTAAGAATGTGATATTTTTTGTTGAGAGCTTAATTAATTAGAACATGCATCCATGTTGAGAAGATAAAAGGAAGAGTAAGGAATGTACATGATAAGGCAACCAGATTGGTGGTGTTGAGGTCGACTGCAGAAAACTTGTCTGGGATGTCGACCAAGCTTTTAGAAAGAAGTGTAGTGTTGTTTTGGACTTTGTTGGGCGCGGTGCAATCCTGTATGTCTGGTAGAACTGTCCATGAAGTTTTTATTGATTGCAAAACACATGCATCATGCTTTCTTTGACAACCTAATAATAAGCAATAATTAACCCATAAAGAAAATGTTGATAATTACCAAAGAGACCGATGTCTTGGATGCCATAGCTAGGATGTCGGTGCAGGAGACAACTCCCCGGCACAAACGCTCAAGAGTTGCCTTATCTTATCAATCACATCGAATCCCCTTACAGAATTCAAATTGGGAGCAAATACTGCTCAGGCTTTTGTCCAATAGAATTGAAGCATTGCATCCCTTCAAGAAACTAATATAAATCATAATATCACCATGCATGCAAACCAGATTAAATAAACTAGTAAAATTGCACGTAGCTTACACGTGCTGTATAAAATTAATTATTTTATACAAGCCACGTACATATTAAAAGTTATATAGTTAATATTAAAAAAAAAAAAAAAACTATAACGATAAAATATTTATATATATTTCATCATATTTAATTTTTTTTAAATATTATTAATAAAATTGCATGTGGTATATACGTAAGGTATAAAATTAATTATTTTATATAAATAAGTTATATATTAAAAATTATACCGTTAATATTATAATTTAAAACAAAATAAATTTTAACTATAAAATAAGTCATCTTATAAATAAAATTGCACATGGCTTGCACGTGTTGGCTTCTCGGCTTGGTTGGCTACTGAGTTGTCTCTTCGCGAGTCGACAGTCCATGAAGGACCCCCCCAACCACCTACAAAACTTGAAACCAAAGTCTTTGCTTGTTGGAGGCTTATGCGAAGGCCGCTTAACGCAGACGAGCATAACCGCGAGCTACCCGAACTCACTCGTCAAAACTCGGTCAAAACTCGACTCGAAATGTTAACGAGTCGAGTTGAGCAACTTGTAACTCGACTCGAAAAGCTCGTGAGAAACTCCTCGAAATATTTCAGATATGTACCCAAGTTTTCTTTAAATTTGATGATTCTTACTTTAGGGATGTCATAAAGCTCTCCGAGCGACTACTTCGCCTACCGAGTTTGCCTTTCTATGTCAGACATTTTCGTCACTAAACCCCACTGCTGGGAAACCCCGACTCTTCATTACTAGGGCTTCAAACCCACCCTCTTTCAACTTCATCCACTATTCTCTCTTCGGTCGATGAATCGATCTCTACTGAGATCAAACCTCAACTCCTAATCCTCGACGCCTCTCGCTCTCGTTTCACCATCCAAACTCGAAAGCTTAACTCCGAGAAGCAAAGGTATGCAGGAAGGCCAATGCGAGAACCCTGCGAGTGTAAGCAAGGGGTTGAATGGGATGAGAATTGTTTGTTGTAAATTTATTGGATAGTTATGGTGCTCGGAATTGTTCAAGAAAGTGTTAAGATTTTTCGGGTTCGACTCGAGTTCAGTTCGAGCCTAGCCCGAGCTCCGACTCAGTCCGAGCCTAGCAGAGTTCAGCCTCGTTCGAGCTCGAGCTCGAGCCGGCCCGAGTGTTGCGCTTCGAAGTTCACCCGAGTTTCATTTTCAAGTCAGCGAGCTTTGAGCTCGAGTTCGAGCTCTGGATTCGAAGTTTTCTCGAAGTTCGAGTCGAGCTTAGCTGAACTCGAGCTCGGCTCGCATCATTAGCACCCCTAGTGATGGGAAAGGGAAGAGTTATGACTATACAAGATAAGGCAACCAGATTGGTGGTGTTGAGGTGGACCACAAAAAACTTGTCGGAGATGTAAGCCAAGCTTTTAAAGGGAGAAAGAAGTGAAGTGTTGGCTCTGGCTTGGTTAAGCGTGGTGCTGTCCCGTTTGTCAATAGAACTGTATATGAAGATTCCCTAATTGTAAAACACATACATTATGCTTTCTTTGACAACCAAAAAACAAGCAAGAATTAACCAAAAAAAAAATTGTTGTTAATTACCAAAGAGAGTGATTCACATGATGTCATCTCATACATATGTTGAAATTAAAATCCATTATGTGAAAAGCATCACGTAAAAATGTGAAGATTATATTGAATCATCAAGAATCAAATAATCGGATTTGCGGAAGCCGCATTTTTGAATCCATGACGAAATATTGAAATATTGAATTTCAGTCCTGGCGCTTTATGATCTTCCATCTACACCTGCCGTCTAATATTTCTCTCTGACAATGAGAATCAGAAGAATTGAAAATCATAGTGTGATCTGGAGACCATGACCCATATTTAAACAATCGTGTATGTTCGTAAACAATCACATATGTTCATAATTTCTATTTTAACCCATCATAAAAATAGAAATTACGTTTGTCTCTACACATTAATGCCCACATTTTATAATATATTCATTAAGGCCCCAAAACTTAAATTAATCACTTTAATTAGCCTGTCTTTATTTGATAGCCTATAATTCACATTTATTTAATATATTAGTCTATATATTTAATTTTACTCCAACAACGTGTGCTCGAGAATGACCTGATTCTGTCAACCACATTGAATCTCTATAGAATTCAAGTTTGGGGGATACAACATCTTTCCCACTGAGCTGCCTAGAAAATCAAAGCATCACATCTATAAAAACCCAACATAATTTAGTATATTTCATGCATGCAAAAACAAACAAATAAACTAATGAGATTGGATAGCATGCACGTTGTAATGCTCTGAAAATACCCTAATGGGCTTTTTTATAATATACCATGGTGTAAAATAAACAATTATATTTTTTGGAGTTTAAATGGCGTTAAAAACGAAAATGATAAAAAACTCAGATTTACAGAGCCAAATAAATTTGGTAAAAATATCAAATGAGGACCTAAGGGTCATAAATGAGTAATGTAAGTGCCAAAGTATAAATGAAATTAAATGAAGTGAAAATGAAAGTGAAATGAAGAGTTAAAATGAGAAAAATGAGAAAAGAGGAATTAATGTGTAACTAAAACATGACCTTATGAAGGTTTAGAGTATTAAGACTAAACTGGTCTTTAGAATGAGAGAGAGTATATCATTTAGGCATTTTTGTTAAGCAACCGTTGAGAGAAATGGAGATGTGAGGGGTAGGATTTGCTCCATGAGATCAAGAGTTTAAGTGATTAAGAAGAAAGAAGAGAAAGGAAGAGATTTAAAGGTAAGAAACCAAACCCTAACTCCCTATTTTCTTGTGTTTGGGTTTGGAGAAAAACCCTAGCTTTGTGTAAAGTGTTCTTGGATGGTTTTAGTTCAGTTTGAGGTTGTTTTGCATTGTTTTGATTCGTTTAGATTGTTTTTGAGAAATTTTTTACAAAGGAATGATGAAGTTTCAGTTATTGTTGTCCAAAATTTTCAAACCCCTGTTTTTGTTTTAGTTATAAGTTAAATCTATAATCATCCAAATTGAGTGATTCTAATTGTTAAAGAACCATAAAAGCTAGAGATACAACATGTATAGAAGGGACGGTATAAATTGTAGCTCTAACGCTCCCAAATATGGGCTTTAAGGTAAGTTTCGGGTAGCTAATGGGTATGCTCTGTTTTGGGTGTGGTTGTGGTGTTTTGACCTTAAGTTGAGTTTCAATTATCCAAATTGAGTGATTCAAAATTTTGGGTAAACTAGACTTCTAGAGGAATAATTTACTTGAAGGAAGTGTAAGCAATTTGTAACCCCAAAGTGCCCAGAAATATGTCAAAGTGGAGCTATGTGCAAGAACAATCTGATTATGCTTTGTAAATTAGAGTAGTCTGGATGTAAAATGCAATAACTTGAGTTTTGGTGATCCAAATTGGATGATTCCAATTGGAGAAGAAACCTTAGAACCATAGCTTCAAATGAGTAGAAGGAACCATTACCAATTTATGGAGTTAAGATCCCTGAAATCAAGAATAACAGTAGGTGATTGAGTGAGCTGGGCATACCGACCAGTTTGGAATTAAAATGCCGTTTACTTGAGTTTGGGTGATCCAAATGAGATGATTCCAATTCCTACTAAAAATAGACTCATAGAGATATAATTTTCTTGAAGGAAGCATGAGCAAAATATGGCTCATGTGTCCCCAGAAAATTTTGCAAGTGAAGGTGTATTGGGTAGACATCAACCCTAACTAAAAATCCTAGAATGCACAACTGATTTTTTTCTTGGGTTGTTCTTTGATAGTGACATATTTGTGATGGATTATGGGTTGGTGACGAGGAAGCTTGACCCAAGAACGGATTCCGATGATGTGGGAATCAAGAAATGGCAACCTTTTGGGGCTTGTTCTTCACACTTCCTTCCTTGTTTCGGTTTTGTGTTTTGTTTGACAAAATAAATCTAAAAGGTTTTATATGAATATGCACGTGTGCTCCGTTTGAGCTATAAATGAATTAGTTTGTTCTCCACTTCTCTCTCTCTATTTGTAAAATGTTTGAAGAATTATGAAATAAGTGACATTTAAACGAATTAAGTATAAATTGCATATTGATTTGTTTAAATTGATTTGATACAACTGATTGTGAAATGAATTGCACATAAAAAAATTTCATGAGTATTGGAAACCAAGTATTTGGATATAAATGTATATACACTATTGTAAATTGCTATCAATGATTTGAGCGCCCTTAACAAAATGTTAACCGTTAAATTCGAGTTAAGGATAGATTGGTATACCAATAAGGGTCAAATGAGCAGTATTGCACCGAACGTAATGATGTGTCACTCCGATCCGTAGCCCAGCGGGACAATATCTATAGTGTTCACGAAATAATTTTTTATAACCAGTCAGCAGCCCAGCAGGACTGTACTGTGTTATAAAACATTTTTTTATATCGGCCTATAGTCTAGTGGGGCTGTGCCGGTGATTTGTTATCCTGTGCACCGAAAGTATAGGTTAAATTCGGTCAAGGGCAAAATGAAAAGAAAATTGTGAAATGCATGATTTGTGTTAAAATGATTTATTGCATATGAAACTGTATGATTGAAATGACCAATAATCAGACTTGAATGTATATGAAATGAAAATACAAAGCATATAGCGATTTGTAATCGCATTGGGTCATTGAAAAATTATACAAAGGCATTGATTTAGAAAATGTAATATGATTAAACCGAAATGAAGAGAGAAATGTATAGAACCATTAGGTATGAAAATGCTTAGCACGTTTGTTTTATCATCAGGCAAAATTTAGTGAACATGTACAAAGGAAAAGACCGCAAATGATTCGTAGTCAATGTCAAGGCCTCACAGTTGAAGGCGCAAAGCTCCGACCATGCATTCATGAAATATATTTGACACTTTTGTACAAACCATGATTTTGTTTTGTAAATATTTTGGGTAATGAAAACCACTTATAATGCCGTAATATATAAAGGTGGTAAATGGACAAAATGGCATGTAATGCCATATTTACCGGAAAGTGTATTGAAAACAAAAATGATGGGCCCCTTTAAGTTGAATTAGTATATACAAATATATTTTTATAAAGATAAATATCATTTACAAAATGAGCATTGGAAGTGTGTTTTACTGACAAAAGAAAAATGAATTTTATTCGAAAAGAGGATCGCTGCCTTGACGTGTTCGGCCTCCGGTCCGCCTGGGTCGGGCTCCGCATGCATGGCGAGAGCCGGCCACACACGTGCTATATAAAAATAATTTTTTATACAAATCACATACATATTAAAAGTTATATAATTAATATTATAGTTTAAAAAAATATTAAACTATAATGGTAAAGTATTTAAATTTTATCATTTAATTATTTAAAAAAAAATTATTAGTAAAATTATGCGTGGTATGCACACATATATAAAATTATTTATTTTATATAAATTAGGTACATATTAAAAACTGTACTATTAATATTATAATTTAAAAATAAATTGAATTATAACTATAAAATAAGTTATCTTATAAGTAAAATTGCACGTGGCATGCACGTGTTGGCTCAAGCTTGATTGGTCGTTGTGCGTCCCTTTTGCCAAGTACAATAGTCCATGGACCTCCTGATTGCAAAACTTGGAAATGAAAATCTTTGCATGTTGGAGATGTGATGTGGAAGGGAAAATTAAGGATTGTATCGGATAAGACAACCATATTGTTGGTGTTCAAGCCGACTGCATAAAACTTGTCGATGATGTCGGCCAAGCTTTTAGAGGGAGAAGGAAGTGAAGTGTTGGCTCTCGCTTGGTTGGGTGTGGTGTTGTCCTTTTTGCCCAATAGAACCTTCCATGAAGGCCACATAACTGCAAAACACATGCATTATGCTTTCTTTGACAATCAAACAATGTGCGAACAACTTCAGAAAGAAAATGTTGTTAATTACCAAAACGTTGATGCCTCTATTAAGGCTAGTGATAGGGTTTGAAAATGGGTCGGCAGCCCACTCGCTAAACCCCAAAGGAGGGGCATGCCCATTGAAGCATTCGTGCCTTTGGACGCCACTTGTGATGAAAGCCCAATCCGCTCGGCCCAAAGGTCGATTATGGGTAATCAAGAAAGCCCATGTTTTGCAAATCAAGCCAAATCCCATAGATAAGGGAAATAGAATAATCCCCAATAATATATTATCCAGCAAATCAAACTAAATCTTACCAGTTAGGAAAGTAAGATAATTCACATATTAAGGTGTCATCAAATGGGATCCCACCAATAAGGGAGAGAAATAATTCCAAATAGAACTGCACTTTCTATATCCATAATCAAATCCGATATCAAGAAAATATCCCATCCAATGGGAAAGTATCCTAATCACCATCCAACTGGTTAAACATCTACTATAAATACAAGGCCACCCCATCGGTGAAAGGTACGCAACATACGCAAACATGATTCGCCCTCTCTAAACGCTTTCTATTTTCTCTCTCGAAAGAAACTGACTTAGAGATTGATGCCACGGCGGCTCCCGCCGACCCCCTTCTTCTTGTTTTTGCAGGAGAGCAACTCGCCGCTTGCGCACTTCAGCCCGCCAGCAGTCCAGGGTCGGCCCAACGACAACCATACGCTCCACTTCGGCCCGATTGAAAAAGCATATCGCTGGCGCCACTGTGGAACGACAATTCTTGATAAATAAAGACCGATTTCGCTTACTCATGGTATCAACCCATAACACAAGGTGAGCACCAATCTCCAATGATGTGGACCAAACCAGTAACGGTAGACAGCCGACTCCTGCCAGCAGAAGCGATGCCACCACTTTAACGAGGTGAAGCACTTCGCCACCAACCAATCACCGATAGAGAATTGTGAGCAACTCACTAGGCAGATACAACGCCCACGGGAGGCGCGACAAACACAAGAATGTTATAACTTTCCTCCTCAAGAAGGGCAACACAATCCCGACATTCCTCGAGGTGCTGAAAAAGAAGCAGAGTCTAGCCGAGCCAAGGGGCACGGACCACAATTGGCCCCTGGAGAGTGGAGGCAACGGCTAACACCTGGAGGGCATGCTCGAACGAAGAATCACGCCACCCCAAGAAGGAGCAAGAGAGCAACCATTTTGAACAGAGGTTCAAGAGCCTCCCAAAGAAGAGCTCACCGTGTGAAGGAAGTGGGTGAGAGACGCCACTCGACTATGGACACCTTTGGTACAACAACCGAAGTCACCATAGCCGGTGCTTCACTTCCTTTTCCGAAGAAAATTCATTTATGCGGTACGGCCACGGTGTCGTGATCCGCACATCATCTCAACGCTTACAAAACCAAATGGAGCCGCATGGTATCAAGATCCGACGCGATGCGTAGCTTTGCTATCAAGATTAAAAGCCCAAATTCTTGGCCGGGTTTAATAGGCTTCCACCGTCATCAATCTCCTCATTCCGTAGCCATCCATTTCATTCGCCTCTCACTTCATCGTACAAGACGATAGCCAAGTTATCATCTACCGACCATCAAGCGCAGCTCGCAAAGAGTGCTCGAGGTCTTATGTCCGTGAGATTCAATGCCGAGCCTCCATGGTAGATATATCTCGACGAAGTTCGCGATCACCGCATTCATTGTCGGGCTTAGGCCCACTGTTGACTCATGCTTTCCATCTCCAAAAATCCCCAAGCAAGCATGGCTGAGGTGCTCGCAAAAGCAGAGAAATATATTAACGGTGAAGAAGCCCTCATATCCAAGAAAGAGAGCTCTTCCACCCATAAAGAAAAAAGCGGGACAGATAAGCGACGAGGACGAATCCCCAGAAGACAAAGCGGCTGGGAAAGGTCTCCAAAGAAAGATGGAGAACGGTCTCCGAAAAGACGTGGGAACCTCGAGATCGCTTCAGCTCCACCGCAGCCGGAAGCGCGGTTTACATTATTCACTTTACCGCCACCCCCTTAACGGCCTCAAAGACGCAAGTCCCGCTGCGAATTACGAAACGAGCAAGCCTAAGGTGGCTAACACAAATGAAGCTCACCTCATAAGAGACAACAATTTTATATCATAGTTCCATTGCGGATTGCGGACACCGCACGGATGATCTGATACAACTTAAGAAGGAAATAGAGCATTTAATACGTGCGCGGCATCTCGACTTTATCTGTCAGCCTTGAAAATCACCCGAATTAGGCTCGTAACTAAGCTCCTATCAGTTGTACCCACCACCACCAATTCCTCGACAAAGACAACAACTTAGCACCTCAACAACCTTTAGAGAACCACATGACACGGAGGATTCATAAGGGGAGGGGAATCCACTCAAATCAGAGACAGCCCATCTCACAAGATCACTGTACCAGAGATAGCGGAAGTACAAGTGATGTCTAAACTACCTCGGCTCGACATCCATAACTTTCTTTTGACTCAGATCTGAGATGCTGAAGACTCTCACGACGACCCTTGGTAATTCGAAAGGCCAGGGCTAACAACCAGACATCGGTCCTCGTTGACAACGGAAGTTCGGCCGACATCATTTCATTTCTACTTTCGATAAGATGGATATTGGAAGGGAGAGAATGGAACCCGTCAGCACCCATATGAGAGGATTCTCCGGAGAAAAGGTATTACCCTTGGGCTTAATACAATTAGTACTCACCTTGGGAGACTCCCTATGCCAGGCGACGATGACAACAAGATTCCTCGCTGCACGACCGCTTATAATATGTTGTTAAAGTGCACCCTCTCTAATGTGCAATAAGCCATTCTTCTTACCACATGATGATCAAGTTTCACCGTAAGCGGAATAGAATGGTCGAGGAGACCTCAACGAGGGCCAGGAATGCCACCAAAGATCCATGAAGCAAAAAAACGGTCGATAACATATCCCTGGATGAGCTCGAAATACGCGACGAACATTCAATCTCGACTTGAGCCCTTGGAAGAGTCGGGATCAGAGCGCTGGATGACGACCTCGAACACCTCGCCAGATCTGGCCCGCCTACTAAGATCTCAAAGACCTCTCACCCACTGAGACAAAGAACAAAGATGTCTTCGCTGGGTGGGAAAGAAAGGGACACGGGAGGAATCAATTTTCACGGGTATCACCCATGGCTTCAAAGTCAAAATCAGTCTTCAAACCAAGAAAACAAAAGAGGAGGAGCTGCTACCTGGACAGGCAAAGCGATCACGAGGAGGTCAAGAAACCTCCCGTGCAGAGCGATCGAGAGGTAGAATATCTGAATGGCTAGCCAACGGTCAGACTCGCCAAAAAGAACGACAAGTGGCGACTCAGATCGACTTCACCGACATCAATAGAGCGCGGCCCAAAGGACGCTTCTCCGCCGCGACCCGACCTTTCATCAGAGACGCCACCACGCCATGAACTCTCACCTTATGGATGCCTCCGCTACAATCGATCAAAGATGGACCCGCATGACCAAGAAAAGACCTCGTAAGGCCACAGGCAAAGAACCACTCACATCGGTGATGCCTGACTCGAGAACGCAGGAGCTACCACCGTAGGCCGGTAAACAGGATGTTCCGTGGCAACAGGAACAACTAAGAAGGTGTACATAGATGACATGCCAGTAAAATCCACCACCGCGATCTCCACATTGCTCATCCGTCCCGAGGCGTTCCATCCCGAGGAAGACAACATGAAACCTAATCCAGCCAAGTGTGCCTTTCTCGAGTGTCAACTGGTACCCCAGGTTTCATAGTCAACCACCGAGAACGGAGGCTAATCCGCACAAAAATAAAGGTTGTGCTCGACATGCCGCGCCACCCTCGTGCATAAAGGTGAGGTCCTAACGCCCCGAAGACAGAAGGATTGCCGCTTTGCCGATTCGTGATCCGTGGCTACTGGATAAACGGCGTCACCCCTTCTTCCAAGTTCGAATAAAGGCCTTTAATGGGATACCTGTATGTAAAGAAGCATTCTCAAAGATTGAAAGCATACTCTGAGTTCTCTCCCCCATTCCTGCAAGCCCCCATCGAGGACGCCCATACTTAGCAGATTTACTTCTCTCATCAGCGCCGTCCCGTCAGACACAAAGATCGAAAATAATCCGACATTATTATTTAGCCGTGCTCGAGAGGAGAGGAAGAGAGGTACCCGAGATGGAGAAATTAATCTGGCACTAGTAACCGCAGCTCTGACCTTCACCCTTACTTCCGCACTACATACCATAGAAGTTCCAACAGATCCGATGAAGCAAGTGTTGGCACAAACCAAAGACTGTGAAGGTCGATGAAATGGGCGACAGAGCTGTTTGCAGTTCGACATCGATATAAGCCGAAGATCGCAATAAAAGGGTAGTCTTAGCGTATTTCATCATGACTACTTCCACAGAGCCTACCAAGAACATCCAAGCACCGACTAACCTACCCATCCGAAACTTTCAGAGACGGGCCACAAACGCATAAGGAAGCCGGAGACGGCTTAATCCCGACCTCCCAAGGAATGTACATCGAGCATGCGCTCATTCGATCTAAGCCTCCAACAACGAGGCCGTCATAGCAGGCCTCAACCTCGCCTATTCGCTAGAAATTGACCAGCTTGAGATCTGCAGTGACTCTCAACTGGTAGTAAGACAAATAGAAGATACCTACGAGGCTAAAAGCGGAAGAATGATCCTATACCTCAAAAAGGTACGAGATTTATTGAAAAGTCTGCAGGGCTAGTCCAGTTAAACATATCCCCAGAACAGAGAACTCCTGAGCCGACGCCTTGGCAAAACTAGCGACAAATTTCACAGAAGACCCCGCCAGGTCAACACTGTCGAATACCTCGCAGAGCCTTCTATAGATCTCGCGACGTGGAAGTCGCTTCAAATCGTCCGAGCCGAGTTGGATGGATCCCATTTGGGATTACATAATAGACGGACGTCTACCCGATGACTCGAAAGAAGCAGCTAAAATCAGGACGAGGTCAGCCAGGTTCACTAATCATAAGGGAAGCTTGTACAAGCGATGTTTCTTCACACCCATCCTTGCGCATCATGAAAAGACATCAATACGCAAGCAAGGGAAGTACATGAAGGTATATGCGAAATCATATCTGAAAGCTCGGCATTGTATCGTAATGACTGCACCAAATAATACAAATTTGTACACGTTTGACAAAGTTTGACTAAGTTTGACCAATTTGATTTTGGTTTGACCAACACTTAGTAAAGCTGACCAAAGCTGACTTTTCAAGGATGAATAATTTTGGGATGACTAAGACACCATTTTGTAGGCCTCGCTAATACGAGTTCATAGGACTGGTCGAACGTCCAACCGACCTACTGATAAAAGTTATAACTCGTAATTTCAACCAGAAGAGTGCGAATAAAGGTCCAAACTGCCTTCAAATTTTTTACTCCGAAGCGACCTAGGCCCTATAAACATAAATTTGGATGCCAAATGAAACTCCTAGCCCCCCAAAGCACCATCTTCGAGCTCCAAACCCTGGTAAGAACTCTCTCAAAATCATGAACACCCCGCAGGGTCATTTTTGACCATTTGCGAGCCGTGGAGCTTGGACCAAAACAGGCACCACCGCCGCCACCGCAACACACGACAGGAGGAGGGGGATGATCCGGCTGACGCCGGCCGGAGTTTCAGGCCAACCGCCGCCGAACGAGCCCAGATCGGGCCGGTGAAGCGGCGGCGGCGGCGGCGGCGGCGGCGGCCACCGTGGGACACCGGGTTTTTCTTGACTGGCCATTTCTACCACTTCAGCCACCCCATAGCTCTTTCCACCATTGGGACCCTCGAACTCATTTCCGTGGTCCATTTTGCATTCTCACCGCTGAAAGTTACGCACGAAAAACAAAGTTGGCCGACTTGCATTGATCGGTAGTTTTCCAGAACCACAAATAATGTCGACCAAGGTAATGGTACCGGCGAGTTCTCGGCCTCGGGATTTACTGATATGCGCTTGTAAATTTTGGACGCCGTTATTAGTTTTCCATTTTTAGGTTGTTTCGTAATTACCGGAAGTTTGACCGAAATAGAGTACCAATTGGTCAAATTCGGACAAAATCGAGTCGATTAGTGAAATCGATGTTTTTGGTGAATTATCACCCGCCTAATTTCGAGAAACATTAGCCTCACGTGAAAAGCCTCACTTTGATACATCGGGCCCATAGGGCACATTGTGTAATTGACCGCCGAGTCCAATTTGATGGTTTCATAGTTCTAAAATTATTCTAAGGCCTTCGTGGTATCCTAATGTTGTTGGTTCAGCTATTCGTTTAAATGGTGTTTTATTTATATTACAGCTCTCACGCCGCCGGGGACGACCTCAGGGAACAGGATCAAACATTCAGAATTCATGAATGGCGATATGTTTTTTTAAATGATCGTGGGTATTATATTGATATATCTATCAGGATTAAATATTTACATATATTCTGCTCATCAAATGATTGGTCAGATACAAATGTATTATCGCCCATATAAAACAAGTTATCATTTCATGTGAATTTTTGTCAACATTTTCTACCCCGCTTGGGAAGTTGTACCGGTTTCATGGATGAGTCTCGTGGTATTTAGGACATTTTGGGGCATGTAGATCGGGCTTTTAAACCCTCGAGAAATTATTGTTTTATGAAATGATTTGAAATATATGTGTTTAATAATCGTTATGAATATGGTCATTGAGGTATGTCTCAAATTTCGCTTGAATTGAGAAACTAAAGATCTTCAATGTAGTTGATTGAGTTGCGGAAAGTAAGTTCATAAATTCTTAACCCAAGATACGCTGACGTTGAAAAGTACACGTGAGTACCTTATTACTGAGTCGAGGTTAGACATCGAGTCAGAGGCGCGTTGCGATGTACCATACAAACGATCGCTTAGTAATTATATTGTAGTGCACTCAGATTTGCCACGTGTTTGAGGTTGGTTTTATCCAACGGTCATATATTATTTACGCACTTCAGGTCGGATTTACCCGACTATAGTATATTGAGATTGCCACGGTACGCGGAGTTGGTTTCATCTAACTATATGTTATTTCCATCGGCCGCGGAGGTCGCTTACCCGACGTTTGGTATTCTCGGTTTTGCCAATAGTTGGACGGAGGCTGTCAACCAACGTTATATGTTATTTCTTAATGGGCCGTGAGGTCGGGTTTACCCGACGGTTTGGTATTCTGGGTTTGCCATGGTGTCGTGAGGTTGGGTTTACCCAACGGTCATATATTATTTCCACGGCCGTGAGGTCGAAGCCATCAATTCCGCGATCATCATTAGTTTTACTACAACATTTCCCCGATGTCAAGTTATCGCGAGCGGGTGTCCCCACGGTTTAGGATGGGTACATGGTATGGTACATCGTTAGCGTATAAGGTATGGCACATCGTTGGTGTATGTGGTATGGTACATAGTTGATTTATATGGTACGGTACATTGTTGGTTTCTGAGTAAGGCATAACTTTTTTAATAGTTATGATTATTGTATTTTCCATGATTGATTGTACGACATGATGTTCATATGTTTTATGCATTTAATTTTTTATGTGGTGAATAAATTCAGGTTATAAGGTTCTTGATAATGAAGTGGGTTAACTTATTGAGCATGACTTTCATATTGTTGGGTTTTGGTAAAGTTGGGTTTTGTGAAACGTTTGCTAAACGGGGAACCTTACAAAGGAGTGAACGTGAGGTCTTGAGAGATGAAATGTTTAAAAATTAAAACATTATTTTCCTTATAAATTATGCCACTCACTGAGATTTAATTCAATGCTTTATTGTTTTAAATTGCTCCTAGGTCTCGCGTCAGAAAATTCCACTCGCGCCGTATTCAACATCGCTCTTTCTACGACAAATGCAAAGACTTCCACCCCATCCATCCGTTTTGCTTTGGACCTATTTATTTTCATTTTGTAACCCTAAATTCGCAAATACCTTTAGAATGCTCGATATTAGTATTGAACCTCATATGAGTCGTTATTATGTAATGTAAGCCAGGGTTAGCGACTCACATCGATAGGTCGGTCGTGATTTGATATAATCGAGGTATTGTGGTACGCATGTGTTCACTTCTCTTTTAGGGTGGGGTCCCTTGTGCATCCCTGTGATCAGACAATGGAACTCCACTATATGACCACCGAGGGAACCCTGGAGGGGTATCCGGGTCGGGTCTTGTCAGCTTGGTATCAGAGCTCTAGGTTCCTAAATTCCTGGGTCAGACATTGATGCAACTCCATCCATTATGGTCAGATAATCTTCCTAACCTTATCCTTGAAATTGATTATGTTTTCATTTATTCTTGAATATAGTTCTTCTTCCCACATGGCACTTGTAGGTCAGGTATAGACTACGTAGATAGCTGAATAAGGTCACCATTCAGAATCAATATCCTTTGCCTGATTGATGACCTATTTGGTCGCCTGTGGTGCAAAAGGTTCTCCAAGATCGACTTCCGAGGTCGTGGTACCATCAATTAAGGGATTAGGAATCTGATATTCCTAAGACGCATCTCAGACGAGGGCATTATGAGTTTCCGTGATGTCTTCGACTCACCAATGCCCCAAAGAAGCCATGGATTTGATGAACCGGTCTTCCGTCCATACTTAGATCGGGTTTGTCATCGTTTCCATCGATGATATCTTGGTGTACTGAGAAGCGAGTAGAGCATGAGATACATTTAGTTTGGTGTTGCGTACTTTAAGGCATCACTCGCTGTTTGCCAAGTTCAGCAAATGTGAGTTTTGCTGAGCGAGGGATTTCTGACATGTAGTTTCGCCGATGGCATTTAGGTGGATCCTCAGAAAGTAGAAGCAGTGGCAAATTGGGAGCAACCAACTACAGTGACAGAAGTGCGGAGTTTCCTAGATTAGCGGTATACCGTAGGTTCATAAGGGTTCTCAAAAATAGTAGGACCACTTCATTGTTTGACTAGAAAGGAGATCGAGCCAAAAAAGGTAAAGGTTTTTGGTTTGATTCTTGTAAATGGTTCTTTTCTAGGGTTTGGTTGTGAACTTCTCCAACCCTAGATTTGAAGGATATGGGAGGTAAAACCTCAATCCTTGGTTATTTGTGTAAGGATTTGAGGATTTTGTATGTAGGGATATAGATTCATGGATTTCCTCTCTTGAAGTTAGGATTTCATCCTAACCTTAGATTGGTTGAGGATGAGGCTGGCAAAACCCCCCGATTCTGCTTAAGATGTGTTTTGGAAGATGCTTCGGGTTGAATAGAGGGCTTTGATGTGTGTTTGAGTATTGATTTATTTGGTTGGAAACTTATGGAAAAAGTGGGAAAATCATAAATTCGGCATTGTAATGGATTTTTCTCGTTATGTCCAAAGGTTAGTATTTTGGCCATAACTTGATCATTTATGCTCCGAATTGAGTGATTCCAGTTGGAAAGGAACTCTTAGCACTTTATCTTCAAATGAGTAATGGTGGGAGATAGAATACAAGAGGTGTTTGGCGTTGGGTGCGTTGTTTATGTAACCCTAATAATGAGTGTTAAATGTTGATCCTAGTAAGTGTAAGAGAGAGCGCACTTGGGGGATCAAGGTTTATGTTGGAAGGTATAAGGATGTATGTGAGTCGAGTGGTGGTAAAGTAATAGACCACTTGAGTAATTTTTTATGTGACACGGATGGTTGAGAGGATAGGTTCAGTGGTCTATAGAGTAGACTTGCCGGAGGAGTTTTCTCGAGTCCATACATGTTCATGATCTCCAAGACGCATGTACATTCCTCACCCCCACACACTCAAGGCACTAGAGACGAGCCGAGGGATCACTGTCCATGAAGAACAAATCAAGGCAGACTCGGGTAGGAAGAGAAGGAGCTTCGCAACAAGACCATATCCTTAGTGAAAGTCCTTTGGAGAAACCAACTAGTCGAAGAGGCGACTTGGGAGCGGAAGGACTAAATGCGGAGCCAATACTCTCATCTCTTCCATGACACAGGTACAAATTTCGTGGATGAAATTTTTCTTTATGTGTAGATTGTAATGACCAGACCAAATAATACAAATTTACAACACGCTTGACCAAGTTTGACTAAGTTTGACCAAATTTGACTAGGTTTGACCAACACTCAGAGGGTTGACCAAAGTTGACTTTTTCAAGGATGAATAATTTTGGGTACACCAAGACACCATTTTGTAGGCCTCGTCGATACGAGTTCATAGACTGGTCGAACGTCCAAATCCGACTTATGGATAAAAAGTTATAACCCCCTGGTAATTTCAAACGGTAGTGTTTTAACAGTGTCCAAACTGTCTTCAAATTTTTACCCGAAAGCGACCCTAGGCCCTATATAAACATAACTTTGGATGCCAAATGAAACCCTAGCCCCCAAAGCACCATCTTGAGCTCCAAAACCCTAGGAAGAACTCTCCAAATCATGAACACCCCGCAGGGTCATTTCTGACCACTGCAGCCGCGGAGTTTGGACCAAAAGAGGCACCACCTACCGCCACCGCAACACGCGCAAGACCCGGACAGGAGGAGGGGGACATCCAATCCATTAATCGCCATGAAGTTTCAACGCCGCCGGACGCCATCGATCGTTTCACGGCTACGCGCCACCAGACACCGGTTTTTCTTGATTTTTCGGCCATTTTCGGCCACTTCAGGCCACCCCATAGCTCATTACCAACATTTTTGGACCCCCTAAACTCATTTCCGTGGTCCCTTGCGCATTTCTCCTCATCGTTGAAAGTTACTAATTAAAACAAAGTCAGCCGACCGCTGGATAGGAGTTTTCCGCCACCATAAATAATCGTTGGACCAAGGTAATGGTACCGATGAGTTCCCCGGTCTCGGGTCATTGATAGCGTGGGTTTGTAAATTTTGACGCCGCTTGTTATTTTCCATTTTTAGGTTGTTTCGTAATTACCGGTGTTGGATCGAATAGAGTACCACTTCAATAAATTTGGACAAAATTAGTTGGATTAGTGAAATTGATGTTTTTAGGAATTAATGGATGGTTCACTTCAGAAATTAGCTCCTAGTGAAAAGCCCCAATTTGGAGATTCGCCTATAGGGATCGCGGTAATCGACTCCACGGGAGTCCAATTTCATGGTTTGCGCTTCTAAAAATTATTCTAAGGCCTTCGGGTATCCTTAATGTCGTTGGTTCGGGGCTTATTTGAGCCTAAATGGTGTTTTATTTATATTATTGCACTAATGTTAGGATTTGATCCCAGGAACATGACTGAATTAGCTCTATGAAATGTTTATATGTTTTTTAAATGATTGGGTATTATATTGATATATTCATTGTGATTAAATATTTTATATATATTCCCCGTTTCGATCAAATGATTGGTTGCATACAAATGTGATTATCGGCCTTATATAAAATAAGTTATATTTCATGAATCTTTGGTCAACATTTTCACCGCTTGAAAGTTGTACCGGTCATGGATGAGTCCTGTATTTGTGGATATCAGCATGTAGATTGGGTTTTAAACCCTCGAGAAATTATTGTTTTATGAAATGGATTTTGAAATATATGTGTTTAATAATTGGTTAAGGAATACATCATTGAGGTATGTCTCAAATTTCGGTCGAATTGAGAAACTAAAGATCTTCACGTAGTTGATTGAGTCAGGAAAGTAAGTTCATAAATTTAACTCAGATACAAGGACGTTGGAAAAAGTACACATGAGTAAGTGACATTGAGTTGAGGTTGGACATTGAGTTGGAGGTTATAAGGTGATGCAAATTATATCATGTTCTGGTGATCGGGTTTAGTAATTATAACAGAGTGCACCGGGATCGCTACTAAGGTTTGGCGCTGGTTTTATCCAACGGTCACGATATTATTTCCACTTAATCGTGAGGTCGATTTACCCGACGCTTAGTATATCGAGATCGTTACCTGCTGAGGCTGGTTTCCCATCCAACTAAGTTATATGTTATTTCCACGGCCGTGAGGTCGGGTTTACCCGACGGTTTGGTATTCTGGGTTTTGCCATGGTGACGTGAGGTTGGTTTCATCCAACGGTTATATGTTATTTCCACGGCCGTGAGGTCGGGTTGACCCGACGGTTTGGTATTCTGGGTTGTCCATAGTGTCATGAGGTTGGCTTACCTAACTATCATATATATTACTCTACCTACGTGAGGTCTGAAGCCATCGACTGGCTTATCATCAATAGTTTTACTACAACATTTCCCGATGTTGGTTAATGCGAGGGGTGTCCCACTGCTTAGGATGGGTACATGGTATGTATACATCAAGTAGCGTATAAGGTATGGCACATCGTTGGTGTATATGGTATGATACATAGTTAATTTATATGGTACGATACATTGTTGGTTTCTGAGTAAGGCATAACTTTTTTAATAGTTATGATTATTGTATTTTCCATGATTAATTGTACGACATGATGTTCATATGTTTTTATTTTTTTTATTTAATTTTTATGTGGTGAATAAATTCAAAGTATAAGGTTCTTGATAATGAAGTGGGTTAACTTATTGAGCACACTTTCATATTGTTGGGTTTTGCAAAGGTTTTGTGAAACGCTTGCTAAATCCAAACCTTACAAAGGAGTGAACGAGGTCTGAGAGATGAAATGTTTAAAAATTTTAAAACATTATTTTCCTTATAAATTATGCTACTCACTCGAGATTTCCACTTTCACGTTTATTGTTTTAAATTTGTTCCCTGTGGTCCGGCGCTCAGGGCCTACCTCGCGCCATTCAACACCGCTCTTTCGACACAACAAGACTCTACCCCATCCATCCGTCTTTGTTTCATGGACCCGGCTTATTTCTTACTTTGTAACCCTAAATTCGCAAACACTCTTAGAATGCTCGAGATATTAGCATTGAACCCATATGAGTCGTTATTATGCACGCTGTGGTTATGACTCTACACGGATAGGCCTACCGTGGATTTTTCTATAATCGAGGTATCAGGTACCGCATGTGTTCACTCTCTCTTTAGCGGGTCCCTCAGGCATCCCCAAGGATTGTACAATGGAACTCCACTAGGTGGGACCACCCGAGGAACCCTGGAGGGGTATCCGGTCGGCCTCACACAGCGTGAAAGGTCAGACAGGGTACTATCGCTCCACAATACTGTGATAAACTGACCCGTGGTTAGGCTTCAAGATATGCGAGCACGCCAAGATCTCACGCCTCCCATCAGAGCCCTTGACATCAATTACAAGCCCCTGGCCTTTCCAACAATGGGGTTTGGACATACTGGGACCTTTGCCCCTTGGGAAGGGTCAATGTAAATTGGCCATCGCCGCAAAGAGACATTTCACCAAGTGGGCCGAGGTCGACGCTGGCCACAATTACGTAACAAAGATACGTAATTTTGTGTGGCGAAACACTTGGCGATTGCTTCAAGAGCCCCGGTATCGGGACATTGGAAAGCAATTTGACAACGCTAAGTTCAGGGATTTATGTGCCGAGCTCGAAATTAAGAATTATTACTCGCTCAAAGACATCCACAAATCAATAAGAATAAGTCACCATCGTAACCCAAGGCGCTTTGAAATGACCAAATTGAAGATCTTAAAGGAAAATGGCAGGAATACCTCCCAGTGTTATACTTCCACAGACAACTGTGTCAAGAACCCTGAAACTCCCATTCGCTCTATCCTTGGCTAATCAAGCAAGAGTCCCGTCGAGGCCTGGACTAAAAGTCCCTAAGGATCGAAGCACGACAAGGGAACACAATGACGAGGTTTCTTCGTTCAAATTGACTTCTAGATGAAAACGGAGCGTGCTATACACTGTAATGGAGATTACCAAAGGAAGACAACTAGGTATTACAACCAAAAGGTCAAACCTAGGAGCTACATGCCAGGTGACCTAGTTTTGAAGAAGCTTCTGCCAGCGAGGAAGTATCTAGCGTATGGAAAACTGAAATTCTTAACCGGGAGGGTCTCCTACATCATATCCCGCCATCAAATGCAATTATGAGCTCCAGATTATGACGTAAAAATTTTACACCATACTTGGAATGCGTAACACCTAAGTTGCTACCAGACCTCAGTAATCTTAAATAAAGTATTATTAGTTTTCAAATGACGATTTGTGCGCTCATTGGTTATTTTATTGGGACAGCAACAAGATAAGTATATAGAACGCTATGTTTAGAAAAAATTACATACAACAAAATGTGAAAAAGATCATACCAAAAGCGAAAAGTCTTCATTTATTCCCAATTAGATTATAAATCAATTACAATCACAGTTAGTCACCCCGTTATTCGAAGTACACAAAGACAAGCAGCTTCCCTCAAAAAAAAAAAAAAGAAAAAAAGAAAACTTCAGAAGAAAAGAGGAAAGGAAAACGATGAAAATAAGGGAAAAGAGGAGAAGAAAAAGGGAGCAGAAAGAGTTTGTGCGAAAGGAAAGAAGAAAAGGCAAAGTGAAGGAAGAGAGAATGAAGGAGAAGGAGAAAGAGAAGAAAGGAGAGGAAGAGAAAGAAGAACAGAAAAGAGAGAAAGCGGCACAAGAAATGTACCGCCTTCGAACATACCCTCAGCACGGTTAGGAATAATGGCTTAATTCCCTGGCAAAGGGGGAGACTAGGGAAAATGACAACTCCCATGCAAGGTAAGTCCAACAAAACTCGAACTGGGACCTTCGTGGGGATCTCCCAAAGCAGACGACTAAAGTTTCTGTATGCTTCATCTTCGCACAAATCTCAAATACTATGCAATTTAAGAGGCGATTATCCAGTATAAACCCCAGCAAAGAATAAAGCCGCCATTTATAAGAAGGCCAAAGCACTCGGAAATTCGGGCAAACGCTTCAAATTCTCCATAAATCAACATTAAAGACGCTCGCACCTTTCCAAGAAAATCAGAAGTCGAATGGCTACACGCAACGACTCACTTCTACAAGCTCAACTACTCTGCACAGGCCACGCAGCCTAGGAGTCAGATTAGCTCAGGCTGGATCGCCAACAAGGCCTCAGCGCGCGGAGCCCAGTAGCTCACTTTGATGAGCTCGACCATCACAAAGGCCACGCAGCCAAGAGTCGATTAGCTCAGCCGATCGCCAACAAGGCCTTAGCCTCCCGAGCCTGCAGCTCACTTCAAGAGCTCGACCACTCGCACAAAGCCAACAACCCCAGAGTCGATCGCTCAGCCGATCGCCAACAAGGCCCTCGGGGCCAAGGCTGGAGCCTAGTGAAGTCCACTTTGGATGAGCCCGACCACTCGCAGCGCCACGCAGCCCTAAGAGTCGATTAGCTCAGCTCGGATCGCCAATGCCTTAGCTCCTGAGCCCAAGAGCTCACTCAAAGAGCTCTGACTACTCGCACAGCCAAATGTACCTTAGAGTCGATCAGTCAGCTGACGCTAACAAGGCCTCGCGCCCGAGCCCGAATACTTTGACGAGCTCGACTACTTCGCACAGCTAATGCGAACTGAGTCGATCACCAGTCGATCGCATCAAGCCTCGCCGAGCCCGCAAGAGCTCACTTCGGGACGAGCTCTCGACATTTCTCGCATGTGCCACGAGCTCTTGGGAGTCGATCAGCCTAGGCTGGATTGCCAACAAGGCCACGCCCGAGCCCGCAAGATCACTTTGGTCGAGCTCGACTACTCGCAGACAAAGCCACACAAATCTAAAGAGTCGACGCCAGCTAGATCGCTAACAAGGCCTCGCCGCTCAAGCCCATAACTCACTTTCGACGAGCTCGACTATCAGACAAAGCACGCAATTAGAAGTCGATCGCCAGCCGGACGCCAACAAGGCCTCTACCAAGCCCATAACTCACTTTGACGAGCTCGACTACTCCGCGACAGCCACGCAGCCTAGAGTCGGGATCACCAGCCGGATCGCCAACAAGGCCTCGTGGCCTGAGCCCGTGTGAGCTTACTTCACGAGCTCGACCACCCACGAGGCCACGCAATTTCAGACTCCGTGATCAGCTTCCCGGGCTATTCAAATTTCGCAAGGCCTTAGCCAGAGCCCAAAGAGCCGGTTTGACAACCTCGACTATTCTACTTCGTGCCATGCAACTTAAAAATCATGAAGCCCGGCGAGTAGCCCATGAAGCCTCGCGCCTAGTTCAAGAGCTCAACCGGGCTCAACTCTACATCCCATCAGCTATCCAACTCGGACGCTCAAGTTAGGCCATGCAGCCAAGAAATTGATACAGATCATGAAGAATAGCCGGAGTGCAAGAAGACGAAAAGGATGAAATAAAAATGAATATTCATTAAGAAAAGGCTACATATGTCTATACGCTAAGATTATACATCGAAGAAGGGGAGTGAGCCTCGTAGGGGTATCCTGGGTTTCCTCCGTAAGGATCTCATGGAGAAAGACTCCTCCGCTCCTCGTCGCTAAGGAGGTCGGGTTGAAATCCAAACCGGATAAGCGTTAGTAGCCATCGGGTGCCAGCCACGAAGCCCATCGAAAGTAATCGGCTTATCCTCAATCTTCTTATAACTGGCCCCGCCGAGCAACCAAAGTTATTTGGTCGATGAAGGTCCTCACGCGTCACGACACTCCCTCGCCGCCCAATCGAAGCTGGCGGCACCCTCGAGGCCTTCGCGACGAGCCTCGCCCAATAGCGCCGTCACCACGCAGGTGTCGCCTGGACGCGACACAGCTTCCTGTAATTCCGGCTCGCTCGGGATGTGAGTAGCTCATCCCTAACCATCCGTTCATATCAACCGGCAGCCTCGTCCCTAGCCCTAGCAAGTCATTCGTGCGCCTCGCAATCATCCCGAACCTCCGGCCTCGCCGGTCGCCCTGCTGTTTCCTGGCCTCATCTTCTACCCTACCGAGCACGTGCCGACGCGTGTGCTTCCAAATCGATTGAGCCCCACCGCTCTCGATCATACGCTGCACCCGACCCCGGCAAACAGCCCGCCAGATGTGAGGAAGCCACCGCCTTATAAGCCCAGCCGCTTTGGCATGACTTTCGCTTAGTTCTGCCTTTTCGCCAAACCTCTTCAAATGAGTAGCCACCTGCACACCCAACATAGAATCAACATCCAATGCAAGTTCAACACTCAACTTAAAATGGAATCAGACACGACAAGGTATGGGAACTTACGGAGGCGACGCCTTAGAGAGATAAGGCCAAAGCCTCATCAACGGGCAGCTCACTCGACCTCTTGAGATCAGAATCCTTATGAATGGACGAGACTACTCCTGCCGCGAGTTCGGCATTGAGAAGCAAAGAGTCCCCATCTCCGCCAATTTCGGATTCCGGATCTTTCCTCCTCAACTCTTCCGCCCTTCGAGAAGGTGACCTAACACTCTTCTGGCTGCGACCTTGACAAGACTGGGCATGACCGCTAAGGACCTTTGTTTCGCATACCCAAAATGGGTCATGGAACTTAAGATCGGTAGGAGCTCTAACCCAGCGACCCAAGGCGCTCGCCTCGGCTTTCTGACATGAGTAGACAAAGGAGAAGATAAAGACGCCCTAATTTAACTTTGACCAAAGCCATCGATCTTCTCAATCTGAGTCCGTGGTTTTTGCTTCGCACGCTCCGGGCTTCGAGACAGCTGCCTTAATCGAGCCGTAGCTCTCCCTTTAGTGGGTTTAAGAACTGAGGGCCCAATGGGAGAAACTTCATGGTGGAAGGGAGGCGAAGGCCTCAGCAGCCAGAGCGAGCCACCTCGAGCCTCGAAGGGGCCGGGAACGTCCCGACCCGACAAGCCCGTATAGCGAGGGAGGACACTCCGCCCAACGCGCCGCTATGACGTTATCTCTACAACAGATCGACTCCAGCGCCAGAAGTATGTAAACAATGCAGAATTGGAAATACGAAATAACCCTATAAAGGTTATACCAAAAACAAAGCGAACACTTACGAAGATTCTCGAGGGTGGTCCATGCAACCGGAACGCCCAGGCTGTCGTCCTTATAAAGAGGGTCATATTCCCAATTGCGACCGCCGACAAAGAAATAGCGTCCCTTCCAAAGCCCGCTGAAGAGGAAGATCGGAAATCACTGCAGGAGCGCCAGCGCCCAGAAAAATGGGTAGGAAGCCCCTCGCAGGTTTTCAAAAGATAAAGGAACAAAAGCTATACTGGGAACACCAAGTCCCCTGTCCCTAAAGAAAACCAATAGGCCAACCAAAATACCCCAACCATTGGGTGAGAGCTGAGAAGGACAGACATTGAAATGTCAGAAACCCCTTTCGCGAGCGGATGCGCAGGGAAAGCGAAGGCCACTTCAAAGAAGCACACCATCTTAGGCACTAAACCACATAGAGGTCAAAACGTCGTGAACCACTCAACGCCAAAAGGAGGCCTATAACGCCTAGCAAAGGTGGTTCTACATGAGGGACTCCACCCTTTGCTAGGCCCTACGCTAAAGCATGCTGAACACGGATCTCGTGCATTCACCCTCCAGGATATTTAATCAGTCTACTTTCCCCCCAATTGGTCTGCTGGAAAAGGGGTGCCCCTGGGCATCTCGAAAGTTCAACCGTCGAACAGGGTCGAGGCACCACCAATCCGCCCAAAATGGGCAATAGTCGAAGAGTCACCTCCAATACACAGAGAAGAAGAGCGACCCGGACCCATGATGAAAGCAAATAATTGAAACAAAATCCCACAACCCAATCCTAGTGCCTCGCTCACCAAGAAAATAAACCAAAAGAGATAAAGACGCCGGTCTCAGAATAAACTAAGAAGCATTCCCGTGAAAAAAACACTTTAAAAAAGACTCTACACAAAAAGGTCGACAGAACTAAGGGAAAATGAAGTACCTAATTAGCCGAGAGCAAAGAAGAGGTCAGCAGGATCAGGTACATAAGATGTAGGAGGTCTCGCCGAAGAAATGTATGAAATTGAAAGGAGTAGAGAAATAAGACGAAACCAAAGAGCCATCATTATCGCAAGACGATGCGACGACGATTAAGCTTCCTTTAACTAACTCCAGCCCCAAGCGTATTAATGAAATCAGATCCGATACGAAACGCATGTTCTTGCCCACGCACGTCGTACACAAGGGCTGGGGGGCAACTGATAGGGTTTGAAAAATGGGCTCGCAAGCCCACTCGCTAAACCCCAAAGGAGAGGCATGCCCATTGAAGCATTCAGGCCTTTTGATCGCCAAATTTCAGATGAAGGCCCATAATCCGTCGCTTAAAGGTCGACATGGGTAATCAAGAAAGCCCATGTTCTACAAATCAAGTCAAATCCCATAGATAAGGGAAATAGAATAATCCCCAATAATATATTATCCAGCAAATCAAACTAAATCTTACCAGTTAGGAAAGTAAGATAATTCACAATATTACAGGTCATCAAACGGGATCCCATCAATAAGGGAGAGAAATAATTCCAAATAGAACTGCACTTTCTATATCCATAATCAAATCTGATATTAAGAAAATATCTCATCCAATGGGAAAGTATCCTAATCACCATCCAACTGGTAAAACATCTACTATAAATACTGCGTCACCCCATCGGGTGAAAGGTAATGAACATACGCAATACATTCGCTCTCTAAACAGTTTCTCTTTTTTCTCAGGAAGAAACTGACTTAGGAGATCGAGCGCCACGTGAAGCCCTCCCACCCCCTTTTTCTCGTTTTGCAGTGAGTAGCACCCAAATGTCCGCACCAGCCCGCCAGCAACCCGTGGCCTGCCCCAACGACCCCCATACGCTCCAACCCATTCCGGTTGAAAAAAAAGCATCATTAGTTAGGATGTCGGTGTAGGAGACAACTCCCTAGCACGAACGCTCGATAATGACCTTGATTTAGTCAACCACATCGAATCCCCTCACAGAATTCAAATTGGAAGTAACAACTTTCTCGCTTGGGCTTTCGTCCAACGGAATTGAAGCATCACATCCCTTACAAAAGCCAATATAAATCAGTATATCACCATGGATGCAAAAACATATTAAATAAACTAGTGAAATTTCACATAGCATGCATGTGTTATATAAAATTAATTATTTCATATAAGTCACGTATATATTAAAAGTTATACAGTTAATAATATAGTTAAAAAAAATTAAATTGTAACAGTAAAGTATTTAAATTTTATTATTTTTTATTATTTTTATAAATAGTAGTAATAGAATTCCATGTGGCATGCATGTGCTATATAAAATTAATTATTTTATATAAATATGGTACATATTAAAAACTATACCGTTGATATTATAATCTTAAAAACAAATTAAATTTTAATTATAAAATAATTTATTTTACAAGTAAAATTGCATGTGGCATGCACGTATTGGCTCCAGCTAGGTTCGTTGTTGTGCTATCCTTTTGCCGAGTAGAACAGTCCATGAAGGACCTCCTGACTGTAAAACATGGAAATTAAAGTCTTTGCATTCGTTCCCAGTTAGAGACAACCCGGGTAACCAAACAAGCAAAAAATTAGAAAAAGTTTATATGAAACAAGAAAGAACTTAGAAAATGTTCTTATCAAACAAGCAAAAACTTAGAAAACGTTATTACGAAATGCACTGACGCCTCGAATGCCGTGGTGAGAATGTGGCCTAGCAGACAACTCTTGGTCACGAACACTCAAGAGCACCTTGAACCGTTAACAACGCCGAATCCTCTAGCGAAATTCAAATTGGGAGTTCTAATTTTCTCTCTATGTACTATTTTCGGACTCTCATCTAGCAAAATTCAAGCATCACATCCTGATACAAAACCAACATATATTAAGATGACATATCCGAAAATTGAAAAGAATATCAACGTGAATATTATCATTTTTTTTCTTTTTTACGTTGATGAAACTGTAAGTTTTAACTTTTGTTATCAAATAATGTATAAACATGATAGCCAAGACCTTGAACAAGCATGATTGTCACAATCACATAATAAAGTAAGAGTTTTTACCTTGATCCATGATAAACGCAGTAAATCTATAACGAGTAATCACTGAGGATTTGGTTTCTTCCTCTTGACCCCTTTGGATATGATAAGCCTTCTTGATGGAGAGAAAACTCTACGAATGGGTTAAGAGAGGGCCAATTCCTATTAGGGTTTCTCTTTAAATACACACTCCATCAAGATGTTAATTTAGAAATTTACCTTTTGTTAAATATTGACCAAAGATACTTTTTATTTTATTTTATTAAACTTAATCATATTAGGATCATTTGCCTTTCCATATTGTTTGTCAATGTTTGTGCTTAAAAAGGAAAGTTTAACATTCTCCTACTTGGCCCATGTGACATTATTTACCATCACGGTTTAATAATAAGGCATAATGCGCATATATAAGATAAATTCATCCTTATATTGTCATATTATAAAATCATTATTAAGCAGAGAAAATAATAAGGATCATAGTGATTGTATGTCACTTTATCGATATAGTCCATTCCATGTATCACAATACTAGTCCTACACTTAATATGACCTCTAATAAGGCATTCAATAATGGTCCAACAATAATGCATTTGTCACACACAAAATCCTATTTAATTTATATAATGCATTCATGTATATATACCAATCATACGAAACTAGATTCATAAAATTTATATAAAAAACAATAAGTAAATGAACTTAGAGTGTCAAATAACGTAAACATAACATAACATGAATAATTGTATCTAGTAATGTCTATTATTTCGACATGTTTATTAAATGTTTTTAAAATCTTTGCTTACAAATCCACAACCATAGAATTTGTGCTTATGTGTTCGATGGACACCCTTTGTTTAATGGGTTCAAGCAGACAGCAGTGTTAGGATGTTGACCTTCGAGGAGTTGGACCTACAGCAAACCAAATGTTCTGCTGTTAGGTATCTATAAATTATAAAATAACTAATCAATCCCTTTTGAGCAATTGAAAAATGCTTTATAATTTTGAACATCAATATACTATATATATATATATATATATATATATATATATATATATATTCATAAAACTTTAATTTGGCCACTTTAGTGACAAAAACAAATTATACATAGTAAAAATATCAAATTAAAATATTGTATAATAATTTTAACATTAACCTTTCTAACTTGGCCCTTTAGTGACAAACAAATTATACATATAAAATATCAAATTAAAATATTATATAATAATTTTAACATTAACTTCATAATAAATGTATATACAATCAGCATTAATTTTTTTTTAAAAAACATTATATGCCTATATGTACTACATCTTAACCATATATTCTACCTTACATTTATATATCAAAATAATATAATACTTTCTCCTTGATATTATAAAACATCACTTCATAAAAAGAGAGAATTATATAGATGAAATATATTACGTGTTTACAAGGGGTAATAAAATAAAATAAACTGATAATGATTGATCGTTGCATGCAGTGCATTTATATGTCTGCATGCTAAACAATCAACAATAAAATAAAAGGAAATATAGTTGTGCACAAGCTTAAAGATTGCCTTTTGGGACAAGCATTGAAAAAGACATCTTTGGAGCTTAGAAGTTAAAAAAAAATCCTTTGTGGCTCATTCATATTCTAAGACTACCAACCACAGGTCATATGCCTTTCACTTTATCTGCAAGATATTTTTTTCATCAAGATTTTAAAACTATATATTTTGCATCAAGATTTCTAGAGACCCAAGGCATAAAGTGTAAGTCGGGCCTTGGGTTCATGAGAACATATTTTTAAAAGAATAGTACAAAAAAAAATTCATATATTAATACCATTACCCATAACTGTAATATGAGTTAAAAACGCTCAATTTGTAGTCTCTTGAATATTTCAGCCATCGGATCGTCTGAAAGATTAACCCGCAAACAACAAGAAATTCATTGCAAGGTCACATTCTACGCCGCAGCCAGTCAGTAATCTCGAGAAAGAAAGAGTTAGTCTTTTTCAATAAAGCAACAGACACTCACATATTTCTCCTTCCTTTTATGGAGGATGGCGATGATCCATTTGTTTAAAGAGCGATTTCCTTCCAAAACCAGGAAAAATACGCACGGCGCCATGACTTGTTCTTCCTTCGATGGCCAAGCTGGCCTGAACTTGTGCTCTAAGAAGCGTTTTTGACCCCACCTCCAAAAGCGGTTATGTGCTGGGGCGCTTTAAACTGAGAGATCAATCGGGTAATCGTTAGTCGGCCGTCTTCTTAGAGATGGCTCTCGGCTAGGAGAGGATAAGTTAGGTGTTGCATCGCATGACCGGGCCGGTTGCACATTTGGGCCTAGCCTCGGCGGGTAAAAGGTGTTTGGGCTTGGTGAATTTCCAGAGCTGCTCTAGGTTTCGTACCCACAATGCCCCCATTTTTTCGACCGAGGGTAGTCTTCTCGTTGAAAAGAGGACGCCAGGACTCGCTGGTATGGGAACAAGGGATTGTTAATGCCGTGTGTTCCAAATGCGCATTATCGGGAATTTTCTATTTAGTGGTACATTTGATGTAACCATTAAAGATCGCATTCTAACACTGACGGATAGGATTCCATCAACCCGCTCCCATTTTGGGAATGGGAACCTTGAGTATGGTGACCACGATTGGTCAAAGCCACGTGGCTCCCACAAAGAGAATCATGTTCTCTTGAAAGGGAGACGAATATCATAGAAGAACCGACGGGAAACCCATTTCGGGGAGAGAGGGAAACCCCTTCACCGATGTTTAGAACCTCAAAACCCCACCATATTCAATGCCTAGATGAAACCCCGGTCATTCGGAAAGAGCACGGAGGCAGTCCCCATCGCGCGGTTGTCCATCCTAGATTTGATTATTTCCACCTGAAATGTAAAGCGATCGACCTCACACTTGTGATTTTACCTTAAAAATTTCTATGCCAATGATTAAGTTATTTGGCTCAGAGGCAAAGATTCTGAACTCGTATCGGGCTTCTTATCGAAGTGTTATCTCCAATATGGCTTGATTTATTACGCCTAGAGTAAAAAGGAAAAAATTAAAGTTACTCGGCAAAGAAGGATGCTATACTAGACGGAGTGACATCAATATTGATATCGTAAACGGGTGGTGGTGGCTGGCGACACAAACCACACCGCAAAGCAAAATGTGCATTCCAATTGCTTTTCTTCTTAACCCTCTCTCCATTAACACACAAATACTAAAGGCTTTCTACCACTTACTTCTACTAAATATTCTATGGAAGACCTTCAAAATTTGAGAGTTTATCGAGTCTAAAGTCGGGATCAAGCTTTCTTCTCACTCGCTTCTTTTTCAAATATTCCTGATGGAAGACCTTCAAAATTTCGAGGGCTTATCAAATGGAAGTCGGGATCAAAGGTAGGGTTTGAGATATATCTAAGTTAGGAATGCTATATATATATATATATAGATAATGATATTTCAAAAAAATGTCAAGGTTTTAGTATTGTTTCAATGATTATTTAAAAGCATCAAGGTTCAGTTTTATACCTTATTTTTACTACACTTTCAACTATGACGTTAATAAGCGCCATAAAATTTTAAAGTACATTATGATTATGACGCTTCAAATTAAGTGACATTGTACATTAAATGATATTTGAATAATGACATTGTTTATAAAGCTACAATGAAGTGTCATAAATAATTTTGCAAGAGGTCCCTCGGGGTTTCGAGGTTTCTATAAAAGGCTCATAGGTGGTGGATTCCTTTCAGGCCATTGGCTATTGTTGGTTTTTCTGGCAGATATGGTTAGACGTCGTTTGACATTACCTGCAAATACTTTTCTCATCAAGCCATGGAAGAGGCTATGAAGGGGCTCGATGTGATTTTCAACTTACGGATCGTGCCGAAGGTCGCAAGGACTTAGCCTGGGCGCTCTAATTTCATTCGAGAATATTTTCGAGCCTTATGTGCCCCTTACTTCCTCGTAATTCGAAACTAGAATGAAACCCTTCTGCTTCCATGGTAGGCCTTTCGATGAACCTCAAAGCTTTTCTCAAAACTTTATTTATTTATTTATTTTTTAAAGACCTCTTCTTCTTCTATAGGTTTCTTCTTCTTTCACATGCTTTTTTTTTTCGCCTATATTGGGGTATGTAACTGCCGGTGTGATCGCTTTGTTGTAAGCGTTTGTTATGTAATTGTGAATGCCTTTGGCGTAATTAATGAAATTACATCGGTTATTTTCGCTTCTTTGCATAATTTATTTCGCGCCCCGGATTCCGTGCTAGAGGTGCGGACCGACTTTCGTCATAGTCGTGGTGACATTTGATAAAACTTGAATGATAGGCCCTGAAAAGTCACGACAACATAATCGGCTCCGCCCAAACTCCAACAGCTAGATGGCAATGGGGCGCCCACTTGTGCCGCTCACGCCGCTTCTGCGCTCAGAAGCCGTTACGCCGGATTCAAATCGTCACATAGAAGTGATGAGTCACAGGCATTTAATGCATCTCAGAGATGCTAAACTTGATATATGTGAGTCATCATTGATTTCACCTGCTCCTCTCTTGTTCCACGCTCCCCTCGCTCGAGCTTCCCGCCTACGAATATTCTTAAGATATTGCGTGCATCGCTTACTCAGGGCACTTGCTTCCTCCTTATTTTTTAGGTGAACATCGTTTCTGCTCTAGGAACGTTTAGTTTCAGTTGCCGATACGTTTCCAGTGACAAAGTCGTAGGGGGGGTGTCCCTAGGGCATGCTAGAACTGGGTGAACCTTTCCCTGGGTCCAATGGGTTCACATAGGTTCGCTTTTTACCGCCGTGTTGTGACTCGGGATGATTTTCACCCGCCTCCTCTGGTTGTCATCCGTCATAGCATACGAGAGGTCGTGAAGAAACTTTTACCATCAAGTCGGGCACGTGCGGGGCTTAGCCAAGAGTCGCCGCAACCAAGATCATTCCTCCCTCTCCACATGGATGTGGCGGAGGTCTTATCATTAAACGCCCGATGATATCGACTTCTGAAATGTCTGGAGGGTCCTACTGAATCTACTACTGGGGATGAATACAACGCAATGTTTTTCACCGGAGTAATCATAGCCGGCCAGATCCGTATCGCCCCGGTCAAGCAATTTGCACTTCACCGAGCCCCACGGTCATATTCACCTAAACGCTATTCGGATTCTCGACGGATGTCACAGACTAAACTTTCTTTATCAGCTCTGACCTTCTATTGCTGGGAGTTTGCTTTGCTTACACCTCGAGGTCGATCCACGGTGTGGCCAATCCATCCATGCCGCCTGCAGCCCCTACCGCAATTGCTACAAGGCCCCCGATTCGCCTGCCCGAGGCAAAAAGGAGGATCCCGGTCGGGACCTCGACGAGACCCTCGAGCCTTCCTAACCTTCCCTGCTTTTTGTAAACCGATCGACGCTTTCCTAGGTGTAACGTGGTGGTGATTTTACACGCCTACTTTCTATGTAAAGGACCTTAGTATTGAGTATTGCTTGTGTAGGGAAAAGCCGATGGGGCAAACTGGTTAATTGGGTGGAAAAGGCCGCTTGAAAAATCCGAAGTTGCCGGGAGATTTCCGAGTGGGAGCAACATCACGAAGTCCTTCTTACTTTGAAGAATCTGGGTGATTTGAGTCGCGAACCCGGGCCCCATACGTGAGCTGATTATCTCCACGCCTACCCATAGAAATTGTGGAAGTGGGAGCATTACGTTATCAGAGACCTTTAAATTTACTCCCGGCACCATCTCCAGTTAGGGAACTAGAGACTTAGGCGGCTGGTCGGGAATTGGTGATCCTGACTAAACTCTCGAAAGCAAATTTCTTCCTTTTGCTAGTGAGAATTCCGGGCCTCGTCTCTATAGGCATCCGTGCAGGCGAAAGGGGTAGTCGTTGAGCCGCTCTTCCTTAGCAAAGAAAGGGTTCCCGTCCCGCCCCCAAGCATCAAGAGAATGGCGGAAGCCTGGCGGTGTGCCACGGGCCGGCGGAAGATTGGCCTTGCCCCATTCAGTCATCCCTGATTGGGAAGAAGAAAAGGAGGAGAAATGTCTGGACCGGTTCATAACTCTGCCACCGGAAGCTAAAGAGCGATGCCAAATTTCAAGAGGGCGGGTGATGCCACCTCCCGAGGCGGCCTGGGAGGGCTCCTGATGTGCAGCACATCATCTCGCTCACTCGAAATAGTTTGAACGACTAGCCAACTTTGGAAAACGCCACCTTGGTAGAGTCAAGGGAGGCCTCTCTAGCCCTCGCAGAGATCTAAGTGATCCATTCTCCCGAGTAGGCTTCGCGGGCCGACGTAAAGTCCCCCTGTGATACCCCGGCTGAACGTGTAAGGCCATCACGCTGGATCTACCGTCACCAGATCTTCCTCCACCTGGCCTCGCTCCACCTATGGAAAAGGCTTGGTCTCGGCCAAAGGGCTCTAGTAAGATCATTAACGCTTCTGAGGCCTTTATCAGGCAAATCCTCGGCGCACTATTTATACGAGCCGATCCAGACTATTACGATGCCCGTAATCATGTCGAGGGAGGCAAAGAGTATGCCGTCCCGCCCCGCCTTCATCGGGTAAAGAGGACCTCCTACGCATGGCCAAGATGGGATGTTGGTCCGAAACTGCACTTGCCTGGCCGACGGAACTGGTACGCTTGTAACTGCTATGTAATGTTTTAGAATTATTTCCTAGTCATTGTCAGATCCTCTTAATATGTCCATTCGCAGTGATTATCGCGCTCGAAACATGGCCTACCAAGATCGGAAGTTCCAATCCCGGGCCGGGATGCGTAGAGGCTACGACTCTATGCCCAAATACCATCGCCGTGGCTGGGGTCCCGAGTAAGCTCACGGGAGGCGGGAGGCAAGCTTCATCAAAGGCTGGGAGCCTGAGGCCAAGGAAGTCACAAAAGGGCGGTCCGGCCGAGGCGACGAGATGCCGATCACATGAAGCCGCTGATGACTAGATTAGATGCCTTGCCGCGTGGGAGCTCCTCGGCACGTAGAATATGAGTTAGCTAGGGTCCAACACGCCGTCAGCTTCTGCAGGATGCTCTGCGAAAATGGGGAGTCCGAAAGTTAACCTGGTCCAACACGCATCGTCGCTTTAAGAGGCTAGCTATCTAGTAGATAAACGAAGTTTCTTTTAATTTTTTAGAACTCTGGCTAGCAAAGACGTAGTCATCTCGATTCCCAAGAGGCTTCTAAAGAGAAAAAGGCTCGAGGAGGCTTTTGACGCAGGCTTTGACGTGATCTTCACTCACTGCTATATTATTGTGCCTTCGCACACAACATTTGTGGGAGTGAGCCTATGATCCCAAACGGATGCCGGATACACGTGCCAAAGCCGCTACCTCCCGAAAGCCTTCATCAACCCCAATGCCCCCGTGTCAGCCAGGGTTCCTACCACCGATCCCGATGCGTATGTTAGAGAGGCGGTAAAGAGTTTCACCAATCGAGGTCACAGTATCCACCGATTCTCCCATCAGAGTAATTGGGGAGAACAAGGAACCCGATACGCTCGAAGTGAACCGAGTGCATTTTATCGCCGCTAGTTTAGCCTTATACCTTACATTATATCTCACCGTTGTCATGCAACTGAGTTTCTTAATAAAGCATGTGTTATCTTGAAAATCTACTGTTGTTGCTTTCTTTCTATTGAGTCAAGTAACTTACTTTGCTTAGCCAGGTAGGCATAGAGGGATGACTTAGTTGGGCATCAACCATATCGGCCTGACAGACATCAACCTTCCCTGACTTTGTAATCAACCGTACCGGGCATCAACCATACTCAGCCTGATAAACATCAACCTTCCTGACTTTGTAATGAACTAGTCGTAAGATCAACCATAATCGGGCCGGATAGACATCAACCTTCCCGCACTTTATTAATTACACTGAGATGGAACACGCTAGAGACTCGTAATCAACCTTTTATTGATAGTACTCTTTGAGGTGTATAACATTCACATTTTAGGTAATGTGTTCTGCCTAGTTTATCTAGTGCATATGAACCACTCGCGTTTCAGTGGTTACAATATATGGTCCTTCCTGTAATCAATAAACCTTTTCCGCCATTAGATAGCCGTGTTTTCGAAGACTTTCCTAGACTGGTAGGTCCCCCGGGCCGAATACTGTGGTTTCATGCAACTGCATGTGCTTGCTAACAAAGGTGGTAAGATGTTGTCCAGACATTGCTGCTTCGCAAGTAAATTCATCTGGGCCGTGTCTAGGGCCTTTAATTATAGATTCTCGTACTAACTCCGGTCTGGACACATCGGGCTGGACCGTAGGCATACCGATTTCGTAAGGATTATGGGCCTTCCATCCCATAGGTAAGTGCGAAGGAGATATGTCGTTGGTTCGGCCGCCGTCTGTAGCTTCCCAAAGTACCGTGAAGCCGGATCACGGCCTTTAGTCGTAATCTAACTGCTTTTGGCGCGCCACCAAGGTTTCTTGAAACAAGCCTACTAAGCCGCTGGCTTGCGGGATACCGGGGGTAGAGTACAAATTCTTTATTTTCAATTCTTCACAGAAGTTCCTATAGACCCGGCTATCAAATTGGGGCCCGTTGTCTGATACAATTGACCGGGGAATACCGAATCGACAAACGACATTCTTCCAGATAAACTGAGTGACGTCCTTGTCTTTGATTGATGCGAAAACCTCATCTTCTATCCATTTGCTGAAGTAATCAGTGGCTACTAGCAATAACTTCTCCTAAGCCGGTGATAGAGCTACTTACCATATCACTTCCCACTGCCGGCGCCTGGCGGCTTCTGAGATGGAAACAAGCCCTGGAGTAGCGACCTAAGACGGAGCGCCCACCACGGCACTGTCACATTTTCACACGTAATCGCGGCGCGATTTCATGGTGGTCACAATAATACCCCCGAAAATGTGAATAGAGTTCACACCGGATGATTGCCACATCCCTTCGGTAACTCCTCACCAACACATACCAGCCCCATCTGCGCCACATTTCGCCATACTCGTCTGGGGGACCATTCGAACAGCCACCCATCGATCAAGAGGCACCGTCGACCGGGATTGAGCCAGGAGCCTGGTCCCATTGGTGGAGCCCTGCAGTTAATACGCTATGGGTCCATCCAGGAAGGGGAGGCCTCGTCCACCTGGCTTACCTAGACAATTGCTATCGAGGAATTTGGCTGGTAATAGATAGGCAGAAATATTGTTTCTATTATTGGTAGAGACGGGGCCATGATGGCTAAGGCGTTTCTTTTCTATCATAGCCCCTGGGATGTAATTTAGCTTCCGTTGAAAACTTATCCAAGCTGCAAGCTTAATGTGGTTACATATTTCGCTATTCGTGATCCCGACTCATATTTTATGCTTACCGCTTCTACCACCAATTGGGAATAACTATGAATTAAACTCACAACAAAATCGCTACCGCCAATCTGTCCCTGTTGTGACGGCTTCATTCGATTCATCGCTCGAAAGAAGCCCGCCTGGACAGCTTGCTCAAATCTTATCCCCACTCGGGGATTTTAGTTGCAGACCAATGTCAGCCCCGGTTTTTCGTGACACCCGTCTACACTGAGAGTCCACCAATTCAAACTGTTTCGCACGTTTCGTGCCTCGGGAAATTATCATAGAAAGTCTGGCTTAACCTCGTCTTTCTTAGCTAACCTCGCTTATACTGATAATACTCGCTTATTTCTCACCGCCACGAAGTCATTCTTCCGCATAAGTCAGGCTTGTGAATAGTACTTTGAAGGGAAAGGTTAGTTAGCACCACAATGGGCTATGCTCGGGGAAGTACGTTAAGTTTTTAAGTTGCTACCAAGAGCGCGAAGCTATCGAGGTGGTCAGATTGGCTCGCCGGGCTAAGGACTTGCTGATGAAGAACATTAGCCTCTGCTTTCCATCCGCATTTTCTTTGAACAGGGCGGCACTCACTACGACATCCGAGACTGCTAGATATACGAAGAGTGTCTCGTTGGCTCCAGTACAAGAGGATCGAGGTATCGCAGATATCAAGCTTGACGCCATAAAGGCCTGATCACATTCCTCATTACATCCAGCCTGATTGGCCCCCTTGAAGGTGGCGAAGAATGGTTTAGACGGTCTGTGAACCTAGAGATGAACCGCCCCAAGGCGGCCAACCGGTTAGTCAACTGTTGTACCCCTTTTATAGAATTGGGAGTCGTGGATTCCAAGATAGCCTTAAGATTGAGCAGAGTTAGCTTCTATCCATCTCTAGGTCACCATGAAACCTAGGAACTGGCCCGTACTTACCTCGAAGGCTCACTTTGAGGGGTTGGGCTTCATGTCGTATGCCCTGAGGAGTTCGAAAGCTTCTTGCAGATGTGTAACGTGGTCCAGGCGCTCCTCAGACTTTACCAACATATCATCAATGTATACCTCTATGGTTTTACCCAACAGTGGCCTAAACATCTTGGTCACCAGTCTCTGATAAGTTGCCTCGACATCTTTAATCCAAACGACATTACATTATAGCAGAAGAGTCCATGTGAGGTCATAAACGCTGTTTTCTCCACATTTGGCGGGTACATGGGAATTTGATGGTATCTCGAGAAAGCATCTAGGAATGACAACATCCCATGCCAGCCGACGTCAACAATCCGTCTATTCAGTAAAGGAAGTTGTCTTTAGGCACGCGTCGTTGAGATTCCAGATAGTCTACGATACTTCCATTTATCACCTTTCTTGGTACCACCACCACATCGCCGCCCATTCCGGTACTTTTGATTTCTCCGACGAACCCCAAAAGGTTATCTATCAAATTCTTTAATAACCTAATGGCGGTCCAGAAACGTTTTACTCTCTTTATCTAATAGGCCCGCACGGGACGAAGACATTGCTTATGAAAAGCATGGGCGGGGCTACTACTAGTCATGTCTGAATGGGTCCAGGCGAATGCATCGATGTTACAAAGCAAAACTTGCCGCAATCGTTCTTTCTCCTCTTCGGACAAGAGGGAGCTAACATAAGTGTGTTTTTTCGACCCACCCAGGAGTATTGATTCTATGGGATCCATAGCCAATTGTTCCTGTCCTTCCGAACTCGTCGGGCGCGGATGTATCAAGTATTCTGGGGAGTTAGTCTCTGAGGCTAGATTGTCGAGCTTAAATCTTTCTCATGCTCTTTGAACCGACAACTGATAGCACCACTAGTCATAATTGGATGCTCATATGGTCAACTCGTCTGCATCGGGTTAGATAAATGATTGCTTGATGGTAGGTCGAGGGTTCGCTTCATAGCATGTAGCCAGTTTCTGACCAATCGATGGCATCAGAAGGCCCAAGTTTTGACAACCTAAAATAAGATTTGTCAGATAATCGCCTTGCCTTGAGGGGGAGAGTAATATCACCCAGGGTTAGTGTGGTTGCCCCATTAAATCCGAAAAAAATTATGCTAGCCGAAATGAGCTTGTCAAGTGGAATTTTCATTTGCTTGAAAGTCGAAGTCAGACAGGGTAGGTCGCTACCGCAGTGGTCAACAAGTACTCAGGTACACTGCAATTTTAATGCATAAAGTAAGGCAAGTGCACTGCGTGGGAGGATGACCCCGGATGGGTTAATGGGAGGAAAGCGATATGGGGCCGCCAACCGGCCAGATTGCTCGCCGTTGTTCTGTGGTACTCGACGGTGTTCACTGGGTTCGACCGTCGCCGCAGTAGCTTTCCTTTGACACTTGGATTGATACCGGTCATCGGTCGGGCTACCCAATATGTAATTGATGGTATTAACGGACGGAGCTCTAAGCTAGTCGCTATTCTTTCAATCACGTATAGCGTACTCCCTACCGTTCTCGAATATATCTTCCGAGGTGGCTACCAGATTAGTTTCTCCTACTAAAACTCAAGGTTCCTAGACGGTTAGTTTCGATGCCCGGTGTCCTTGATGGTAATTGCACCGTGAGATCGATTGAGTTGCTATGGATTCGATTGAATTGGTGCAGACCATTTAAAGTCAGGGTGATCCCGGATGAGAAGGAGGAGTTTTTCCTAGGAGATGTTCAAAGGGGTGAATTGGGGAGGTTCCTACTTTCTCTCTGATTGCTCCCTGGAGCTCTTCTAGTTCTTACTCCGCTCCCTTTCGTCGGCTGCCCCTCAGGCCGACTCTAAGATTTTCACTATAATCATTACTCCGCCCTCGAGGTCGCCCGACATTGTCTTCCAAAGGTAGAGTATTTGTCCACCCGTCTATATAGTTCTTCCATTGTCGCAGGCGGATCTAGAGATAACAATTGGAAGAAAGGTGTAGTCAGCTCAAACCTTCTTCGAAAGTTCTGGAGGACCGCATCCATGTTGTATGCATCGATTTGTTGGACAGCTTGTCCAAATCTTCTAGTGAAATCCTCGACGATTCATCCTCCGCCAAGATGGTTTGTAGTGAACCGATGTTTCCTTTGTCGACCGGCACTGAAACGACGCAACCCACAACCACTAAACGAGTTGATGGATCCCTGAGTTTGTGGAACCAGCTGTATGGGTCCTTCAGCCGTCTGAACACATTGCAATAAAAGATTCGGCCATTTCCCGCACTTAGAATCATCGCTGATCAAGTGCACCATGGTCGATACGAGGAGCCATCATACACGGCGCATTTGGCGATATGACAAAGCCAAGGGAGCTCATAACTCAAGATGTGTCGACCTACTGGGACGAGCAGCACGCCCTCGTGCCGTGGATGTTAGTAGTACAGTATACGGGTCGTAGTTCAAGGTGGGATACCCGAACGTAAAGTGATGGTGTCGCGGCCCTTGCCACACGGGTATGTTTTCGTGGGCTTGCCCGATTGTCGCTTTCTACCGGGACCTCTTCGCACCCGACGAGGCATGCCACTGACGGACTGACTAGAATGACGTGGAGGCCTCTTCCTTGACTCGGCCTCCACATTGTTCTTTGGAGTTGGTAGATTTGGAAGTAGGGAGCTTCTGGAAGATAACTCCATCATCCACGCAATGGCTGCTTGTCGCCCCCGGCCGATAGGCTCCTTGCCTTTATTTTGTTTAATCAGTGCGGTGGCTACTCCCTCGTGCATTTTCGACCGCTCGCTTCCAAACGAGCCCGCAAAGTACTGGCTTTCTTACTATAGATGGTCACGACGTTTTTCAATTCACCACCAAACTGCTTGGCCTGCTCTCTTGTTTTGCCTCCATATCTTGATGCCAGCGAAGGAACTGGTCTTCCGTAGACCGGCTCACTGATCACGGGTCATCAGGACAAACCCGACGGTCCTGCGGGAGTGATCCGGAACTACCGCGCTTGGGGGATGGGAGATCACTTGAAACGGATAGCCAAGCCCCTCGCGTATCGATGAGCTTCTTGCTTGGTCGTCTACCGATGGCGCCACCAGTAGTCTCCCGACCTTTTTGAGTCACCGGGATCACTGAGCATTAACCCGCTAGCACGCACCGCAAAACAAACAAGAAAATGACTAAGTGGTGCACGACCGCCTCTCCGCCGATGCCTGTCAGATTAGGAATCTAGAGAGGAAAGAGTCACTTTTCAAGAAGAATGTCGTACTTATTTGCGGATTCCTCCTTCCTTTATGGAGGAGGAAGATGATCCGATTTCCATGGAAAGTAGGTGATTTCCTTCCAAAATGGAAGGGAAAAGAGGGCGTTCTTTGCGTGCCATGACCCGTTCTTCCTTTTTTGATGGCCAAGTTGGACGCAACTTGTGCCCTAAGAAGTGTTTGACCACCTCCAAAACGGTTATGTGTGTGGGGGGGCGTCTTTAAACCGAGAGATCAACCGGGTAATCGTTAGTCGACCATCTTCTTAGAGATGGCTCCCGGCTAGGAGAGGATAAGTCTAGGTGTTGCATCGCATGACGAGTTGGAAGGTGATACTTGGGCCTAGCCAGCGGGTAAAGGTGTTTAGGCCTAGTGAATGGTAGAGGTGGCTCTGGGCCTGTTACCCACAGATTTGTGTTCATCTAAAACATCTACAAAAAGCGATCTATTTGATACTCTAAAAAGGAATGCAACTGTTAGATTATATGTATATGACAATTGTATATTCTTCTTGTACAAGTAATACACTTTTTCGTATATACAAAGACTCAAGTCTTTTCTTCATGGTATCATAAAGAAGTTCTCGATTTTTTTTTTTTTATTTCTTCCGCCGCTTTCCTTTACTCGCCTAGGCATTACCGCCACCGTATAACTCATTTTTTTCGGTGAACACCACTGTTTGCTCTTTATTTCCTACCTTCGCAAGCATAAAACTGAAGTTATAGACCATTTAGAGGTAGATCTTGTTGAGACATCACTGGCAAGCAGGTTTTAAACACTCCCATCGCGCCATCACACGCCGCCGTAAGTCCCTAATTTTTCACGCCGCCACCACGCATCGCCGCTCTAGAGCGCATCGATCCACGCGCGAACACATGAACTTCACGCGGTCTTCAACCTGCAGGCTTACGCAGCGCTGCTTCCCACCGCCCCGCCGCCGCTGATTATTGACCGGCCGATCATCGACCGCCGACCGGCACCACCAAGTGCATTCTCGACTTATTTTCGTGATCTCCACTCCATTTTTGCTATCCGCTTCAATTCGTAATTTAGATATGCCGTGACGAGATTTCGTCCAATTCATGTTATTTTTTATGGAGATAATTTTGCTCAGTGGTCTCAAGCCATGCGCAATTATTTCAAAGGTCGCAAGCTATGGCTTTACGTCTCTGGTAGCCGTCCTATTCTAGAAAAAGTACGGGGAAACCGATTCTCCCATGCCATTCGGGACAGGATTAGGAAAGTGCTAATCATCAAATCATCACTTGGTTTTGTAATACATATATTCCATCCATTGTTGATGAGTTTGACAACCTTGATATTGCCAAAGACATTTAGGACTTACTTGTTACTCTAAGATGTTGGGACCTAGTGGTGTTTCGTAACTTTAAGCTCACATAAACTTTATCGATTAGTCAGAACTGTGTGAGCTTGGACATCGTGTATCACAAATCAACTAAAATCCATTCGGGATTAATTAACCGCATCTAAACCAGCTTCTTCACTCGCTGACACCAAATGTAAAACTCGTGAAAATTTCTTAAATTCTGAATTTTTCGTGATAAAAGGCAAAACTATAGTTTACCGTAATAGTCCGAAGAAAAGTCGATTTTCTAGATTCGATGGAGAAACTGATTAAACCGTTGGAATCGCCTCTACGAAATCTAGCTACCGTCGACTTCGTTGAATTCGAGATAGCCGAAATTTCACGATTTGCCGCAACGGTGTTCCAAAGACAGATGGCGAAATATGTAGATGACATGGCAAGCTACGCCAGATGATGGAAAGTTATGCGGGTGACATGGAAAGCCATGTGTCACAATGGCTGGTAAAGGCATGTATGTGTGACACATGGCAAGCCACAGTCGGGAACATGCACATGGCCTTTGCTATAAGGGGTCGCAACTAGCTTATATGTACAAGCAAGGCAAAGAAGAAGTGAGAAGGGAGGAGGAAAGGAGAAGAGAAAGGGAGGAAAGGAAAGGAAAAAGGGAGGAAAGGAAAGGAGAAAGGAAAGAAGAAAAGAGAATAAGAAAGGGGAGGAAGAGAGGAAAAAGAAAGAGGAAAAGGAAGGAGTGTTGCGTAGTGAGCAGACCCGGACGGCAAAGAACCCGGAATCAAGGCCGCTACAAGAGGTGTAGGTTTCCTCCTACTCGTTATTTTACGCCTAGGGACCGTGTACGGCCTACGTTTCGCTTCGCTTTTTCTCGCGAATTTGTATTAAGTGTTGTGTTGTTTGTTTGTACTGTGTGATGGTCAAAGATTGATTTCGTAGGGTTTGGACCGTCTCAATAGAACATTGTGTTTGGGGACAAGAAAATCCCGAGCGTAATGGCAAATCTGGAGTGCCCAAATTTCCGCAC